>JAMXBD010001412.1:0-378712 GCA_024138025.1 Combretum micranthum | reverse complement strand
AAGATAAAGTGGTATTTTGTAGGAAGGATTTTAGGTTGCCAAAAGAGTATATTTTTTATCAATATTAGGGCTCATATATATCTGAAACTTTGACTTTTGGGGTATATAAGGGGTTGAGCTTTGTTTGGCTTGATTTTGGGGCTAATTTAAACTTAAAATAAACTTGAAATAGGCTTAAATTGTAGTGAAAATTTTGCTAATAGTTTAGACATTTCAAAAGTTGTTTTGATAACTTTAAAACATAACACATACAATTATTCATAAAGACACAAACATTAATTATACTTTTACACACATTAATATACATAAATAATAGCATTAATCTCATCACACATATACATATATCAATAATTATATTAATAAACATAGTATCAATTCATAACATTCTACTAACATACTTTTTATACTAAAAAGAACTTCGCCTTTTAGCAAAATCTATTTCTACACATTCATTGATATATCAAATTCATTTTAAACTAATATTTAGAACTAATATTATATTACATGAAAATTAAATTATTAAATAAATTACGTTATTCATTCTTTTCCCTCTTCAAGAAGTTTTCATCCTCGAAACTTAACTTACTTCAAGACTCGAAAAGCTCAGGATACTTCTATCTCATCACACTCTCAACTTCCCAAACCGCTTCTCTCTGGATTGATTGCTCCATTGGACTTTTACCATAGTATCACTTGTTTCTCAATTCTTTGTCCATTTTGCCCAGATTTTGATCGATTTCTCTTCAGTAAGTCAAATCTAGTAGTATCTGTAGCTGATTCAATCCAATATAGATCGGGATCAGTATGCATTTTCTAAGTTGAAACACATGAAAGACGTTATGAACGCCCAATAGACTTGGTGGTAAAGCTAATCTGTAAGCTGCTGGTCCTATTCGTTCTAGAACTTCATAGGATCTAATATATCTTGGGTTCAATTTGCTCCTTACTCCAAGTCTGAAAACTCCTTTTGTCGATGATATCTTGAGAAATACATGATCTCTAAGTTCAAACTCTAAAGGTCTTCTTCTCAAGTCAGCGTAACTTTTATAACGGTCTTGAGCTGCCTTTAACCCATTTTAATCATTTGAACCTTATCATTGCTTGCTGACACAAATCAGGACCAATTAATGCTCTCCTCACCACTTCATCCAATGTAGAGGAGATCTACACTTTCTCTCATACAAAGCTTGATATGGAGCCATTTGAATCGCTGTCTAATAGCTATTATTGTATGCAAACTCAATTAGAGGTAAGTGCTCATCCCAATTCTTTCCAAAATCTAAGGCACAAGCTCTAAGCATATCTTCAAGAATCTGAATCATCCTTTCTAATTGACCATCGGTTTATGGATGAAATGTCGTACTAAATTGTAACTTTGTCCCAAGAGCTTCATGAAGACTTTTCCAGAATCGACTAACAAATCTAGTATCTCTATCTGAAGTGATGGTCACTAGTATACCATGTAATCTCACTATTGTCGGATATAAATCTGGGCCAACTTGTTGAGGGAATACCTCTCAATGGAATGAAATGTGACGATTTCGTTAGCTGATCTATAATGATCCAAACCATTTCATTTTTAGCTATTGTCTTCGGTAGAGCTGTCAGAAAGTTCATTGTGATTTCATCCCATTTCCATTCTGGAATCTCTAATGGTTGCAATTCTCCTCCAAGTCGTTGATACTTAATCTTCACTTGTTGACATACTAAACATTTAGAAACCAGTCTTGCAATATCCTTCTTCATTCCTTCCCACCAAAAATGTTGCTTCAAGTCTTGATACATCTTTGTGTTTCCAGGGTTAATTGAATATGGGGAGGAGTGAACTTCTTTCATTATCTGTTTCCTCAAGTCATAAATCTCGAGTACATAAATTCTACCCTTAAATCTTACAACACCTTTATCATCGATCCTCATATCTTTCTTCTTCCCTTCACTTATCTCATTTCTTAATCTCTAGCTTTCAGGTTCTTCCAGTTGTCCTCACTTAATTTGATCCAGAACTATTGGTTACACAGATAAGCTTGCTAACATAACTTCAATATTTTCCATTGTTATCTCAATATCCATCTTCTAAAGACCTTCTTGTAGTTCTCGTCGAGTTGTAATCAAAGATTCCACATTCATTTGCTTCTTCCTACTAAGCACATCTGCTACAATATTGGCTTTTCTCGGGTGATACAAAATTTCAACATCGTAGTCTTTGATTAACCCTAACCATCTTCGCTGATGCATATTCAATTCTTTATGGGTGAAACCGTATTTTAAACTCTTGTGATAAGTAAATATCTTACACTTTTCACCAAATAAATAATGTCTCCAAAGCTTTAATGTTAATATCACTGCAGCAAACTCCAGATCATAAATCGAATAATTCCTCTCGTGGGGCTTCAATTGTCTCAATGCGTAAGCTATAACTCGATTATCTTGCATCAAAATACATCTAAATCCTTGAAGTGAAGCATTACTGTAAATTACGAACTCTTCTCCACTAACTGGAAGTATTAAAATCAGTGCAGAAACCAATTGTTCTTTCAGCTTGAGAAATTGATCACAATCTTCATCCCAATCAAACTTCACATATTCCTTGTCAATTTGGTTTAATGGTGAAGCAATTTAGAAAAATCCATGTACAAATCTTCTGTAATGCTGCCAAACCTAGAAAACTCCGTACTTCGTGACATTCTTAGGTTGTGCCAATCCAAAAACCCGCTATAATCTTCTCGAATCGACAGATATTCCTTCCTTTGATGATATGTCCCAAGAATGCAACTTCTCTCACCAAAACTTGCACTTGCTTAATTTAGCATAAAGCTTTCCTCTCTCTTATCTTTGTAGAATAAGTTTCAGATATTTCTCGTGTTCTTCATATTCCTATAATACACCAATATGTCATCATGAAAACTATTACGACTGATTTCCAGATAATCTCTAATACCCTATTCATCAGATCATAAAAGCTTCTGGGGCATTTGTCAAACCGAAAGGCATAACTAAAAACTCAAAGTATCCAATCTTGTTCTAAAAGCTGTCTTCGATATATCTTGTTGCTAATCTTGAGTTGATGGTATCCGAATCTTAAATCTATCTTAGAAAACACGCAGCATCCTCAAGTGATCAAATATATCATCAATTGGAGGAAGTGGATCCTTATTCTTGATCGTCACTTGATTTAATTCCCTATAGTCTATACACATTCTTAAACTTCCGTCTTTCTTCTCAAATAAAACGAGCACCCAAAGGAAATGCTTGGACGAATAACCATAAGTTTTGTAATTCCTTTAATTGGCTTTTCAACTCTTTCAACTCGTCGGAGCCATACGATATGGAGCCTTAGATACAAGTGTCGTCCTAGTATCAAATCAATTCCAAACTCAATCTTCTATCCAGTGGTAGATCAGTAATTCCTCAGGAAAGACATCGATAAATTCCTTTACTACTAGTACCATATCAACTCGGAGTTCTTCAATACTCATTGTAGTTCCCACATCCTTCTCCCACAACTCCATAGAATACATTCTTTGGTCTACTTCTTTCCAAAACATGAAACAATCTTCCACTCCAACTCAAAAACTTACTTCCACTTTATTACAATCTATTGTAGCTTTATAAAGATTTAACCAATTCATTCCATGGATAACATCAAAATCAATTAAAGGCAAAACTAACATATCTATTGGCATGCTTTTATCATAAATCACAACATCAACATTTCTAATACACATGGCTCTCTTTGGATTGCATGCCAAAAGGAGTATTTACATTCATCATTCTATCATATCAACACTTTAGAAGACAAACCACACTCATTCACAAAAATTCTAGCCATACATGCATGTGTAGCACCAGTATCTATCAAAGTGTATGCAAGATGATTTGCAATATATATATACCTGCCAATGTATCGACTAATGGAGCTTTTTCACACTAATGCAATGCAAACACTCTAGCAGCGTCATCCCCTTTCAAAAATTTTGGTCCATCATTCTTGGACTTTTCCTTACAATTTGCCACATTATACCTCTTTGTTGACAGTGCATAGAAAATAGGCTTCAATTTAGGAGGAAGACACTCTGAAGCTTTGTGACCTACTTTTCCACAAGCAAAGCATGCTCCAGAAGTCCATTTACACTAAACTAGTTCATGTGGTCCAAAACATCAGGCATCACTTATCAAATGGAATAGAAGAAATAGGAGTCTTCGCCACTTGTCCCAAACTTGTTTTTCCCCACAAATGGTCGCTTGTCTTTGCCAACATTTCCAAACCTTATATAAGGTAATGGCATCGTTGATCTCTTACCAAGAAATGTAGCTTGCCTATCCCCTAAGCCTTGCTTTCATTTGCAATTTGCTCCACTAACTCCGCTTTAATTACCGCTTCCGATATGTCGATAACTGAAACTTCTTAACCTCACTCTTGATTTCCATGTTCAATCCATCTTGAAACTTCTGGACTTTCATACTTTCATTATTGTATCCCATGCCAACAAATCTAAGTAATCTGCAAAACTCAGCAAATATTCTTCAACAGTTTATTCCCCTTACCTCAAGCTCAACCAATTCGATATCTTATTCTCTCACTGTTGATGGAATGTAACTGCAAGAAGAAGGCTTCCTTGAATCGATTCCATGGTATCGGTCTTGCATACCTTTCGCTATTCAATCTCCACTAATTATACGCATCTCCTTCAAATATATATATATAGCCAAGTCGACTTTCCTATGCTTGGGTACTTACATGCTGCAAATTTTTTTCAAACTCAACTATCCAACTCGTTGTCATCGATCCAGGACAATTTCCGTCAAAATCAGGTACCAACATTTCGATCATCTACTAGTATATTTTGTTTCTTGTCTACAGCAGGTGGATTATATTGTTGCATAAATTGTTGTTGTTGTTGATACATCATTTGTTGATACTGTTGAACCATTGCAAACGTATCCTGAAACATTGTAAACATAGGATTCGGATCTCCTGTAAGCATCTGAGGCATAGCTAGATATGAAGGCATCTGAGGAGGCTGTGGATTCGATGTAGAAAGCTGAAGCTAGTGATGGAGTCAAAGTAGAAGCTGGAATACTAGCTGATGTAGACACTCGGATAGTAGACTAAGAAGGAGTGGCATACCCTCTCTTTCCGAAGACTGTCGAGTCAATCTCCTTGACCTATCCATCTTTAAACAAACATGCAACATATATATGACATGTGATAAATTATGCAATGTCAACTAAATTCCAATTCAAATACTAATAAAACAAACATTCAAGCAAAACACACCAAACAAGCAAATCTTACACTCATTCCCAACTAAACTCATCGCACTAAGGCCGAATCACTCCTATGTAATCAAATAATTCTATAAACATGGCTCTAATACCATCTGTAAGACCCGACCTACTAAACCCCGAGATATAGTGTTTCGAATCCCAACCATATATAATATTTGCATATTATATGTAGTGTCCTAAAACTACTAGTTTTATATAATTTATTTGGTTATAACTACAAAACTTTAAAAACGACTTTTAAGGAAACAAGATTGCTTACAAGAGCAATCCATACATATATTATATATACACATCATTATTACAAGGGTTTGTGTCAATACATGACACTACAAACTTACAAATATTCTTGTTACGAAATATAACCAGGAGACTTCAAAGTCATTTACAAGAGAGGCTCATCTAACAAGCCATTAATATAAAATATATACTTTTCAAGAAAAAGATTTCTTCCAACTTTCTTCTCAAAATCAAGGCCACTCGGGTCCTACTCATCCCATTCGTCCATAAACTTCTCAAAATCTAAACCCATAACCCAAATCATCATATGTTCATCATTAAGACCTGCGAAGCAGCAACAATGAGCCAAAGGCCCAGTACAGAACAAATACACAAGCGAAATGCCAAGCAAACTTATTCTAATGCAATACATCAACAATTAAGTCATTATCTTGCTTAATCTCATTTAACAAAACAACAGTAGGGTATTCAAACCCCGGGATCAAGCTCTGGAATTAGGTCCCTGAGTAATAGTAGCTGCTCAGGGGGTTGATATAAGCAGTCCAAATACCTATATCCCCTATATCTATTCAATAAAAGTAATCTTATCTAGAGTTTATAGTCGTTACTCAACTTAACTTAATCCATAACATCATTCAGTTTACACGTCCCCATAAACATTGAACTAAATCATATTACTTTTCTTAAGTGTAAGCAAACGTTATACAGACACTACACTCTCCATCGATTACCACTTAACCATAAAAGAATTGCCATTGCATCATAGCATACCATTGCATCATAGTAAAGTCATTACATCATGATTGAGGTTAAAGCGCCTAACTACCATGTCATTGCATCATGAAAAGGTTGCCGCTCCTTGAACCAGATTAAACTGCATAATAGACGATCAATTCGATCAAATATTAAGCCAACTTGAATTTTAGTCAAGTTCAATTATGTCTATTCCTAGCATACAACAATCAAGCTACTGTGTACCTAAACTCAGTAGAGAATCACTAGTTTCACTCAGAGGAAAATCAACTGAAGAACCCTTTACTATAACAAGAAATTCAAAATAAAATCAACAATTGTACTTAAACTATACATACAAATAATTAATTCTAGTTCAATAATCATGGAAATTCAATTATTTGTTAAATCTACGAATCCACTTAATTCATGCTTAATTATATCACTCAATCGTCATTACACATCAAATATCATTAATCTATCTCATTTTAGTCTAAAAAGATCCATTTCCTAAGCAAAAACACATTTAACAAACAAATACAAGTTTTTAAACTTTGTTTGGAAAATATATCAGCTGAAAAGAAGTAAAATTTAAGTATTGATACTTTTTTATTTTACAAGAACTTAAAACATGAAAATTGTAGATCTCTTTTTAAGATTTCCAACGCAACTTGAATCACCTTAATTCAGAGGTCGAATGAAAAAGTTATGGTTAAATTACAAAAAACATGTCAAAGCTACAGGGGACTTATCACACCCTCTTGGTCGACCGTGATTTGGAAAAGCTTCATGATCAGAGCAAATCACGCTCTTTAGGTTGCCCGTGATTAGTTAGCTGACAATTTTTCAAAAAACTGAGTTCATCACGAGACCTATCTCGCCCATGATTTTCCCAAAACTTTTCCTTTGTTTTAAACTTCAAAAATTTGCAATTTTTACACTTTTCCAACTTCCTTCAAACATATTCTCAACTTCTTAATTCATCAAACATGTATTTTATCAACATCTAACATGCATAAACTTCATGTTCATCTCATTAAACACATCAAACATCAAGCTAAACTCATTTCATTACATTAGCTTATGCGATATGAACCACGCCAACCTGTGAACAAGACCCGCTGCCAAGATCTGGAAATAAAATCACTGGATCGTCTAAGAAAACTGGTGGAAACAGCGACCCATTACCTATATGGAGGCAAGAACCTTGGTATAGTCATAGACGCCACAACCGGCGATGGCAAACCATTGATAAGTCAAAAGGATTGCACGCCATAGGAAACTCCCAATAAGTTCATAAACAAGTTCTTTCTAAAACTCAAAGAGAAGAAACTCTCATTTTTCATTATCAAAGATATGTCATATATGTTACATGCCATAGGTTTATATAGGCTTTTAATTAGCCTAAAAACTAAGGTACAATAAATAAGGAAAAATAATCTATTAATGACTCCTAGGGATATGTAAAGACAAACTTGACAATTAAACAAGGAAATATGAAAAGACATAAAAAGAATCCGAAAGACACAGAAACTTAAATATCCCTAATAAATACAATAAATATCCCTAAGAAAATAATAAATATCATAAAAAGACATGAACTTAGATATGATATGTGTATATATATAAATATATATATTTTTTTTTTTTTGTTGACACCATCTGATTCTCATCATTAGCACATTTGTTCACATAACCCAAGTCTTGAACATCCAAAACTCATGCACCAAGTTACTACTTAACTTCCACTTATGTCAAACACAAATATCATCACTTCTCCACTCCAAAACTTATAAATCTTCATCCCAACACATTATTACACTCTTATACATACACAATCACTTAGGCTTTGTTTTACACTCCACATCACCTTAACCTATTCAAATACAACTTCAAGCTTCCCAACACTTCACACTACTTCCAAAACATATTTAGCAATTCCATATAACATCAAACACAACCCAACATTTTTTAGCACATAAAACCATTCAAATTCATATATGATATCAAACTCATGCTAACATGCATTTAACTTCCAAAGCAAAAGAAAGAGTAAGAAAGAACTTATAATCTTGTATTACTTGCATGGAAGAAGCTTTAAATTTTAGAGAAACACATGGGCTTAGAAGATTTCTTTACTAAGGGTTTGGGGTAGTTGTTTGGGTAAAAGAAGAAAACAAAGGAAAAAGATAAAGTGGTATTTTTGGATAGGATTTTTAGGCCGCCAAAAGAGTGTATTTTTTATCAATATTAAGGCTCATATATATCTGAAACTTTGACTTTTGAGTATATAATGGGTTAGGCTTTGTTTAGCTTGATTTGGGGCTAATTTGGACTTAAAATAGACTTGAAAATGGGCTTAAATTGTAGTGAAAATTTTGCTAACAGTTTTAGACATTTCAAAAGTTGTTTTGATAACTTTAAACATAACACATACATATTAATTCATAAAAGACACAAACATTAATTATACTATACACACATTAATATATATAAAATAATAGCATTAATCTCATCACACATATACACATATATCAATAATTTACATTAATAAACATAGTATCAATTCATAACATTCTACTAACAAAATTTTTATACTAACAAGAACTTACGCCTTGTATACCAAATCTATTTCTACACATTCATTTTCATATATCAAATTCATTTCAAACTTAATATTTAGAACTAATATTATATTTACATGAAAATTAAATTATTAAATAAATTAGGTTATTTCAGTGCATTTGTAAAAATGTGGTATGAAGTATGAGTTATGGGGTAGGAATAATATATAATTTAATTGTGACAATTTTACATCATCTAAATTGGGTAATTGGTGATAATCTCAACGTGTTATGGTCATATTATTAGGGATCATAGTTATGATAATATGATTAATTAACTAAAGGTAATATAACTAGACATTTCTTAATTTGGAATATGGATTTCATGATTGTAATAGGATATAAAGGGTAACAATTAGATTAGTAAACCGTGGGAAACTATTCTTGGAAGGCTAAAAACTAAAACCACCCAAAATAATAGTCCATTGATGATTGGTTAACTTAAACCCCAACATCAATCATAACATATATAATAATTAGACAACCAATTATACAAAATTAATGACTTGGAAATATAATTTGATGCCTATCTAAACCCATTAGGACCTCAAAAACCGGTTACTTCTTATCAAGGGATTTCATAAACTTATGAATCCTATTCAAATGACCCATAAATTAAGAATGAAAAATTAAGACAAAAGGATAATAAATATGAAACTGGTGAATACTGATACAGTGATATGGATATGAAATAGTTACTTAAGCTTTGTTATACATTTGGGACATCTAAAGAAACTTCAGAACAAATATACATTGACCGTGTTATATGAATAGGCATTAAAACCAAACCAATATTTAAAATTGACTTACTAATTGCGTGTTATTTTTTGCATGGTTGTTTGACCCAACAAGTGGTAAATTTGGATTGGGTTATAAACTTAATCACAACTTTGGAAGAATACGGTAATTTAAGAACCTAACCCTGCACAATAGTGTGGGTAAGCTTGGTGGGTAGTCGATAGGAGAATTTCATAGCCAATACGATTAATTTAAGCTCAAACAAAGTTTTGATAAGTTATCTAGGGATTATGGGTACTTGGATAAAATGTTACGATGGAAAGTGCTCATTATTGGATAGACTCAATGGATAGCTTTGTACATGACTACTTATTTCTTTTTCTTTTCGACATGGTACTAAAGGCACCATTAACCTTGCATTAGCATATGGTGAAGTCGAACCCTTCCATTTTATCCAAAGTCATAGTACTCTTGTTTGCTTATTTTTGGGACATTGGGAACATGTTGCTTCCCTAACTTGTATTTGAATAACTTAACCTATTGAGCACTGCATTAGATTAGGTATGTGTAACATGCAAGTATGTGTTTGCATCACTATAATATTAGGTTTTGCCAGTCATTTTAACATTTCAAGTGTCGATGATAATGCTATGTGTACATGCATTATAACTAGGTGGGTTATGGATATAAGGAGGATTGACTTGGTTTATGGTATGGGTGGACGGGAGACATTTTAGATAAAATTTTGGCTTTATGAGTGTTAGAGTGCAAGTGTGAAGTTGGAAAAATCCTACATGGGAAATATGGGACTTAGGTGAAGGATTTATAAGAGGAAAGATCCATTAATCTAACACCTTAAGGTTTTTTGTTATAGATGGTGTCAAGCATTTGTATATTCTTTCATAAAGTCCGTTTGAAGATTTTCTCCACATTGAAGTCTTCCCCTCTTCTAACAATTGGTATTAGAGTCGCAGTTCGACTGGGAAACTCCTATGGTTGGCCTCCATGCATGTGGAAAGAAGAGTTTAATGGTGTGACTCGTTTGTGAAACCCTTCATATATGGTGAGTAGGTGGGAAGCAGACCATTCACAAAAAGCGATTATAAAAGGAAAGATCTATTAACCTAACACCATAAGGTTTTTTGTTATAGATGGTGTCAAACCTATTTGTGTATTTCTTCATAAAGTCCGTTTGAATAATTTCTCCCTATTGAAGGCTTCTCCCTCTCCTAACAATGAGAGCTCATGGCTATGGGCATTTATGCTTAATTTCTAGATAACTATATCTAATTAACTCTTAATTAACCTAAACTCTTTTTATTTGACCAATCGGTATCAAGTTTTGGATGTAGGACTATACCCACCAGTTGAGGCCCCCTTGTTGGCCATGTTTTATTAATAAATGTTATTTTGAAAATCTTATAATTGTCACGGCTAAATTTATGTTATATAAATTTTGAAAATCTAAAAACAAACTAAACTCTGCTAGATTTTTCGAGATTTTAATTAACAATCCTAAGTCAAAAATGCTACAAACACATTTAAATAATAGTTACTGCCTAAGTGATATATGTGAGCAAACCGACACATCTTATACACTCAGGATGTAACAATAATTAAAAAAAGATTTATTGAGTATTATATATCACATTTTTAGGCATGCAGTGTGTAAATACTAATTGAATTTTGACACTCGTATTAATGAAGTTGATACTGTCTAAAACAATTACTATTTGTGATTTTGCACATTCATATATGTTAAAATTTTATTGTATTTATACACCAAGTGTTGATTGAATCCTTTCTTAATCTACTCTAAACTCTCTCCCACACATCACATGCAGGCTTACTGCCTTCGAGAAAGACCATTCAAACCATGGAACATATAGCTCATCGATTCTTTTGGCCAAAGAACCAAGCATCAAAGTCTATGTTGGATTAGAAGGGGAAAATTTTACCAAACCAAGGGAACTTAGAGGCCTTGGTATTCAAAATCTACAATTGCACAACTTTGCTTGTGCAATCCAACGAATTCAACATTTCTCTACCCAGGCCACCCCTTGGAGCAATCTGTGTCTGCAAATATACAAGGCAAAACAATGTAGTGACAATCTATCTACCGTAGCTCATTCATCCCCTCTTTGGTGCGAGATTACATCAAATTTCCAATTTATCTCTGCTTACCGAGTGAAGCAAACAAGAAAGGAGCCTCCACCAACTTCTAGTTCGATATATGGAAGGGAAATATCCCTTTCAGTCTCTCATCCAGGCCCCATACACTACCCTTCTCTAATGCTCACAATTAGGGATTGTTACATAAATGAAAGACGCCTGACAATGATAAGATAGGTTTTGAAATCTCAGATCACTTTATGACAAGTTTGATCCTTAGTCCTTAGTCGTGGCTTGCAGGTGCCTTTCCCATCAATTAGAGGCATGGAGAGTGGAATATCAACCTCGTGAAACAAATTCAGTTGCAGATGAAGTTATACATGTATAGTGTAGAGGATGGCTTTTGGGTGGCTTTTGCTCCTCCTACAAGATTCCAGCGCTTTTGCTCCAAGTCACCAGCTCAATGCATTTTGGGGAGTATCTAAGTCGGCTAGAAATTTTGGTCCTTAAGCTCCCATAGCTAGTGATAGATTTGTTGTCTATTGATATGGATATAGCTTTGCTATTATATCAATAAAATTCACTTTCCAATAGGAGAAAAAAAAGAAGAAAGAAAGAAAAGTAAAGGTTTTTTTTTTTTTTCCAATCATTAGAATGACTTCAATCCTATGAATATGCATATAGATTAATCCTTAATACAAAATTGATGATAAGAGCATGTACAAGACTTTGTTTAGTATCCTTAGGGCCGTGTCCTTTCCACTTAAGGACTTCATTATTTTATTTAAGATCCTTCATTTTAGAATTACTAGGTACAAGTCAATACCATAAATGTTATATATTGTATTTTGGTTGATGCTAACTTTTGTTAAAAATTTAGAAAAGGAAAATAACTTGAAGGACTCAAAAAAGTAGAAGGATCTTACTATAATAGTTAAGTACCTAAAAAACTAAGGTCCTTAGCATAGAGAATTGTAACAAGGACCTTTATTTTACATGCTCCAAATGATGTTTTTTTTTTTTTTTTTTTCTCTTTAAGAAAAGTGAGCTTTTTTAAATCTATATTCCTATTTTTCTTTTAGATATGCTGTTTCCATGATGTTAGTTATACACTGGAATCTAATCATTTGGTTTCAACAGCAAAGAAACTTAAAAGTGAGGGAAATTGCAAACAGCCTCTTAACCCTTGATTATGGAATGGATGCATCTTGAATTTTTAAATGTTGAAAATAACCCCTTTAAACTTTAATAAATTGCCAAATAGCTAAAAGTTAAAATTACCCATTCCCTCTTTCCTCCCAAACTTTGACCTTAATGCAAAAACATTCTTCAAATTTATCAAAGTGTATTTTAACATCAACTAAATTCTAATCTTAGTGTGTAAACTAAAAAAATAAAATGAACTCTATTACGAATTTATCAAAATTTAGGCGGATTGTCTACTAGAATATAGAAGTTTAGAAATATTTCCACAATTAGATCAAAGTTTAGGGAGTTATTTACAATTTAAAAAAAAAAAAAAAGTAAAAAGGAAGGACAGGCAGCGTTGGAGCAATGGGTTTCTACAGCCTTCGAGGTTGAACGAGAGAGAGAGAGAGTAGTAGGGAGAAACGAAAATTGAGAATTTTCAATTTTTCGAAAAGAATATCCATTCCATCTACATTGTGGTGCCTATATGTTACTGACGTAGATCTTGCATGTGCAATCTATTTCTGGATGTACTGTCCAATCTCTTCTAGTCCATCAACCGATATATGAAATTCAGCCAGAAGAGCTAAAATGGAAGAATTCAAAGAACAAGCAATCTTTCCAAGCCAACAGTGTTCATGTCTTCCAAACCTTTATAGTGCCATCAACTGAAGCAGTTATCATGCAGCTGTCCTTCGGATGATAGCTTACACTTGTTACCTGCAGCAACATTCACAAATTAGTATCCAGCTATTGAAATGGGATTGGCAAGGAATCTCATAAAGAAGGATCAGTTTGAATGCTCCTTTTACCAAGTGTTTCACTTTAAGGTTATTATTATTATTATTATTGGTTTTCTCCATAGGCATGCCAATCCCTCCATGGCAGCTTTGAATTCAGCTCTGCTTCTAGTATAGTTGAAGTTTAGTGTTTTGTAAAACTTCTCCCATCTTCTGGAAGTGAGCAAAAGACTCTTATGCTAACCTAGTAAATAGTGTACATACATATGCCTTTTTAGGCCTCGTAAGATGCCACCTACCTAGCAAGAGTGCAAGACCTCAAGGAAATATTCTTATAACATTGCACCATAATTTCTTTAAACTTTAGTTTGTTAGGGAATATCTACATTATATTTCCACTACAGATAAATTGTTTTGTACCACAAATTATCCCTTTTCAAGAACCCTCTTTTTGTCATTAAAGCACGTCACAACCGTAGGTCTAACAGCATGTAGCTCAGAGCCTGTAATTAACCCTGGACTTTAATTTTCAGCTTAAAATGTAGATCCACTTTAAATTAATAAAGATTTGAGCATTAATAAGCAAATGCCTGAGGACATTCCCCATATCAAAATCCTTGAATAACAAAAAGCATAGTTCCCAAATGGGTTATTTTTATGAGTATCCTTAGGCCTCGGCACCCATTAAGGAGTTATTTTCTACATTTATGAGGCAATTCGTGCTTTGGTTGGTTTCCATATGGTGTGTGTATTTCATGATTATTCTTTACCAAGTGCAAGCCAACTGACAGTTGTAATGTCTGGAAACATAAAGTGCAATTTCTTAAAGAGTGATCTTAGCACACCCATCAAAAGAACCTTTCCAAAAGAGGGTAGGTGGATATAGCACCATCTCCACAATCAATCTGCAGAGGATACGGGGAAGGAAGCACTTACCACTGAAGCATGAGCATGGAATTTTGTTATCACAGATGCATCAACCAAATCCCAGAAATAGATTTGCCCATCTTCAGATCCACCAGTTACATGTGCATCAGTATTTGTGAGGCAGCAATCCATTTTGTAAGACTGGACCATTAAGTCAGATACAGTCAGGCACGGGCAAACATGTAAAATAGATCAAAACACTAAAAGATAAGGTCCATGATACATGTAAATCATGAGCAAATAAGAGTTCAGTCGTGGATCTTATATGAGCATCACAGCTGTTCACAATTTTGTATTTGACCCTTCAGGTCATAGTTTTAGAATGAGATACACAAACATGTAGCAAGAGCAGCAGCAGTTGCATGATTTTGCACTAGTCAAGGGAAGACACAATATGAGTACCTTATCATCTAAATAATGTAATTTCTGAGCCAAGGTCTTTCTTCAGGCAGAAATGTAACCAACAAGGTAATTATGAACACAAACAAACAACACAACATAATATAAAACAAGTTGTATAACACACACATTAGTACATGATGGAAGAACTTTTTGTTGATTCTTTGGTTGAATTAATAGTTCTCTGGTCGGAATTAATATGCCCACACTAATCAGAACATGAAAAGTTCAAGATAAAAAAAGTTTATACTATGACATCCCAAATCCAACAAGAGCTTAAAACATTCTGTGACAGAGAAACAAAGTAGATCTTGAGCTTGGAAATGAGATGGCTTCTCTCCTCATTCTATACCAAGCTAATATTATCATAAGACTGCAGATCAGACCCATACATAGGTGTACAAATAATGCACAAGATATACAGGGCTTAAGCGCCCCACCCTGATGGAAAACATTCACAATATTTCTGTAAAACTAATTTTTCACGGGTCCTTAAAGTGGCAATCTTTCTGATTGGATGCATAACTACTACATCACTGGCAAGATGTTTTCTTTTTTAATTCATTCTAATTTGTGCTTCATTAACACTGGGAACACACGTCTCAGCACTACCATCTCAGGTTACATTGTGAGAACTCCAGTTACTTTTGGAGGACTTGATTCTTTTAACTGCACTTACCCGATGTTTTGTATGGCATTTTGCATGAAATTGATGCACTAAGCAAAACTAACAACAAGCTATCTGATATAAGATCACCTTGTTGTCATGTTCAAGGTCTATCGAGGGTGAATCCTCGGCTGCTTGTGTCTTTATTTCTGTGGTTTTTTTTCCCCCTCAATTACATATAAGATGATTGTTTAGCTCATTTTTCAGAGAGGCCTTATGATTTCTAGACAGAGCTTAACTAGATAGAGAACCCTAAGATCTCTTTAATACTCCAGAACTCTAGATTTCTAAAAAGAATAGGAATCTTTCATTTTTTCCATTAAACTGCTCAGTATTAGTTTAGTTTGCCTTCCTTGGCAAACTATATTTTAAAATATGGTTCTGGGCAAATTAATTCCTCAGCTTCCATATAAAATCAATAACCCAAGATGCAATTTCAATTCGCGATACTATCAGGCAAAAAATACGAAGAAATTGCAGGTGAGAGATGCAATTTCAAAATTGCACCTTCAACCTGCCAAATTTGCTCATACTCCTCCTTAACTTGTGTTTCTCACCCATCAAGTTGGAACAAAAACCCATCACTATAAGGTAGTAATTTTTTCCTAACTCCAACTGCTTCCTAGTTTCTCTCCCATACAACTCACAAACTACACACAAACTCCCT
Source organism: Combretum micranthum (assembly GCA_024138025.1). Taxonomy (NCBI): domain Eukaryota; kingdom Viridiplantae; phylum Streptophyta; class Magnoliopsida; order Myrtales; family Combretaceae; genus Combretum; species Combretum micranthum. The sequence continues at coordinate 362,392 of JAMXBD010001412.1, read as the reverse complement.
CAGCAGTCTGCATAAACTGGTCAAATTGCATGCATAACTAACCCTACACCAACATTACACACAACACATCACATGACACACACAAACAGCTAGCTGTAAACATTTACTCCCCCCTTTCAGATACCACTTATCTTAAGCACAAATCATCTCCATCCCCAATTATCTCTTTCTCACTTCCTTACTTGCAAATTCGTCCTCCAACACTAGCCAAAAATTTCTTACACTTATGACCAACTGAATATTGTTCATCACAATTAAAACAAAGCTCTTTACTCATCATTCCTCTATTCCTTCTCTAGTAAGTCATTTAACAAAAGGAGTGCAAGTTTCAGGCATGAAGGGGCTGTCATACAATGGAACCAATCTGGCAAATTTAAGAACCAGATTTCCATCCTCCTGATTTCCCCTGGGTTCGTTCGGCACTCATCCCTTACATGCATGCAGCTACCTTACTAGACTCTGCTTGCAGGCCCTTAATTCCATTGATTCGATCACAATTCTTTAAGTTGCTGTAATATTCCAGTTGGCAGACATTCGCTTGCCTTCTCTCACATTCCCAATCAGCTCAATCCACTTGATAAAAAGACATGAATGCCTCAAAACTGTTGTTGAAGAGCACGAACTCACCCTTAGTTTTTGGCTCTGGTACCAATTTGTTATGTTATAGGCTTGTTGGTCATGTTCATGTTCTATCAAGGGTTAATTCTTGACTGCTTGTGTCTCTATTTTTACGGCTTTTTATTTTCTAACTTCTACATGTTTAGATGATGTTTAGGGCTCATTTTCAAGAGAACTTTTTTTGGAGGTAAGGTCATTTTCTAGAGAACTTATAATCTCTATTTAGGGCTAAATTTGAAAGAGAAGCCTAAAATCTCTTTAATACTCTAGAACACACTTCTTTTTCCATAAAACTGCTAAATATTAGAAGTACAAGAAGGCAGTTTTCTCCCAACACCATCTGGCTTCTTGTTTTCTCTCCAATACAACGCATTATATGCACACACTCCCTCCACATAAATTGTTCACGACAATTTCCACTTCTCACATACAATAACATAACATACAACACATTCTCGACACACACATGCACACACAAGCAGATTGCTACACCAGCAGATCAACACATAAATAACTGGTCATAACACTATCCCCTTAAATGAACATTCCCTGGTCATCCTCATGCTAACAATGAACCTAAATTAACATGTCTTCGAGAAACAAAGCTCATCAATGTACACAAAGTGCTCCTCGGCAAGAGGTAAAGAAAAGAAGAGTGCATATGTATGCAGCCACCTTATCATTTTAGCAAAAGAGAGTGTTTGCGCGTCACAAAGTTATGACCAATAAGTCATCGAAAGAGCAGCTTAACCATTGCACCAAGGCTTGACATCATCCTCAAGAAACAAGAAAGCATTTGAAAATTGGAAAACAGAAGTCACAGTTTAAATTCTGAGAAAAAAACAATTCAGTCTATATACCTTGCAAGTGTGTCCTTTATATTCCTGCAAGAGCTCACCTGAAGAACCTGTGGAGAGAAGCACTGAGATAAAAACTCGTGCAAAACGAATTTCCACCACATGCATATATAACAGTAACACGCACTATCCAGTAAACGAAGAGCAGAATCTAAACAGCTTGCAAGTATGCAATTTCCATCATTAGACATTGAGATACAGTTGACAGGCTGCCCCAAGTTATCAGATATCTCTCTGCATGAACATCATAAAGAAATAACATCAATTGCCCAAATTTAATACCAGCAAACACATATGCTCTTGATGATAGCATGAGAAGCTTCATGAATAAACTGAAGAGAAGCTGATGATTGCAATTTCATTTTCATATGCATAATAAAATCATAGGCAATATCCCTGGCTGTTTACTTATTATATGAAACATTTTTTAAAAATTAAAATGAAAATCACGAAATCCATCAACTAAAGCTTTTTGAAACAAAGAGATAACACTGTCTACCCCTCCAGCTCTCCACACTGGTAAACAATGGCTTCATCAATGGTCTTGTTTTTAAATTAAATATGGCTAATATGACCTGGATAGATATTGTTGAAGCTCCATTTGCTTTGAGATGAAAACTCTAGATGCAGGACATGCAGAAACTACAACAAAAATAAAATATGTACTCTTCAACATCCCAGAGACATGGAGAAGATACTCAAATTTTAAGCCCACAACCCCAAAAAAAATATGTCTGGCTGGCCCAATTCTTCGGTGTATCTTAAATTGAAAATTGAGCTAATATTCCAAGACATAACTTGAAAGTTCGTTCAAAAATTTTCATTCTCCTAGGTAACCAAATTGGACACCAGTTGGCTGTGCTTTCAATAATCTTCGCTACCAAGATACTTGAGATTATGTCCTGCTATAGAATTATGTATCAAAGCTTAAACAAAATTTAAGAAGACCAATTAACTTAAGAGGATCAGATTCTCTTTGTCTAATCCAATATATCCATCCTTGAAATCTACAAGATAATGGTTTTAGTCTAAAAAATATTACAAAAAATGTTTACACTAGTAGCTTAACCACATCCTGGTCTTTATGTCAAAAAACTTGTCAAAAATGTTCCAATCCTGTAATACCACAGGCCTAGACCAGCTAATCCTATTGATAATCGAGCCTAGAATATTTAGAACATTATCCAGCAGCATCAATGTTACCGATGACCTCAATTCACTGCTTCAATATTTTAAGGATAAATAACACTTGACCACCTCACTTTCATGTCTATGCACTTACCTCCATAAATTTCAGGGCAGTTCGACACCTAAAACTCTCTTAAAAAGTGGAGTTTGGTCCCAAAAGCACTACTAAAGGATCTTAGAAAAATAGTATCCACCCACTATAAGAGGTCAAACCATAATTTACCCATGAGCCCGGGTCATGGTAAAAATTTGAAGAATTTGTTATGCATTTTATGTCTGTTAGAAGAGAATATTACATGTGTAATATACTTTCAAAAAAAAAATTACACAAAACAATATCGCACAAGGGACATGCAATATAAACGTGTTACACCTTGAAGGAGCAATACAAAGTTGGGCCAGTATCGCATACCCCATATGCGATACAAGACCTAACAACAGCTTCTGATCCCCTATTACATCCACCAGTCACGGGTCCACGTGTCTCTGTAACTGAAGGTTGAGAGAGCGAAACACCCTCCATCACCTATTTCCTATTCCTAGTACTGGACAATACAGTTTTCAAGTTAACAACTCTAACCGATTTAATTTGGAGATCTGAAGAGGGTAACCAAATGAAAAACAAGTGCGAGATTGAAATGTTGCTGCCGTTGCTCTTCCTATGGTAGTAGAGGAGGGGGGAGGGGGAGGGGGGGGGGGGGTTTCAAGATTAGATTAGAAGAGAAAAGGAAAAAAAGAAAAGAGAAACGGTGAATAGGATGGTAGAAGACAAGGATAAGGAGGAGAATTCCTGGAGATGTTTGTTGGTTAATTAAGGGTTGAGCCGGTAATATCAATATGGAGACCTGAATGAATGGGGCTGATGCTGCACGTTTTTAGTGAAGTAAGGATCAGTGGTAAATCAAAGCAAAGGGGTAGAGAGAGTGTGTGAGAGAGAGCTCAAATTGATGATATCTTGCCAGGAAAAATCGTATTGTCTGGTTAAATCAGGTGTATCGCTTAGTCGAGCTGCGATATTACACAAGTATCGCGAAGCTAAAATGCAATTCACTAATTTCTACAACTTTGACCCGAGTAGGTTGCTTTATCGCCTCTTATTTATGCGACACATATAGAAATTAGGATACCTCCACTCCAATATGCGACATAGCAACACTAATTTGGTATTTATTTTTATACAATTTGTACTTGTATAATTTCTTTTTTAAACAACCATAGACACTTGTTTCACCCCTGTTAGAACCGAAGTTTCGGTAATCTATCAGGTTCTTCCAACTCCCCCACCCCACCCATCCTCCCCCCCCCCCCCGGGGCCAGGGTAATTAATCGAGCTTCATTCCTCCCGAGCCAACAGCTGAAAAGGTCAAATGGTTTGACATAATGGATTGTCTTTGCAATACGGCATAGAATTTGGATAAATAATACAAGGTCATTATCCATATCATGAAATGCAAATATACTTGTTTTTGGTAGTTTAAATGTCTTGAAAATAAACTAATTTCATTAGGATAGAAGATTTTGAAGCCATCTGTGATCCAAAATCAGAACAGAAGATTGTGGGAAATCCTTTAACCTTTTTGTTCAAGAACTTTTCATGGAGCAGATAATTGCCCAAAGAAATTGAAAAGGTTGGGAAAAATCTGGGCAGAAGGTTTTGATTAACAAGTAGAAAAGTTTATACCAAAACTTCAGAGAGATGATCATTTGTTCCAACTCTCATAAAAGCCAATGTCATTTCCCTCTCGAGCATCCATTATAATGTAAGCCTAACGAAAGATTTCCAAAAATGTAACTTCACAAATGAGTGATCCAAAGGGAGGAAGCATCAATTTTAAGTACTTCGAAGAAGTTCTAAACATTGTTATATATCTATATTCATTGCTAGAGAAAATTGATAGCCTTTGAAGGTGAAGGACGAGTTAAAGAAAAGGAAAAAGCGAATAAGCTACAAATTGTACAATAAAGCCGTAAAAAGCAAAGAGAAATTTGCAATGGAATTTAACCAGAAAGCCACATACCTACCAATACGAATGTCGAATGTTCTAACGGTCCCATCAACACTCCCACCAATAATTTCAGTTTTTGTCAGACAAACAGACATTACACTGTCTGAAAATGTGTCTATGATCTACATGTCCAAAAGAAAATCAAGTAAGCAGACATCAACAAGTAAACAACCAATGGGACTTGATTGCTTACATCTCTAAAAAAACAATTAAAAAAAAAAAAAAGAGGAGAAATTTCTCCTAAGAGCATGATACCTGGATTGGTTCGGTGCTGTGGGATCTGCAGTCCCAAGCACGCAATGACTGATCATAGCCTGCTGATACTACAACAGAAGAATATTCGTTAAACTTGACTGCATTTACCTGTAATAATAAAAACCAAAAGCATCAAAAAGCTTATCCAACAGGACAGAGCAAGATAGAGAAAGCAAACCTGCAAGAAAATAATGGAAGTCGTAATAAAAATGTTCATTTACTATCCACTTTCACATGGCCTTTTGCAAAATTGGCAATCAAGAAACATTACTTCAACTTTTCCGTCTTAGTAATGATTAATTTATATTGTATTCAATTGGCATCCAGGATTTGACCAAAAAAAAAAAAAAGAAGGGTTTAATTGAACAAAGGGAAAACTAATGGTTCGATTTTACTTGAGCGAGTAGGTATTTCCAATATGATCCCCATAAGTATATTCTAGATATTCCTTATATGAGGTATTTCCTTTAACCAAAATAATAGAAAACAATATAAACCAACCTAGGATCCTAAAATCACCTCATTGAGTACATTATAGTAGCCTTATATTTATCTTTTGGCATGTTGTGCATTCCCCAGAGTCCACTATCTCTCTCTTGCCATCAGTGATGGAGCCCCAGCAGCAAAAGCTAGTTTATTTTTTGCTTAATTAACACCTGCCTATTAGAATAGGCAAGAGCTTGAAATCCTTGTACAATCGCAAATCACATAGAATACTTACCAAACACTACTTAGAGATTATATTAAATTTGATTGATTGATATATATTAAGAACTGTATTTTGAAGCATCTCAATGACCTTTTGCGTTTGGTAAGACTGGATTTTGTCCTCATACATCCTACGAGAAGCTCGCAATGCCTGGTACCTTTAATATTCCAAGCTTTTTATTCATGTTAGTGCTTTAAAATTCCAAGCATTTTATCTTCTGAAAATGACATGCATCAAATGTGGTACAAGAGTACCTGTGTTGTGCTGTGGTGTAATTCTTGTGCTGCATTCATTCGCTATGTAACCAGATAATTTAAAATGACCAAAAAATAAAATAAAATAAGAAGCAGCTGCATAAAAAGCGAACCTCACTATCATGGCCCCGGAACTTTCTAATGACACGACCAGTGGATACATCCCAATAGAAAACCTGGCGATCCCCTCCACAAGAGACCAATTTGGAATTATCCCTACAAAGCAAAACAACGCCACATAATCCCAAAAAAAAAATGAAAATGAAAGGAAAAAAAATCGGAATCATATATTTATGTTGTGTGTGTGTGTGTGTATTGCCAAATTGAATTGAAGGAAATAAAAAATGTTCGGAAAGCAGGGAAGAGGAATTACGAAGTGCAGTGGACATCGCGGACTTCACGGCCATGAGATTTGTAGGTCTTAATGTGAATCCCACGGTGGGGATTCAGAGACGGATGGTGCGGTCTTTGCCGCAGCTCGGCAGTAGTTGCCGTCTCCGTTGAACCTAGCGGCTAATACAGCGCCAACGTGGCCCTTTAGGACGTGAGTTTCTTTTCGGGGAAGTTCACTAGCGCACATATTCAAATCAAACCTCCCTCTTCCTCCTCCTTCGCACTACTAAGCAGAAAGAATGGGAAGACTAGAGGGATGGAGAACTACCTAGGCCGTGTTTCGTAACTTGTGCTTAGGGAGTGTGGGGAAGATGCTGGGTTTAGGGAGTAGGGAAATAAGTGAAAAAGAATATATATATATATATTATATATATATATTTTTTTTTTTTTTTGCCATGAAGTGAAAAGAATTAAAAGATGGAATTTTACATAGGCGATTATAGAGTATAATACAAGTCTAAGGTTTCTACTATCGATATATAATATTGATGAAATTAATTACCAATATATCATAGCAAAACTGCATTTAAAAAATAGGATATGATAATTTACACATAAATCTTGGGAATAAAGTAGAATAAGATATTTATATATCGTTGCTATATCGTGATTAGTAATTGCATTATAGGAGTTTATCAAATATCGCGATTAGCAATCAGGATATGAATTTTTTTATTTGCGTATATATCGCATGTTATAGTCGCGATATTCACATGAATATCGTGTTTATAAAATGCGATATACGGTACATCGTATAATGTTAGTATATCATGATTTATACACACAATTTAGCAACTGTATATTAGTAATTATTTTCATTTTGACCTTAAATAAGTAATTAATTTCAATTGAAATTGTAAACGTGAAATTATTTCAACGATTTTATATTATAATTTATTCCGTTATTAATAACTAGCAGATGAAACATTTTAGATAAGTATGCTAAAATATAATATGGAAATAAAAAAATTGAGATGGAAAAAATATGTAATTTTTTTTAGTGTGGAAAATATAATGTGACAATAAATTTAAATTTAAAGAAAAATATTTTTTGTAAAAATAAAGAAATCATAATTTATAAATGGTATCAAATTAAGATTTATCGATAGTACATGGCGTAAATGGAAGAGAGATAGAGAGAGGGGGTGAGAAAAACAAAAATCGAATAATCATAGATTGCAATAAGAGAGAAAAATCGAGAAAGAAATAACCATATATTGCAATAAGAGAGAAAAAAAATATGTAAAGATGTAATTGGTTAGTTTATATTTAAACCTTCAAATAATTCGATATTCACTTAATCAAAAATAGATAATTAAATTTTCCTTTATTTTTTTTATTCATTTTGTTTTTTCATTGTCACATCCTTATAGGGTATCCCAATAGTACCAAAGCACACCATACACCAATTTAGAGTCATAAACTCTTATACCAGTTAATCTGCGGCTCCCAGAAGGGTGCATGAGGTTTGCACTATTGAAATACTATATGGCGTGCATGGTTATGATAGGATTGAAAGGTTACTTAGATTAAGAAATCTTGCATCCACATAAGATTCATGCAAAAATAGCGTCACAGCCAAAATACATTGAGTTCTCGAGTCAAAACTGGTACATTAAAACTATAATATTTCTTCAGTCTAACTCTTGACTCATTGGCCAACTTGGATCAACACCTAAACGGGGTCTAGCTTGACTGTATAGGTAATTAAATTTTCCTTTAAAAATAGATAATTAAATTTTCCTTTTTTTTTATTCATTTTGTTTTTTCATTGTCACATCCTTATAGGGTATCCTAATAGTACCAAAGCACACCATACACCAATTTAGAGTCATAAACTCTTATACCAGTTAATCTGCGGCTCCCAGAAGGGTGCATGAGGTTTGCACTATTGAAATACTATATGGCGTGCATGGTTATGATAGGATTGAAAGGTTACTTAGATTAAGAAATCTTGCATCCACATAAGATTCATGCAAAAATAGCGTTACAGCCAAAATATATTGAGTTCTCGAGTCAGAACTGGTACATTAAAACTATAATATTTCTTCAGTCTAACTCTTGACTCATTGGCCAACTTGGATCAACACCTAAACGGGGTCTAGCTTGACTGTATAGGTCCCTGCACTTAAACAAATATGTAGGAGTGAGACCAATCATAACTCAGTGAATGACAATATCATATCACAACACAGTATTGTCAAGCAGGTTCAATTATCAAACACATGCAATGCAGTAATTAGCCGTATGCAACAAATGTAGTTTAGATAACCGCAATCTAAACCAATAAAGATTTACGCCCCAAGAGGTTGAAAGACTAACTCTAGCAATTTAGGCATAGGAGAGGCTTAAAACTAAGGGAAGAGAAATTGTTTGTAACATCATTTGTTATCATACTTATATATTTATATAGTATATAAAAATCTCTACTCTACCTTAGAACCTTGGAAACTCCACTACATTTTAACCCTCTCATGTGGACGTGGTGTGTTAGTTCCGTTTCGGTCCCCTTGTATAGTTCTTCAGATTTAAAAACCATTTTAAAGAACACGAAGTTGAAATTTTCAAAAATTTATAAAATTAATAGGTTCTGTTCAACTTCGGAAGCAACTACTGATATTAAGCAAGTACACCTACCGAAGTAGCATAGAAATTTATCGTATTCCAATTAATCGTTGGCATATATCTTATTCACATTTTATCCATTATCTAGCCAAAGAAAATTTAGAAGATCATAATAAAAACATAAGCTAAGCTAAGGTTAGTTGATATGCATATGCTTTCAAGACAAAATCAAGGATGAGTTTGTAAACACGCAAGATGGAAGCTCAGGGTTTGCTTTACCTATTCATTATCATATGATTTCTTAATAAACTCAGAGAGAGAGTTATTTACTGGTGTATTTGCACTATCGGATTCACTAAGGTAAATTAAAGCCCCTCTCGATGTTAATAACTCTAGATTTAAACCAAACAACTGGAATCTTTTCATAAGTTATCAGCAGTCTAGATCCGTATAAAGCTTAAGAATCCTTTGTTTCAAAACCAACATAATGAATTTCAAAAACAAGTGCCACAAAGCTTCACCATCCCTTTCTCAAGACAATTATGAGTAACTCTATTAGTAGCCCCAAATTTATTCAAAAGAATGATCTCTCAATTTATTCAATTGAAATCAAACAATGAATCTAAACAGTGCACCACATATTTTGACTCATTAAACTAAGTTCAAGCGACTAATTACAAATACCCAATCAACGTTTACTTGAAAGCGTATTAAAAATCACATGAATCAAGATTTTGGTTCACAAACCTTAAGCTGTAGGAGATTATTTCTCTATGGATGTAGGAATTAAGCATGAATTATGAAGACATAATATGGAATTAACAAAGAATATTCCAAATTAAGTTCGGAGTCTTGCAAAAATATAAACAACGGGTCAAAATGATTTTATCTAGAAAGTTTAAGATTTCTCAACAAGAAGAAACAATTCCTTTGCAAAAGAATTCTCTCTCTATACTATGTTAGCAATTTGTTACATAAGCTACATATCTCTATCGCATGCCTATGCACATTTATTTATAGGTTAGGGGCATATAAATCATGATGATTATATTTGCTAACATGGCAGATTCTTTATAATAGAATTTGTCATTTACTCTCACGTGCACATCATAAATGCCAGCTCAAAGATGACTTTTCATGGGGTAAGGTCAAGCGCTCGAATTTTGCTTGAAAATCAAGGTTTGACCTAAGCTGTAGAATTCTCTTAAAGAGCTCGAGTCTCTATCCATATTCAATTATGGGGTAAATTGAAATCGTCGATGGCTCAAAGTTAGCACTCGAGCAAAGCTGTGCTTTTCTTCTAAAAGTGTGGTTTTGTTCTGCCTTTGTTGTGGGGGTAAATCGAAGGCTCGACCTTGTGGCACAACAGAAGCTCTTGCATAAAGTTCAAGGTTTGATCACCTCAAAACAAATGTCAAGGGTCATGTTAAGGGCTCGATGTAGGGTGCAGCAGACCTTGTTACCTTATTTTACCTTGTTGTTTTAACTTTGATAGGTCTTTTTGCAGGGCTCGATTAGTTATGTTTTGCACAATTGATGTTGTTTGCTCCAGTATGATTCAAATCACTTTGTTTCTACTTCTTTTGATTCCAGAAGCTAAAAAACAACATTTAAATTCTAAAAGCATCATATTCATAGGAATTTACTTAGAAATATATCAGATTAAGCCCAAATTCCCATGAATAGAATAGAATAAAATAAATTTATCACAATGCGATAGACAACATTCTTTGATGTGATAGGTGACATCCTTCAATACCTGCTTAGTTCCTATGGGACTGATAGATTGCTGGTAACCTTACATAGAACTAGATTTACTGGATAAAACTCAGCATTACCATAGGTCCAATTGCTAATTCGTGACGTAAATCCATGCAAATGCATTTTATGATGTTTTGCAATGCATGTCCTTTTAGTTTAGCAGTTGAGTATATTTAAATCTTATTAGTTAGTGATCACCCAAATCTTAGACAGTCATCAATACACCCTTCATAGTTCGCTTCACACCGATGGTTATCACTATTAATATTAAAGTTCATCATCCAATCAGCCATCACACAACAAGCACTATCCCCAATCCCCATGCAATTTATCCATTTCAACTGTGCTACAGAACATATACAACTACATTACAAGCACAAACAATGTGAAAAGATCATAATCATTCACATGTGCATCTTGCTTAGCTGTTGTAGTAGTCTACTAGAAACTCTGGCTTTTGATTTATAGTTCCTATAGAATAACAACGCACATTACTGTACAGATAACTAAGTAAGAAATTCTTATAAGTGCCTAGATGTCATAAACTCATGTTATAATTTCCTTAGTTCAATTGTCTCTTTATTACTTGAAAATCTATTTAGAAGAGTATATCATGGGCATGATCATTGTTCTTGATTGCGTGCTACTTAGGTTGAATTGCGGGTGACACGGATTAAACCACCGAAGCAATCGTGCGCATGATCCAAATTGCGATTAGACAAGGTAAGGATCGCGATTATTGCAGTTTCTACCACAAACATGATCCAAACCACGGTTGGGACTATGGCTAACGTTTACTTCCCTTAGATTCCCTAGTTTAAACTATGATTGAAATTGAGGGTGCCATTTTTTACTGTGATTGGCTCTCAGCCAAGTACCATGAACATGTTCTACTTCCCTTTAACAAGGTTGGACTCTTCCTAAGCTGATCCACAGGTTTAGACGCAGCTAAAGATTGGCATAGTATAACTATTTTAGATATAACTAAATCTAATTTATTACTAATTAAGTTTAAATCTATCATTCTTTAACCATAGCTTAGGTATGAGTATTTAGAGTTGTTTTCCCCAATTCCACTACATAACTATTATGTTTGTTTTTGTCAAGTAAAGTTACACGTGTTTACAAGCTTTTAACAAACATTTAAAAACTCTTGATGGGAAAGTGACTTTCATTTCTAGATTGGTTTAGCTTTAGTGTGACAACTCATTACACCTGGCTTTATCAAACTATGTTATAGTAGATCTTAAAAACTTATCTTTACCTACTGGTGTCCATTTTCAAATACGGATACTTCTTCTACAAGCAAGAAAAAGTAAAATGTACTTAATTTAGAAATGTCATTTTTAGCATTTAATGAATAAGACTTTATGAAAAGTGGATAGGTCTACTATTGACTTGCGGTTTATTGAGTAGTAGATTTTACAAAAAAAAAAAAAGGGTAATTTTAAAAGAGTTTGAGTATAGAGTTGCAATTCAAGGCTTATAATGTATATAAGACAAAGAATTTTAGACATTAGATACATATTAATAAATATGCAAATAAATTTTTAATTGTTTAGGACAATAAAATTAAATACAAGGTTTAGGCTCCAAATCTTATGAAATAAATTTTAAATTAATGTTTAGTGTTTTATACTAACATAAATTATTTCTAAACTTTCATTAACTAACCAATTTACACTAGAGTTTAATTCCCTCATGACTAAGGTTGAGTTAAAGAAAACTCGGTTATTGCATCCATCTTGAAACTATTTATTATTTTTCATGATACCTATTTATAATTATTTTTCATGATATATTTTTAATTTATCCCTTTATGTGGGATAAAGTTTATTTTCAATATTTACCTACTATTAATATTTTGCAAATCTTTTCCTTTTTTTTATTTTATACTTTTTATTGTCGCTTCGTATTAAATATATAATATTTTTATATGTTAAGGATAAATTATAATTTAATAAAACTAGGGTAAGCAGATAACCTTGTCGTACATGGTACCCACTTAGACCCTGCTCAACCAAATAAGGTCCAAATAGATATAAAGGCCGATAAGGTAAGGTACAGTTACAAATTCTTCTAAATATGCTCCCACAAGGTAGAGTGCAGGTATGAGGTATTTATACAATGTACCCACCATAGAATATGTACTCTAATATATGGAGGGTGCATGTTATCTTGTATTTTTTTTCTATTTAATATTATAAAGTTATGTTAATATATAAGCTACGAATAACAATACTCCACTTTTTTATTTTGTGACTACTTTTATTCGAGATTATTTTCTGTATATTACAATCCATAAACTTTTATTATTGAAGGACTTGTACTATTTTATTTTGGATTTTTTTATTTTAGAAGAACAATGATTGTATATATGCATTTCAACTCCCCAATTATATAATTTGTTGTTTATCTTTCAAAATAGATTAATGTGGAAGTAGTTTCGAATTTTTTTAATTTTTGAATTTGCTATAAGTTCTATGATTTTGTTAATAGCACATAAATAGGTTTTGCATATATTTGTTCCGGGTTTCAAATTTTATACATAAACAAATTCCATACTTCGTATGTTTGAGAACTTATGGTATAAACAGATTACTTTAAAAGATTTTATCCATGTGTTATTTATAGTGAATATATGAAAATAAAGTAGCTCTATATATTACATGAAATTATATTTAATACTATAATCTTGAAGTTTAAGAATGATGGAAAAGTCTATCAATTTTACAAAGAACCCTATACATTGCAAATTTTATAGTATACAGGATGGGTACAAACTATCATAAGGTAGGCTACGGCTATAAGATTCAATACATGTATTTTATATGGTAGGACATATGTAGTGCTTTAAACCTTACCCACTCAAGTCTACTGCATGTCTACCGTTACTACAAATAAAAATACTAATATACAAGCTAAATGAAATTAATTACCAAAATACTGTTGTTAAATCGTGTTTATAAAATGTGATGTAAATATATACATACAAAATTTCTTTCTTCATGTTATTTATAATGAATACATGAAAATAAAGTAGTTCTATATATTACATGAAATTATATTTAATATTATAATCTTGAAGTTTAAGAATGATGGAAAAATTTATAGATTCTACAAAACACCCTATATATTGCAGACTTTACAGTATGCAAGGTAGGTATAAAGTATCACAGGATAGACTACGGATATAAAATTCAATACATGTATTTTATATGGTAGGATATATGTAGTGCTTCAAACCTTACCCACTTGAGTCTACTGCATGTCTACCGTTACTATAAAGAAAAATACCAATATACAAGCTAAATGAAATTAATTACCAAAATATTATTGCTAAATCATGTTTATAAAACATGACGTAAATATATACATACAAATCACAGGTATAAATCATGATATCATGTTTCACTACCTTACCTATATCGCGTTTTAGACTATGTATATTGCGATTTATTTTCGGTATATACATACAATCCTGTTGCACTGTTTCTAAAAATATGAATTGATTGACTGTAGGTACCATCCTTTTTCTCAACACTTGCTTTGATTTCATTTTGTTAGACCACTCTTTTCATTTTGCTCCACAACTATGTTCAACATATTTGACTTTGCTAGACCCACCCTCTTTCTTTTTTATTTGGAACTATGTTCAACGAATATTGCAATAATAAGTCATTATATACAACTATATGTAAAAAGTCTCATATCTTGTTTAATAAACATGATTTTGATAATGTATTTTGGTAATTAATTTGTTTTGACCTTATTTAGGTAATTAATTTTAATTAGGGTCCTAAACAAGAGATAATATCCTAACGACCTTATACCTGCTCACCCCTAAATAAAATTGGCCACTCAAAACATTAAATATACAAATAGGAAAAAAAAGTATGGATATAAACTAAAATAGTAGTATTCTAAGTAAGTTTTGGTTGATACACTTTGCATCATTTGGAGTAGATAATTCTAAACGAGTTCTACCCACTCAATGCTCGAGTAATTCTTGTTGCTAAGTTGGCTCGTGTGGATAAAGCTCAAGGTAAGAAGCAACCACTAGAGGAGGACATAGTTACCACAAGGACAATTTTGCTATGAGTTGGGATTGAAATAAGAATCTACCCAAAATGTATGAAAATGTACTTCAATGAGCAAATCCTTTCGCGGAGCAACTTAGCAAGAAACAATATTAGAGGATAGTGGAGTGCAAGAGGATGCTTGTGAAAGCTTGAAGTCCTGGCGGGATGATCTTAGGTGGAGTTGGTGACAGGTGGAAAAGAGTTGGTGATCTTGAGGGTAGCATATTTGCTTTACAATGAGGGTGTCATGAGTTTAGGTAGGGGAGAATGTCGCCATTAGATCGAGGTTATATGGGAGTGTTCAAATTGAGCATAAAACATTGGGAGTGACATTAATAAGATAGTGTTCGAGGAGTAGCTTTACTCTAATATAGGATTGACCTCTTGTGAGCAAACTAGTCAGGAGCTAATGCTGCTCTATAGTCATAGAAGATCGAAACAAGTGGAAACGGTTAAGCTCCCAAATATATGAGAACCATGATAATGTTAAGATAGCATTCTTTAAAAGAATGATGGGCTCGTAATGAACCTAGATAAATAGGAAGAGAGAAGGTTGACTAGTTGTGTAAGATATAAGCAAACGTTATAAGGAATGGTCAAACTTTACACGAAGATTCTTGGAATGGAGATCTTTCTATCCATAACACTTGCACATATAAAGAGTATAATAGGAGTAAACGGATGAAATATAGGCCAAAACATTTGGAACAATTTGTTCAATAGGGCTTTCGGTTAGACACATGTGTTGTCAACAGTTTTAGAGGCAAAACATACATGCACAATTATAGAATCCTCCGTTGACAGCAACTTAACAACAAAAATTTACATGCAAGATTACAGCTGTAAAAAACAAACTCTACTAAACATATAACAAAGCATCATATAAATAACAGATAAGGTATGAAGAGGAGCCACCTAGATCTTTTATCTCTTGAACTCGTTCTTGGGTTTGGAGCCACTGCTTTCTCAAAGAGCCAGTAAGTCTTCCCACATTTCCTCACCCAAAAAAAAAAAATAAAGACATAACATAGCCTTAGTTTCTTTAGTATTTTTTAAACACAAATACCATAGATATTTCAAATCCTACACACGTTTTCTTCTTTCAATCACAGAGAAACATGTTCAAGATACAACAAGTTCAGTAGATAGAGTTGATTACCTTTTGGACTTAAAGATCTGTTGAATCATTCACCAAGCAAGTTGCGTTGAGCGGATTAACATTTTGTATCTAGGATTTTCTTTAGAATAGTCGAGACAGAAAACTAGAGGAGAATAGGATTAAAATAGTATGATTTTTCCTTCTTGCGGTTGCCTTTAGATTCATTTTACTCGGACAACTTATCAAAATCTGAAACAGTGTTGGACTTAAATAGAGTTTGGCCGAAATTTTCTCTTTGTAAAGTAAGGATTTGGGTTATTTCTCCTGCCTATAATAATAGGCCTAACAGAGTATTCACAAACACTAGAGTATCATCCGGATTTTTTTCATCTTTGCATCCGAGTAGCTTAATAAGTTTTTTTTTTTTCATCTTTTTGACTTCGGCACAAAGATGATATGTATTACCTAATAAATTTTTCTCTTTCCCACAAATGGTAAACAAAAGAAATTGACCGAGCGCAGTCAAAGGCGGTAACTGAATCCGGAATCCGTCAAGATGGTGCAGAAGCAGTTGACGGTAAAGTTCCATTAAGAAAACTGGCATACTCAAGATATTTTCTCCTAAATAATAAAAAGGCTTGTTTGATTTTCTTTTAACATTGACAAAACGGGATCTCATCTATAAAATGTTTACAGTAATCTCTCCATTAATAACTACGTCAATTATATATCGAAAGCTTCAATCATTTAATTGCAATTTCAGACCATAATCTACATGAAAAATTTTACGATCTCATCATAAATTTTGATGGAACCGATCTTATCGACTATCTAACGACCTACACCATACCTAACCGTAATCGAATGTTTAGAATAATTAATATTCTAATTATTATATTTATTTCATGGTTGATTAGATGGTCTAATAAAACTCTCAATTTACACACTAGTTTCTTACTCTGCTCTTCTCTCCATATGAAATTCAAATTTCCTTCACCTATACTTAGAATAAAATTCAATGGAATTAAAAAAAAATTATCTGCTAATGTGCGAAAAACAAAATGACACAAGTACCAATTAGATAAAATTAATTTTACAAATGCCGTTGTAGTATCACATTTTAAAGATGAGATGTTTAAATTTATAAGAGCATATCGCATGTTCAAGATGCAATATTAATGTTTATTGCATGTATAAAATGCAATATGCTTGTGTATCACATTTTGCACATGTGTTACTCTTACAATATTATTTTAATGTGATACCCTTACAAGATTATTTTGTATATATTGCCATATCATATTTGGAAGTGTGATACTAGTATAAAATATAGTATCCCATTTTCAAAATGCGATATAATATTAGTATTTTGATCATTTTTTTTATATAATTTATGTTTTATAATTTAAAAAAAAAAAGTAATAGACATGTGATTCATCCTACCATTGGTTCTACCTACGTATGCTTTAGTCATAGTTTAGCTATAACAAGAAGAAATTATGACAAAGATTCCAATTCCTTTCTGGTCTGTTTGGATTGTCTGTTTTTCATCTGTATCTGTATCTTTTTTAAAATGATATGTGCAAAATATATCGATTTGTATATAAATTTTATCTATATTTGTTCTATTTGATCTTTTGATGAGAACTGTCAACTTTTTTTTATTTATATCTATTTCTTGATAAATAATTTGTTATAAAAAAGTTTGAAAAAGTGTCTGTATCTGTCGGAAAAAAGCCAAAACAAACAGACCCTTCGACCGTCCTGCTAGTTATTAGGATTCTAAGGGAATGAAAGTAGCCGTGGCATCATGTTTTCTGATCTATTTACTACATCAGCAAGAGCTCACTGAAAAGTTAAAACAGTTGGGAATCGGATTCCATCAAATGAATCAGTCAGACGTGACCAAAAAGGCACTCTTCACTCCTCAGGGGACTAACTGCTATTTTTTGTTGAAAGCATGAAGTAGTAGCACAAGCCCATTATGTACAGTTACCACAACATTAAACAGACATTTCCACCCTACATATATGGAAAATCTTACAATCCCAGGTGAGTATCAATCCACTCCAGCAACAGGAATCATATTTCACGAAATAAAACCAAACGACGCCAAAAAGCTGTCCTCAGGGCAAAAATAGATAGGCCAGTTCATATGCAAATTCCACTAATGTTCTGAAACATATGAAGACAAGAACCGTGGTTCATTATGTCTGAACCCAAATTTCCTATGTTTTGACAAAATTAATGGAAGTTGCATGCAATGATACACTGACACCTACCTGCTTCTTCCCCTGGGGTGCTAATTGCTATTTGAGAATGGCAGGAAGCAGTAAAACAGCCGTTTTTCACACAAAACCAAACAGAGATACAGACTCTTCACAGCACTTAACCAGCTATCTCTACCTTATTATTTTAGATAATTCTACAGCCCTCTTGATCCGGGGATATCAATCCACTTCAACTGCAGCTCCAGTTCACCCCTCTCCACATTGCGCAGTCTAAGAACCATGTTTTGGATGATACTGCTGTCAGACCAGATGATGAAGCTCTCTTCTGCCAAGCAGTTTTGTCTGTTAGGTTGGACTTTCGAGACAATGGTTCCACTTGGAAGATTCTCCAGTCGCATTTTCACAGCCTCCAAGAATGGCCCTATCTCAAATTCTGCATCACCCATTTTGTCATCTAAGCTGAGCCGGTCCTTGTCATACACCATCTGTGATTAATCATCAGGTAATTCAAAGTATTAGAAAAATGAGTGGTCTCGATGACCTTCAGACACTCTTGCTGGATTAAGATGCTCAAAACAAGACAATCGAGGCACACAACTTGAAACTCCCCTAATGGATGATTTTCGACTAGGGATCTCTATGATAATAAGTTTAATATGGCCAACAAACAACAAGGTGTTCAATTAAAACCTTGAAAAATATCCAATACAGCGACACCATCAAAACAGTGCATTTAGACTCCTTCAAAATTGTTGTAATCATGCATCCCATGCAAATTCAAGGCAACCTTTCCTATTGATGCACAATAGCAATTATTTTTTAAAGGTTTATTTATCACCGAAATTGATCATATCAACCATTAAATATCGAATCAGTAAGAAAATATCCCAAGTCAGATTATAAGTCGCTTTCACAAAAAGGTTTTGTACGCATATGAAAGGACTCTGAGATGATAAAAAAAAAAAAAAAACAGTTGATTTCGAAAAAACACATCCTACAACAAATCTCCCAATCATCTAATCATCCAGGAACCGTCTCATACCAACCGAAGCAGTTGATTGATTATATCAGTAAGGGAATCCTTACAATAATTGCTATGAGCTGATGAGCACGAGATGTTGAGAGTTGATGCAAAATTATGCCACTAAATCAATACTTACCACTTTGACAGGGAGTTTTGGGTCTGCTACAGAAAGAGTTAGATCTTCTTCCCACTCTGGATTAACATTCTTCTTCACCACACGCGTTTTAAGTTTCTGCCACAAAAGGACATTTAATTTAAGCATGAATTCAAAATCCTAGGAAAAACATAGATAATGATTAATATAAAAGGACCCAGATCAGAATCAGTGTCAAAATCAGTGAAAAAAGGAAAAAAGAGTCATATGTTTGCTGGTACTAAAACCTCATACGCCCCAGATTCCAGAATCTGCACCAGACAGATAGTTGAAAAATCCAGTACAATATTTGTCAAGGACATAAACCAAATATTGGAAAAATATTGATGAATAAAAGGGAAGAGACCTGTTTTCCCATCTTAACAACAACGTAAGGATCACTGCTAGTGACATCCCTGATAGCAAGATTGATTCCTTTTGTGACATGAATTCTGAGAAGTCCCATGAGATGCTCCATTTTCCTTTTTTCTTTTCTCGTACTGGTCGATTTTCTAGGACAAAGTTGTTCTTATGACAAGGCAGGAGATGTCCAAAGCATTTAGGGAAGTTTTGTAGTCATACAAAGCTTGACTGACCACGAAGGGTCAATTATGGCGATTTCATAAAATATTTTGAGCCGCCACTTGTACTTAAGTATTTTTTCCAACATTGGCCAGCTAGCAGCAAAGGATTTTATTGGCCGACTGTACATATACTTTTTCCCAAAAAGCTTTATTTATTTATTTGTTTATTTATTATTGTTATAGGAGGATTATACCTAGTCATTTATAATTGAGACATCAGTATTAAATTAATACTCTATAAAGTTGAAGAAAAAATGATAATTGTGGTATTGATTACTTTAAATTTTATCTATTTAAAATTAATTATGTAAAATTTAAAAATATCAATTTTACTCATTTTTACAACTCAATAAATTAACTATATCAAATTTTATAATTAATTATCTCATATAGTTTATAAATGACTTTCCAAAAGTTTTTAGATAATAGTTAAAACTTTTAAACTTCAAACAATTTATTGCATAAATAAATAAAATCAAAGTATTAAAAAAAATCAAGTATCAACTTTAATATTATTATTACTATTTTCATGTATTATTTTAATATTGGTTATCGTTGTCCAGCTCACTAGGTGGGGGTAACCCGTAACCATCGTCCTGTCCACTTCGCTTCTGCTTTTATGACGGGCTGAATAGAAAACGACAATGAAGATTGAAGACTTTGGCTAGTCAAATTTACTAGGTTCTTCGTTGGTCACGAATGGAATTAAAAGTAATAAAACCGTGAAAAACACATTTAGGGTGCATTTCCTTTGGTAGTTGTACGTCCGCGTCACATTTGTTTTAATATTTTCTAAAAATATATAAAGATGCATAGTAATATTTTTATTCATAAATAAATTTTAAAGATCGGATACATATAAGATATAAATATACAATTATATATAAAAAATATCTCATCCAAACAAATTAATGATATGATTTTGATTGAGATTTAGCTCTCTATGATATACCACCCAAACTGTTTTGAATATAACTAAATTTATTATTTTAAAGATGGGAACGAATTTACTTTTTCTGAGAATGTATTTGTTCCATCTTTCACTTCGTTTAATTTTTTTTCCCTTCATAACATTAAATCTAAATTATTTTCAATCTTAAAAATTTTCAAAAATAACATGCATAAATGTTTACCGAATTGATAAAAAATAATTGTATTTCTTGATGATAAAACATAATTAAAAAAATGAAAAGCTTATTTAAATGGACATAAAAGACGCAAATATGTAAAAATATAACCATATGACAAAATGAAGAACACATTAGAAAAAAATAAATGCGAGTTATACTAAAGTTAAACCAAACCAAAAGTTTTGAAATCAGTGGAAAGAAGATGTTGTCACTTTTAAAAAAGAAGGGTTTTAATTATAATCTTTCGCTAGGCAGATGCATTCATAAGTATAAATATGGATAGAATATTAATATTTATCCACTGTTTATCTGGAGAAATCTATCTATATTATTATTCATGGAATCCCTATCATTGATATAAAAAAATAATAATATAATGAAATAAGACAATTTTTTTTTAATAAAATAACTCCTCTTTCTCTTTTCTCCCTCTTTATATTATTATTCAAGGAATCGCTATCATTTGCATCAAAAAAATCATATAATGAAATAAGACAATTATTTTTTGTCACTCCTCCTCCTTTTTTCTTCCTCTTTATTCTCTATAACAACCACTGTTCGTACTCCTTTTTTTTACCCCCCGCACATGCAGTAAAAATGTGCCATCTGCTAGTCATATATTAATACAAATAATATTGATTCCCCTTCCACACAAAATAAATATCTTTTTCGTTGAGTTGATGAGTTGATAATAATTAATAAGGGATGGAATTTCCTCCTTTAAAGGTGGAGTCCACACTCCATGTCAGTGTTTATCACTGGCCGAAGTGCTCAACATTATTGTTGAAGCCTCAATCATAAGATAGAGCCGGAGAAAGAAGGGATTTCAGCAGTGCCCGGCAAGCCCCCGTGGCAGCGAGGGTCCACACTCGAACTCGGCCTAGGGTTGCAAAAGAATCAAGCTACTCGTGAGTTATTCGAGCTTGGCTTGTTTCAGGTTGAGTTCGGCTTAAACTTGATTAGTAAACAAGCCAAGCTCAAGTTTCAAGTAAAGCTCGTTTATGTAAAAAAAAAAATAGACTCGTGGATAAACTTGTTTAGACTCATAAAAAAACTTATAATTAAGCTCGTTAATAAGCTCGTTAGCAGATTTTTGAGTTTTTATGCATGTGATATTATATATAACAACATAATTAAAACAACAAAAAAAATAATTTTTATTTAATAATTATGTATATTTATTTAAGTAACATTTATTATATTTTAGGTTTTAAAAAATTGAAAAATAGGATATCTAAATAAGTTGAGCTTGAACTTAAATTCCAACTCGATAAAAGCTCGGCTTAGCTCGAGCACGTTTCATAAATGAGCCGAGCTTTAGCTCAAACTAAAACTCGTTTAGTTAAACGGGTCAAGCTCGAGCCTCAATTCCATACTTGATAAAAAGTTCGGATCAAGTTCAATAAATTTTAAATGAGTTGGGCCTAAACCTATAAAAGCTCGACTCGTTTGCAGTCTTAATTTAGCCCCATATAGGTTATATACATGGTTCGTAATTGTTTAAGATAAAATTAAATAGTTAAAGTATAAAAACCTTAATATAGATAAGAACTTTTGGAAAAATAAAACAAAAGATCTGATGGAGGTCGTCTAGACCCGGCAAAGTCTAAATGCGACCATAGCCCCATTCAGAGACCGGAGTCGGACTGATTAGAGTCCCAAAATGGAGCTGTCCATGTCTACCAGACGCGGGGAAGAGTTGAGCTGCACTAGTCAGACGAGAATCCCACGTTGGCTAAAGGGCTACTCCTCCAAGCGGGATTAAAGCCCGTAGCATCCAATTTGCTACCAATAAGGGTAAATTATTCTCCGACTCACAATTCCACCTACTGGTAAGTCAGATAACCCCAACTTAAGTAATAAGCGGAATGGGCTCACAAATAGGGTGGTATGAGACGGTAGTAAATACTATCATAAATTAAAATTAGGATATCATCAAAGATAGTATTTGAACTTTGATAAAATATACAATTGAGTATTTAAACTTTAAAATTGATCAATTTAATACATGAAAAACTTCGAAACTAATAAATTCAGTACCTAAAAGAACTTAACAAGGTACTGTTGGCATGCATGAAATTTTTTTTCAAGTACTAAATTGATCAATTTTCAAAGTTCATGTATTAAATTGATTAATTTGAATGACCAAATACTAATTACGTATTTCATCAAAATTTAAGTATAATTTGTGATATTAACCTATTGAAATTTGTATATCTACTATCAATCCAATAACATACTCTCAAAAAGGCAAGTATACCTATAAATGTTTAATCTAATTGATAAGTATTGGCCGATCCCATGAAGACCAACTAATTTGATTACTATTAACCTCCCCAATCCTATTATCAATCCTAAAATTCAATGCAATTATCTCTTAGTAGAAATCAATTAAAACTAGAGCACTTAAGATGAAAGAAATTTCAAATATTAACCAATATTTTAGAAACTATGCTTAGACTATTAAATCCCACCGAGATTACCTATGTGACATAAAAATAATAGTTCAACTCCTTATTGATTTTTTAAATCACAAGAATTCAAAATTCAATTTAATGTCTTTCTCTATGTTACTAACTCCTCACCCTAAATTGATTAATTTGAATCACTTCCTAATTAAAACCCCTAGAATTGCATTACTTTTAATACTTCTCCGTGAATTCCATTATTAGGTTTTACCTCAGTGTAAAAGATTTACATTGTCCTATATTTAGGATTACACGCAACTCATTATAATCATACAGATCTATTCAAGCATATGACTTCTCAATTTATACAATTGAAATTTAACATTAAATCCTCATGAAGGGAATCCAAGTGCTTCAAGTCCTACATAATAGTTGCAAGTTCATGAAACCACAAGTTAGTTAAGACATTTTAAGAAATGTTTAATGGATTTAGCTCAAAGCTTTTATAAGGAGCTAAAAATGGATCGACAAGCTTATCAGAAATTATAACTAAGGGAAGTGAATTTCATTTTAGCTTGAGAAGAAGACCGAATCTACTATTTATGCAAGAGTTTGGCAGCAGGCCAACCAAGAGGCAAAAAGTACACCAGGCAGTTAGAAGAAGCCAAAGCACCTGGATCAACCAAAGTTTAGTTGACCTAAACTGACTGATCAGGTGTGGTTTATAGAGGCCAATTCGACCGACCAATGTTGGCTACCCCTAGCCATGTAGATTCCAATGTTGTCATCGAGGCATGAAGTGCCAATTTTCCCATGAGCTTATCTCTTTTTATATTTTAGGTAATTGTTAATTTGTTTGGTAGGTTATTACATAGTCAACTATCATAATTGAGTCTATGTAATCCTTCTAGAAAGATTATCTTTTATTCGATTTTATTATCTTATAAATATTTATTTTTTGTTATTTTAGTATAGGATTGAAGCCTGTAAATAGGCCAAGACATTCTCTTTGTAAGTTAGATCATTAGTGCATTATTTTTTTTAGAGAAAACCCTCTCTTTGGTTCTTTTAAGAACTTCAAGCTCTTCAATAACTAGATTCTTATGCCATTCTTCACTATATCAAGGTTCTAGAATTCGCTCCATTAATGAGTCAAAGTTTTTACACAATTATACCACGGTTCATGAGAATTTCAACTTAGAATCAAGTTGAGTATATACCTTTGATTCTAGATTGGATGTTTTATTGGGTCAAGATTTGCATTTTCAATTCTTAGAGTTTAAGATTATGCATTAACATGCTTTGCACGCATCACCATATGTGGATAAATAAAGATTTAGCAACAATTAAGTATACATGATTAAATTCAAGAAACACAATATGGTCATTGAAAATAAAATTAAAATGTTGTCACATAGTTCTCCTATGCTTCTTCAATGTTTAGAAATTACAAAGCTATTCCTTCATAAGAATAAATCAACAAGAAATCTTTCTATGGAGAGAACGAATAGATGCATGGGTGTGTACGAAGTTATACTTCTCTTTTACTTCAAATTCTTCAATTTTCAACACACTATTAGTTTTATAGTTGTATTCTTTAGGTTTATATCTCCTTCAACCTTCAAATTATCTTTAAAACATTTTCAAAATTCCATGAAATTTGAATAAATTCTCTAGATAAGCTTTTAACCCTTGAAATGAAAAAAGAACAAAATTAAGCATCTAAATCTAAGAATATACCAATAAATTAATTAAAAGCAATATCAAAATTAACCCAATAATTAGCTACAAATAAGCCATATTATCATAAGGATGTTGCAATGACTGGTTCCTGCACATTTAGTTCACTCTTAAACAAGGTAACATAAACTCTCAATATTGTGTGGCTTCTCCTAAAACTAATAGCAAAGCCCTAGCTTATTGGCAACTGGCTACATGATGAAAGCCATCTTGGAATGTGGGTTCGAGGCTCCACCAATTACTCTCAAGGGTATCCTAAACGCTTCATAATAATTCCGACAAGACAAAAGGTCACAGAAATAAAATGGCCACCAAATGAGGCAAAACCATTTATTGAGGACAACCTCACATGACTACCACATATTTTTTTCTTTCTCATTCGAGGAAAATATTATATAATTATATGGATTAAGGTAACCGATTCCCCTGGTGGGTGCTAAAAATAAAAAAAAAATGAAAAGAACTTTTATCTTGAAAGTTATCTATGTTATTGAAAAATTATGGATAAACTCTATAGTCACATGTTCGATCAGTTTCCACTCAAATATCATCAATAGTTATATATTGCCTCTAGTTTTTGAAATTAAAGCTCGATTTTGATTTATTGACAAGTCAATGAGAAACGTACTTTGCAATTTCTCTTTTCATCTCATTACACTAGTAAAGATTCATTAAGTCTATACATGTTTTTTATTTTGTATAAAGAGAATATTAGTATCTTAATAATTGAAGATATGTATTTAATTAAGAATTGTTTGATAGTATCTATACTCCTTTGGTGTCTTTAAATGTTTTTAATATAATTTTTTAACATATGGGCATAAGATATTTTTCATATCCTTAAAATAATGAAAATTTAATAGGGTTTGAATATAATTAAATAAGGGTTGAATAGACAAAGTCTTTTCCTTTTTTAGCATATGGACGTAAAATAATTTTGGTATCCTTGAAATCATGAAATTAAATAGGGTTTGAATAGAATTAAATAGGAGTTGAATAGACATAGTTTTTTCCATGTAAAATATTTTTGGTATTCCTAAAATCATAAAATTAAATAGAGTTTGAATATAATTAAATAGGAATTGAATAGAGATGGTTAGCCTATAGCCGTGTAAAATATTTATGGTATCCCTGAAATCATGAAATTAAATATGGTTTGAATAGAATTAAATAAAGATTGAATAAACATAATATTTTCCTTTTTGTATCTTTATATACTGATCTAAACCTCTGATACCATATTTATGCATGGCAATTACCCAACATGGATAAGTTAACCTTCGAAATACAATTGTAATTATGATTTGTAATTAATTTTATAATTTATAGGACTAATTAAGGTTGTTCTCTTTTAACCTGTTAAAATAATATATCTATTTAATTTATATATGTTGGGTTGTTTTTTTGCACACGCATCGCGAGAGCGTTTCATTTGCTTGTTTATATTAAGTTGAATGAGAATATATAATTACAACTCTAACATTGCGTACTATCAATTAATGAAAAGTCATATATTATCAAATAATTAATAGTATTAATACTAATATTGGTTCGGTGTTATTTGTATATAATAAAACTAGGGGAAAAAATTAAGAGATAAGTGGTTTCCGGAACCAATAGCCTTTTGTATCACTTGTGTTAAGAAAAGAAGAAGATGTTTGTCATTTCTCTATATGAATATGTTACTTGAGTTATTAGGGAAAAGGAAATTAATATTTTTATTTTTTTTAAATAACAAAAATGCTATTGAGATGAAAATAATTTAAAATTCAGACAAGTAGAACTTGTCTCTTGAGCAGACGAGGTCATAAGTGGTTGACCTTGTTTGTTGAAGAGACGAGCTCGGTATTTTTTATTTAACCTCTTCTGTTGAACAAACGAGGTTCACCAAAAACAAAAAAATAAAAACAACAATGACATCCACCTATCAATAGCAATAAAATACTTTTGTATCTGTGCATTGTTTCTATTTTTTTTAATCACTTGAAGAAATTTTATTTCCGCGTAAAATACTTTTGTATCTGTGGATGTTATCATTGTTTCTATTTTTTTTTTTTCCAACCTCATTTGTTGAAAAATACTGAGTCATCTCTTCAACAAACAAAGTCAACCATTTATTTTTTCATATGTCTAAAAGACAAATTCAACTTGTTTGGGATTTTTTTATCCTAGTGACATTTTTATAATTTCTTTTAAAAATAAAAATATTAGTTTCGTTTTCCCTGAGTTGTCACCCATATGTCAATGTCGTTTCTTTAATTTTGCCAAAAATAACGGAATCTAGTGGAACAACTCGCATTGCCAAAACATAGGACTTAATGAACCGTTGATTATTGACACCAACAGACACTGGGCCCCTGAACTGAACATGTGAGTTTGCTTGATGGAATTATTTATTAGGAAACTCAAATTCTCATCTTAGTGGCATGAAAATTAAGAACAAACGTGACTTTACTTGCTATTAGCTTTTCTTATCTAATCACATAAATAATATATATATGTACACACCACTATAGAAAAAGTCAAGCTATCTTATCTAATTGAATTCAACTAAGATGGAGACTTGTTCCGCGGATCATTTTTCTAATATGTATGATATGATAGAACAAAAAATTGTTGATACTTAAATGTTAATTTATAATAGATAAATACTAATGATATGTATCTCATGTATAATTCTACTTAAATGCCTAAATGGCAAATATGTTTTCTTGCACATGTATCGAAGAACTTATATAATTAAAAAAAAAAAAAAAAACAGGAAGTCAATCGTTAGAACTGTGAAGTTTGTTAAGGTACAATAAATTAGATTAAAAAAAGGGAAATTAATTATTAGAATAGTGAAAAGGAAGCTATATCAAATGAGAGGTAGATTATATCAAAAGGTAATTTAAGGTATTAACGTTTCAAGTGATTAAAAAATGTATCAATATTTTACAAAGTAAGTCAAATAAGATACTAATAATTGACTATTAATGAAAATTTGTGAAACTTCAGCGAAAACTAATCAAAAGATTGATATCTTAAATAAAATTTGTAAAACATTGATACTTTATTTAATTCATTTTATGAAATGTTGATTTATCTTTTTAACTACTTGAAACGTTGATATCTCCTAATGTAATTTATCCTACCAAATGAGATACCTTCATTTCTACACAAGGTCATAGTCTTATATTGGAATTAATTTATTGTTTAGGACATTAATTGAAATTAAGTCCTTAAATAAGGTCAAAATGAAAATAATTATCAATTTATTATACCAAAATCACGTTTTTATCACAAGATATACGAGTGAACGGTAAATGCACGTATATCGCGTCTTTAAAATGCGATATACACGTGCATATCACGACTATAAAACGTGATACATATTTGACGTACGGAGCAATATCGCGATTATTAATCGCAATATCGGTACAAAATACTTATATCGCGATTAATAATGGCGATATAGCGACCGTAGCAAACATTAAATCATGATTCTTTCACGCGATTTTTATGTAAAATTGCATTTCCTGTTTCTTAAACACGATTTTGCAACTAGAAATTAATAATTAATTTCATCCAAATGGTATATTAGTAACTATTTTGTATAAGAACCTTAGACATGTATTGGACTCCCTCTATTGTGATTGTGCAAGATATTTTTCTAAGCCAATGTCTTCCGTATATATCTAAATAATATATTTGTTTTTAGATTAAACCTTTACATCCGCCTTTCTTTTGAGGGAAAAATAAGATACTTAAATATATGATAGGATGGTGGATATTAATATTCTTTTCATAATATATACACACACACATAAAATAAACCTTTAATAATACATGCTCATCACTTATCAATATTGTTGAACGAGTACAATCGATGAACAGAGATATAAGTCAACGGAGTGTAAAATTTCTTGACTTATAAAATTACTAGTCTAGAAAATATAAAAATAAAAGAAAAAGAAACCAAAGTTTCAAATATTATTTCTAAACTAATTTGGGAGAGAGTGGGGGGAGAGAGGAGGAGGTTTGACGAAATAACATTTGGAATAAATAATTCTTTTTACAGAATATGTTTCAATAGTCTTGATGATTTATGTTTCTTTGTCTGCATGCTGAAGGACAAAATGACATTAAACGTTAATGAGGACAGTATCCAACTTAGGCAGGCAACTCATAAAAAATGACAATAATTCTGGCTCTACGTCAAAACATGTGGAGGAAATAAATATCAACAGGTTGACCAAGAACTCTAGAAGGACTCCAAAATCAAAGACCAATAAGGACAACAGAAGGCTCCTTAATAAGTTACAAATTGAGGAGCAGGCCCACGAACCAAAGAATACTATGAAAAAGCCCAGTTTTCTAAATATTATTAAAGAGAATGCGGACCTGAATGCCTCAGGGCCATTTTCTGATGAATACTTCATTACCCTTAGCCCAGCCCAAGATTCAATCTTATAATAATGCTATGCTAGATAATAACCCAGACTCGGTAGTTATTCTGGGAACATCCTCTTCTCATTAATCGTGTCCAATCCAGGCAAGATATGAGTGAGGATCCTTTCCCCTTTGACATGTCCATTTTGAAGAGATTAGGTAATCTAGAGAAGAAAAACTCCAGATAGGAGCAATACGGTCTCCTTAAAAAAATATACTGAAGGTGAGACTGGTACAGCATAAGTGCAATGCCAAGAAAAGAGGTAAATCGAGTAAAGGTTTGTTCAAGAACTTTTTGGTAGACGAGGAGGACAACGTGTCCTTTGCATCAGATGATGTCCATGATGTGGAAATTGCTACTGAGTTGTAACCTTCTTTCGGGTTTACTTTATCCCATTTTCTTTTTCATGATGAATTTCTCCATGATTTGTTAGAATTGTTAAGGTGCTACGAAAATTGGTTTTGTTTCAACTCTTAAATCTTTAGTTCGGCTCTATCGTGTGGGTATGGTGAGAAAGCGGAAAGGATTATTAGGACGTTGGGTTTTGTAAGATCACACCGTGTTGAAGCTCGAGGATTCTTGAATGATATTTGGTTAATGTGGAAAAATGATATTCATATTCAGATTCTTTTGAACGACTGGCAATTTATACATGTAGATAGTAGAACTTCTTTGCCACTCCAAATTTGCGCAGACTGAAAAAGGTCTGTTAGAGAGGAGTTTGAGCAGAGCTCTTGCTTAAGAAGAGATCTTGTGGCAACAATGCTCAAATTCAGAGTCGATTAAGTTAAGGGATCGCAATACGGCTTCTTATCATATGAGAACAAGAGCGACATTGAAAAAAAACGTTAGTTTATGCCATTCGTCTGGAGAATGAAGCCTAATGTTCTGACCAAACTCTATTAAAGAAGGGGCGGCTAAATTCTTCAAAGTCTTTATACTGGTAATTCTCAACTTTCCATAGATCATATTGAGATTTTGGGTAAACGGATTACCAAAGAAGAGGTGTGGTAGGCTATGCTGAGATGGGACTGTTATTACAAAATCTTCTCAACATGTTGAATAACCTTATGAACACAATAGAAACTAAAGCGGAAGCCAAAAAAGAAAAAGACGGATCACATATCTCCAGCCATTGCAAATTAGATGGAAATGATATTCAACGACGATTAGTTTTTAATTTCGGTTTCGTGTTTCTAAACCTTTCTTCCTCAATATTGATGGTGTAATTTTTAAAAGAACGAGAGTAGACTTAGGGATCCCCAAATATGATATATATATCGACTCAGTCTATTAATGAGTTAGTTGTTGGGATGTAGTTAACCACTCCTGAATGGTGGAGGGACATTATCCTACATTCCTGATATTGTGGGATCATGGACCACTAACTGGTTGTAACCAAAATTATCGAAGAAAATCCAATATTCTCTCACTTGGTCCATGTATTCCATAATATATCTTAATAAGAAACAAAATACATGAATCATGGCGACAGGTTCTCTAATTATGAGTATTATCTTCCATATATTACAATGTATCATGTTTCTCAAGCCCATACAAATCAATGAATAAACACAATGCTTATTTGCGGTCTAAACTTAATGATATTTCTCAAAATAAATGAATAAACGATACGTGTACACAAAACCAAATGAGAAAGCATTAATTGAATAAGAGTTTCATTAAACATCAATGCATTTACAATGAAAGATTACATTATAGGACTAAGTTCTATTCTCATTACATGATCCTTAAAATTCATTGGTGGCATGCCTTTTGTTAAAGGATCAGCTATCATTAACTCAATGTTAATGTGCTCGATGACCACTTTTTTTTTTCCTTAACACATTCTCTTATGGCTAAGTATCTGATGTTGATATGCTTACTTCAACTACCGCTTTTATTATTCTTAGCCATAAACACAGTAGCTGAGTTATCGCAGTATAATCTCAATGGCCTAGAAATATAATCAATAATTCTAAGCCCATACATGAAACTCTTCAATCATACTCCATGTGAGGTAGCCTCAAAGCAAGATACGAACTCGGCTTTCATAGTGGAAGTAGCAGTCAATGTTTGCTTCACACTCCTCCAAGATACGGCTCCACCGGCAAGCCTAAAGATTTAACTAGATGTTGATTTACATGGATCAACACAACAAAGTCCGCACCAAAATATCCAACAACCTTCAAACTGTCTGTTCGTCTATACATAAGCATGTAATCCTTTGTTCCTTCAAGGTATCTCGTTACCTTCTTTGCAGCTCTCCAGTGGTCAACACCTGTGTTACTGATATTTTCCTAGCATCCCAACAGCAAATGTAATGTCAAGTATGGTACAAACCTTGCGCACACATTAGGCTTCCAACGGTTGAAGCATATAAGATCTTTTTCATTTGTTCTTGTTCTAGCTCGTTTTTAGGGCATTGGCTTAAGCTGAATCTATCATCCTTCACAATAGGTGTTGCATTAGATGAACAATCCTTCATTTGAAATCTCTTTAAAACTTTATTGATATAGGTCTCTTGAGATAAACCTAAAATGCTTCGAAATCTTTCCCTATGAATCTTAATGCCAATGACACGAGATGCCTTAACCATATCTTTCATGTCAAAGTTTTTCGAGAGGAATTGTTTTACCTCATATAGCAAACCTTTATCATTGGTTATAAGCAAAATATCATCCATATACAGCACAAGAAAACAAATTTACTCCCACTAACCTTCTATTATATACATTGATCCATAATGTTCTCTTCAAAACCAAATAAAGTGATAACATTATGGAATTTCAAATACCATTGACAGGAGGTTTGTTTTAATCCATACGTGGATTTATCAAGCTTACAAACGCTCATCATTACTAGTGGAGAATCCTTCAAGTTGTTTTATATAAACCTCTTCTTCTAGATCACCATTAAGGAAGGCCGTTTTCATATCCATTTGATGCAACTCTAAATCAAAATGTGCAACAAATGTCATAATTATATGAAGGGAATCTCTCTTAGATACGGGAGAAAATGTCTTCGTGCAGTTGATTCCTTCCCTCTTAGTGAATCCATGTCTCAACGTTACCTTGTGAGTCCTCCTTTGTTTTGAAGACCCATTTGCATCCAATGGTTTTTATACCATCAGCAACTTGACAAGATTCCAAACTCTATTAGATGCCATCGAGTCCATCTCTTCTTTAATGGCACTATGCCACAAGTTCGAATCTTCAGAACTCATGGCCTGTGAAAACGTCTTAGGATTATTTTCGGCTCCAACATTATAGTCAGACTCTTGTAGATACACAACATAGTCACTAGGAATTGTTGATTTCCTTACTCTAGTATATCTTCTTAATGCTACATCAACATTCTCTTAAGGAATAGAATAATGTTTATCAGTAGTTTGTTCAATAGCTTCAGACATCTATTGAACTTCAGTATCTATTGGATTAGGATCAGTAGTTTGTGGTACCTCTAGAATTGGTTCTTCAACACGCATTTGCACTGGAGGCGTGTTGTTAACAACAATGATCAGTTCACTACTTGAAGTGGTGCATTGAGCATCTGTATGATCTTTCTCATAACTAATGCTATGAGATTGATTGCTCCCACCAATCAAGTCATTCTCAAGAAATTTTGCATTTCTTGATTGCACAAACCTAATGCTATGAGATGGATAATAAAATCTATATCCTTTAGACTTTTCAACATATCCAATGAAATATCCACTGATAGTCCTTAGGTCCAACTTCTTCTCACGTGGATTATAGACTCTTACATCAGACGAACATCCTCAAATGTGTATATGTCACAAACTCGGTTTCTACCCTTTTAATAACTCAAATGGCATCTTTTCGACAGCCTTGGTTGGAACTCGTTCAATATATACGTAGCCGTTTTAAGAGCTTCAGTCCATAATGAGTTCGGAAGCTTGGAGCTTGCAAGCATGCTCGTATCATGTCCAATAATGTTCGGTTTCTCCTTTCAACTACTCTATTATGATCTAGAGAACTAAGTAAACTGTATTGGGCAACAATCTCATTCTCTTAAAGAAACCTTGTAAATGGACCAGTCGCTTGTCCACTCTCTATGTATCTACCATAGTATTCTTGCTCTATCGGATCTCACGATTTTAATTTGTTTTCCACATTGTTTCTCTACTTCAGCTTTAAACACCTTAAAAGCATCTAATGCTTCATTCTTATTGTTAAGTAAGTAGAGATACATATACCGTGAGCAACCATCTATGAAAGAGACAAAGTACTTATCACGATACACATCCATGTTTGGACTACAAATGTTAGTATGTATGATTTCCAATAATTCAGAACTCCTCTTGGCATCCTTCTTTGACTTGTTAGTCTGTTTTCCCTTGATACAGCTTATACGAGTCTCAAAATCAGTGAATTCTAAAGTACAAAGTACTCCATCATTCACCAACCTTTTAATTCTAGCAATTGAGATATGTCTTAATCTTCGATGCCACAACATAGAGGACTCTTCATTCACAACACATCGTTTAGTGCCAAACTTTTCATGAACGTGTATAGTAGTATGGCTATCATCATTGCATAGATTAAGAAGAAAAAAACTATTAGACAAAGCACCACATCCAATAACATAGATTTATAAAATAAATTAAATCCGAATCTGAAAAGTTAAGGGAATAACCATTGATACAAGTCTGGAAACGAAATTAAATTCCTAAAATAACCGGGAACATAAATGTCTTTTTCAAATTCAAAATGTAACCACTACTTAAAACTAAGTTGCACGTCCCAACAACCTCCACATGTGAGGACATCTTATTGCCTGAATAGATGCTACGCTCACTTCCCACTGGCTTCCACAAGTCTACTAAATCCTGCAATGAATTGGTTACATGTATTGTAGAACCAGAATCAATCTACCATGTATTATGATTAACATCAATCATATTAGATTCATAACAAACAAATGAAAGTCGAGTACCTTTCTTATCAAGCTAAATGAACTTGGAGCATTGTTTCTTCATGCGTCCCTTCTTTTTACAAAAGAAGTACACACTCTCCTTCTTTATGTCCTTTACGAGAGGGATTTTCCTTTTCCATTTTCCTTTGGCCTGATCCTTCCTTTTGCTCTTTGCATGAGTAGTTAAGTTCACCCATTCCTTTTCCTTTTCCTCCATAAGTAGTTTGCCCTCTTCCTGAACACACATGGTCAACAACTCATTGATTGACCATTTATCCCTATGTATGTTGTAAGATATCTTAAATGGGCCATACTATTGAGGTAAAGTGCAAAGAATGTAGAGAACCAGAAAGGGTTCTGACAACTCAACTTTCAATGCCTTCAGTTGGGCCGCAATGACCCTCGTGTGCATGATATGATCACGCACACCCTTAATGCCAGTTAGACTCAGAGGAGAAAGCTCAATAATTAAGGTACTTGCAATTGCCTTATCTAAAGTGACAAATTGCTCATCAATGGCCTTTAGCAAATCTTGGACCTTATGATATTGCTTGACAGAGCCCCTTATACCAGTAGAAATTTTAATCTTTATGAACATAACTGACAAGTGATTAAATCGCTCCCATTTTTCATAAAGAATTATTGTATCTGAAGTGTTGGTTTCAATTATTGTAGGGGGTTTCTCTTTCCTTATGGCATAATCAATGTCCATCCATCCCAAATGAAGGAGAATTCTCTCTTTCCAAACTTTATAGTTATCTCCTTTAAGTTCAAGAACATCACATCGCATATTAGAAAAATTGACAAGTTGAATTGCTGCAATAATTAAACATACATGCTCATGTTACAGAATTTTGAGACTAATTAACATATAACATGTTTTATCAATGTAAAATCATGCTAAAATATAAATCTAGTGACATAAAACTTGCCTATGTGCTAAAGTTCTAATTCAATTATATTAATTTTAAGTCTTACGATAAAACTATCAAATTATGTTCCTTTTCCTAATTCCTATGGGTAAATTAGAAAATATAATTTGATATTTTATCATAATTAATCATACACAATATAATAAAAATTCCTGTGGGATAAGATCCATTATATTGTATATAATTAATCACAACTAATGTTTATTTTTCATATGTGATCTTAAATCATCATTAATATACAATTTTAATTAATTAAAGATGTCATGGCTATTCTCTAATTAATTTAAATTATATGGATCACTTAAACATTAACTAAATTCTTAGGCTCAATTATTGCATAAACTATAAGCAATATCCTACGAACTTAACACACCTATATCATATAATCAACATTTCATGTATAATAATAAATAAAATTATACAGAAACAAATAAATAATATAAGCATATAACATTAAATTCATAGAGAGCCAATAAGAATTAATTTACTTTAATAAGCAACACAAACTAATTTTATTGTGTTAAATTATTTACTAAATGTTATATTCATAATTAGCAATAAATGTATACACATTAAAATTATATATATATATATATTTTAGGAAATATTCCAGCTCGTATGAAGTACTATATACTTCCATGGCACTATTTTTGACTTCAACATTCCTAATATATTAAACTGAGAAGAAGCTCTATTCATGTAGATTCACCATTTTACTTCCGATTTACGTCTTATTTACTAAATTGACATGGAAGTTTTCCGACAATAAATTCTATATATATTAAATTCATAAAAGTACGTTTACTTTTTAAAAAACAAACAAAACATAAAAGGGGCTGGCGTGTCCAAACCAAAAACATGCACATTGACATATATATGTGTGTGTGTGCCAGTGCATGTGTGTATATGTATCGTCTTCAACCTTCGTCAAATTCGTTTTGCCCCTTTATTTTAAATTGTATTTTCTGGCTTTTAACTTTCACATCATATATAAAGAGTATACATACACATATATTTTTACATTGTCTTCAATCACGACCATTTCAGATTCGTTTTTCAACATACCTAAAAAAGACACAAACCCAGATAGAAAGACAAAAACCTTAAATCTAATGATTTTAGTCTCCATATATACTCCAGATTCAAAATATTGTTCATGGGTAAAGGGAAGCAAGACATGGAAGAAATTGGCGACAAAAAAAAAAGAAAAGAAAGAAACACCAGATTCAAATTCCACAAAAACAGAGCAAGGCAGAGGTATTAACACAAAGCTTTGATACCAATTACAAAATCGTCTCAGCATGTTCAATAACCTTATGAACAAATAGAAACTAAAGCAAAAGCACAAAAAAAAAGGAGGAATACGAATCACATACCTCCAACCATTACAAATTAGATGGAAATGATACTCAACAACGGTTAGTTTCTGATTTCGGTTTGGTACTTCTAAACCTTTCTCCCTCAGTATTGATGGTATAATTTTTAAAAGAACGAGAGTAGACTTAGGGACCCTCATAGATGATGTATATATCAACTCGGTCTATCAATGAGTTAGTTGTTAGGATGTAGTTAACCGCTCCTAAAAGTTGGAGGGGCACTATCCTACGTTCCTGATATTGTGAGATCATGGATCACTACCGGTTATTACCAAAATTACCAGAGAAAATCCAATAGGGACCCACTAAAGCACTTGGGATTGATGGCTTTATTGTACACTTCCATCAAAAGAATTGGGAGGCTATTGGCAACTCGGTGGTGAATATGGTGAAAACAGTTTTTGACTCTAGTTATGTTGATCCAAGTATTAAAAAAACTCTCATTTATTTAATTCGTAAAATTGACAAACCAGAACTATTTAACCATTTAGTCCAATTATCTTGTGTAATGTCAGTTATAAGGTGGAAATAGTCTCTAATAAACTTAAGCACGTAATGTCTTTAGTGGTTCTTCCTGCTCGGTCGGTTTTGTGTTGGGGAGACATATTGTGGATGATATTATTATATCCCAAGAAATTATTCATTCTATGAAATCTCTTAGAGGTCGAAAGGGATTCATTGCCATCGAGGTGGATCTTGAAAAGCCAACGATCGATATGGAGGAGAAAGCCTCCGATAAAGTTTTATTAAAGACACTTTATTAGATGTAGGCATTCTTGATAAATTGTCTAATGTTTGTGGGTTGTCTCAAGACTTGTTCGATGCAAGTATTTGGAATGGTAATGTTAGCTCTTTCTCAAACCAAATAGGGTGGTTCAGTAGGGTGATCCAATGTCTCACTGCCTCTTTGTGTTATGTATGGAAAGATTGTCTCAAGCTATCTATACAACATTTCAAGATGGGAGATGGAAACCTTTTGTGTTTGGAGATGTTACTATTTCTATCTTTTTCTTGAAGATGACCTTATCATTTTTGTTGAAGCAACGGAGGAGCAAGTGGATGTTGTGCAATCCATATTAGAGGAGTTTTGTACTGCTTCTGGTCAACCATAAGTCGAGGAAAAACTTGGATATTTGCCTCCAAAAAATGTCAAAGAAGACATGGTAATGAAAATTTGTAGCATGCTTAGTTTTTCTCTTACAGAAAATTAGGGAAAATATCTCGGAGTACCTCTTCTTCATGAATGGATCACAAAAAATATGTACTAGAAAATAGTAGAGAAAGTGAAACATAGAGCTGAAAGTTGGTATCCTCATAGACTCTCTTTAGCTGGCCGATTAACTTTATGCCAATCGGTCCTCTTGGCCATAAGTCTCTATACTATCTAATCCACTCTATTACTGAAAGGAATATCTTATGAGATACACAAAACAATAAGAAGATTTCTTTGGGGGACAATAAAGGAAGAACATAGATCATGTCTTGTTAATTAGGATACTGTGTGTCTACCAAAGGAAAATGGTGGCCAAGGCATAAGAAAGATGAAAGATGTTAATGAGGCTCTTCTTCTAAAAATTACGTAGGGATTAATCTTGGGATCAAAGGAATTTTGGGTAAAGGTCCTTTGTGCGAAGTACAAGATTAATGAAACATGATTCCTTGTTCAATTAAAGTGACCAAGGGATCCCACTTGTGGAGGAGCGTAGCAAAGGTATGGAAGACAAGTTTAGAAGGCATGTTCTAAGAAATTGGCAATGGCTAAATAGTGCATTTTGGAAAGATAGATAGACTTTAACTGACAGTCCACTAATTTCTCATGATAAGGAGGTAATCCTGAAAGATGAACTAGAAGCTTCTGTCTAGTTTTTTGTTAATAACAATGGTGAGTAGGATTTGTTGAAACTAAAGAGACTATTGCCCTAAGAGATTTTGAATTTTTTTCATTGCCATTGCACCACCATCTAGTGAGATGGGCTGTGACAAGCCTATATGGGGCTATTCAAGCTCAGATAAGTTCTCTACATCATCCACTTTTCGTTTAATTGCTAAAAGAAGTTGGACTCCCTCTAATCTAAAATGGAAACTACTATGGGACTGGGATGGCCCTAAATGCATTTAGTCTTTTTTGTGGCTATCATTAGATAACTCTCTTCTAATAAATGAGGAAAGACAAAAATGCCACTTGACAATGGATGGAAGTTGCCAATGTTATGGGGAAATGGTGGAGACAACCAATCATATTATAAAATTTTGCAAGAATGCATTGTCCTTATGGTGTTATGTGACTCCCGAAAGCTTATGGCCAAATTTTTTCAATAGTTCTCTTCACAACTGGCTTTGTTTGAATTTGAATAACCAACAACTTATGGAAGGAATCTAATGGAATGTAATATATGGGACAACATGTTAGCTTCTTTAGAGGTGGAAAAATGCTAAAGTTTTCAAGGGGGAGAACTTTCATGCTAACTCAATGAGAAATATTTTATGGGCGGTCGAGGAAATGCAGAGATCGAAGCTAGATTTTGCAGGCCTTTGAGCTGGTGTACCTGATCGAGAGGAGAACTTGATTGGATGGAAAACTTTACCTAATAACTGGTATAAAATTAATACAAATGGACCTGCAAAATTAAGTAATAGGATAACTGTTGTAGGGGGCCTTATTTGTGACTCATGGGGCAATTGGATAGGTGTTTAATGGTAAATGTGGGGATTGGTATAGCATTTATCACTGAACTATGGGGTGCATATAGATGGCTACATTTGACTTAGAGATTA
This sequence comes from Combretum micranthum, assembly GCA_024138025.1. Lineage (NCBI taxonomy): Eukaryota > Viridiplantae > Streptophyta > Magnoliopsida > Myrtales > Combretaceae > Combretum > Combretum micranthum. The sequence goes on along the minus strand of JAMXBD010001412.1, from coordinate 322,902 downwards.
GGATTAAAAAATGTCATCTTGAAAATGGATAACAAGCAGATTGTCGAATTATAATGATAATTTCTTGGGGGAGGGTCGCCATTGGAACTGTTTAATACCATAAAATAGCTTTGAAATAAAGATTACAGAGTTGTAATAACTCATTCATATAGAAAAGGGAATTTATGTGATAACGCTCTAGCCAATCGTGCTGTAGAGATGCCTTTGGGATGTTGAGATAGAATGGGTGTGGTAATGCCTAGGATGTGTGTAGTCTAGTTGGATTTCTGGGTGTTTTATACCCCCTCTTTGATATTATATATATGCACACATATGTATATAGATATGGTTTATTTTTTTACAATTCCCATGGTTGTTACATATTTTCGATAAACCACGTCACTATATCAATTTCGTCATTTTTTTAGAATGTCACTATTGTAGTTACATCATATCATATGATGAGATGTACCACTAAATGTACATAATATACATGATTTTATTTTTTTAATATAATATACTAATTCATATTTGATTTTAGTATTGCAAAAGTCTACAATGCTAGGGATAAACATGTCTATTGAGATGAACCCTATTTATTTGGTTTCAACACAAAATTTTCATTAAAAATTGTTGTTTTGACTTTAGAACCTTATCTTTATCTTTTTTTTTCTATTTCTTTTATTTTATTAAATAAAATAAGGCTTTAGCTTGACATGATTTATTTTACACACACAAACAAACACATCGTATGATTAAGCTCAATTGAGCCGACGAGCCGCATGGGTCATGACCTGCATCCAGCATGGTGATTGGACAAGTTATATCTGAGTCAACACGACAAACCCGCCAACTTGCCAGGTTTATACGATTCAAGTTTAAAAAAAATAGAAGAAGACATGGAGCTTTCAACCTAAAAGCAAATGCCATGTGAAGGCAAAACATAATACATTTCCCTCGGAAAAGCAATGTCCATGACTTCCACTTTGTTTTCTTTTTTTTAAAGATGTCAATGGAATTGACGTTACTATTCTTATTCCATGCATGAACTGTGTTTCTCAAGTTATGATGAAAATTTCATAGTGAAATATATTATATGTCATATGTCCAATGTAGTAAATAATGTGTGTGTTGAATTTTTCTTGCAATTTGCATGATGAGACATGGTAGTCACAATATGCATGGATGAAATGAGAATCACTCATAATCTAAATCGAGCATATTCAAAGCAAGGGAAATTTTGAAGGTCAAAATTATCGTTGCTTTTCATCTAGAGATGCAAATAATGACATCAGTACAAAGTTTGAAAATTTCTTAATGAACACGGTGTAATATATTTTCCTCCCCATGCTATAAATAAACGATAACTATTCACTCCTCAATGAATTTGCTTCGAAAAATTTCTTTTTCTCAATATTACCTGTGTCTAAATACTTCCTTACCATAATATATATATATATATATTTGTGTCATAATCTTTACACCACTTATTCAGCAGACAGAAATGAAGTCATTCTTCAAAAGACATTTAAGTAGCTCAAAGAAGTCTCAAGGTGATAGTAGTAGTGGGAAAGTTAAGTCTATAGAAGTACACCACTCCGTTGATCCATATGATTAATTTGGATATGTTGATTATAATCAATTTCATTTGGGAGACATGAATCTTGAAGCATTTCCTCCCACTCCGCTTGGGTTTGAGTAGTAGACTTTGATACACGAAACACATAGTGGATCATAGATAGAGGATCCAAAAGTGCAAGAACTGCCACCACTTGAGGTGCAGAAGGAACAAAATGAAGCTGACAAAGTCGATGCTCAGGGCCAGGATGGAAACCAAGGTAGGCCTCTCCACCCTCTTAAGTATTTACGAAACATTTCTGCAGAGTTACAAACACAGATGGAAAGAAATGCAGTTATTTTCACCAGCTATTCATGGAGATAGGGAGATGGCTATGGCAGTTACACCCAATACATGAGGTCGAAACACCCGTCCAAATTTGGTTTTTAGCCATCTCAACAACAAATTATTTGTTCTTGATCAAGCAAACAAGTAAGAATTTTTAAGTATGAAAATGGTGTCAAACCATAAAAGTTTAAAAAGGACATACAATATGAATTGAACTGTACTTAGGAACCATTATAAAGTACAGTACCCTATAAGGAGACTTTATGCGATTTTGCTAGGGCTGACCTTCCTAATATGCCATGGCACCCAAACGATTGGGACATGCATGGTAATTTGTTTCAAGTTCTATACATTTTCTATGATTATACGAAAACATTTTCGAGAGCTTATATACCAAGTGCACATTTATCCATCATGGAAGCATGTAATATTGTTGGTACATTGAGTTAAGTTAGGGGTGATGTTCTTTTGCAATGTGCTATTAACGATATGTGCTCGAAATGACTTGACTATAATAGAGAAATTCCATTGATTTACAACATCGCTATAATCTTAGATCGACGGTTCTGAGTAGAAGGGCTTAGACATTATGTCAAATTGTACTATACAATTGTTGATGAGTCATCTGATACATGGAATAGATTTAGTGTTAATCCAATATAGGTGGTGCGTGATGCGAAAAAAACCAATTTTCTTTTCGTACGGGGGGCGAATTCCTTTAAGTTCAACATCGACCTCGACAAGCCAAAGATCTCAATTAAAGGAAGGACTACCTAGACTAACTGCATACCAGTAGTGGTTTAAGAAGTCTGGAGGTTCAAACGCTACAAAGGAAATCACTAATTTTATAAGTGTTGCGTTCAAGTTTGGAGACAACATTGATGCACATGATTTTGATGCCATTGAATAGTGGCAAAGCCATAGCAGAACATTTCCTATTCTATCTTGCATGGTAAGACAAGTTTTGGCTACTCCTATATCAAATGTGGCCGTTGAGTAGGCATTTAGTATCGTTGGCTTAATCTTGGACAATCGCAAATCAAGAATGTTAGCAGTCACAGTTGGGTCTTTTGCCTACAACGATGATTGGAATAAAGTTGACTAATGCCTATAGGAAATAGTCTATAGCACAAGTGAAGAAGATGGGTACTTTAAGATTTCAACACCCCTTATGGGTTCACGGGTGGCTCTACATTTTATTGTGCTTAAGATGAGTAACAAGGAGGTAGAGAGCTGAAGAACTTCGCAAGCACTCTTTTTTTGTTTGCTATCATGATTGGTTGGTTTGTAGATTTTGAAGTTATCTGTTTTTGTTCTAATGTGCTTTTTTAGTCTAAATGTATGGCGTCGAGTGTGACTTTCCTACTCCACTGTGTTGGTTTTGTTGAACTTTGCCTACTTTGCACAAGTTCGTAACTTAAAATTCTCCATATATCTATTTTATGACAATGTAATGGTTGGATTTTACTTTATGAATTTATTCCCCTTCAACTCTATGTATAGCAAAAAAGGAGTATCGAAAAATTCACCTATTTAGGTAACACGCAAGGGAACACGGACATCATATGAATTGAAACTATCCATGAAACGCAAATGTAGATGATGGAAAATTAAAAAAAAAAAACTGTCACGGGTCAAAGGGCCATGAATCGACCCGTAACCCACTGATTAAAGCAGTAAATTGGTCTTCGGGTCTATGTCTACTGAGGCGGTCATTAATTGCTTAAAGAATTATAAATAGAAAAGGATATTGAGACCCTGCTTGATTTGTTGTTTTGACATTTTATTTTTATTGTTGTTAGATAGATTTTATGTCAAAAGAGAAACAGATAAAAAAACAAACATTTTTACTCATAAAAAAATCAAACATACCACATACAAATAAGATATAGATATAGATCAAATACAGATGAAAATTAAATATTCCAAAATAAACTAAACAATTTTGGAATACTTATATGGTGAAAAAGGTAGCTCCTTCAACAAAATTAGGTGAAGGTCAAAAAATAGAGACAGCGACCTTGAAAGTTGATGTTACCAAGCCTTGTCCCTGGACCTTCACCAAAGGCTTGTTTTTTATGAGAGGAAAAGCTACATAAGTGGCCTATAATGGTTATAATATGCCACCAAGTCCATATCATGATAAGACATCAATTTCACTACCTTCATCTAAAAACAAAACCAATTGATTGGAGGATTTGCTCGCACACAGCTATAGTAGTGCTAGTATCAACACATTAGAAAGCAACTCGGAATGAGGAGCTAGCAATAGCCACATGATTTTTCACCCATGATTTAGTAGCATAGATAGACATGATAACTTTAAGCAAGGATGATAAACCTAATGGCTCCATTGGTATTTCATTAGAAGATCCACTTTGGACATTCCTCAATAGGAATTCATGAGATAATCAATATGATAATACAATATGTGTACTTTAATCATGTTGTTTGTGTAAGTTAATGATTTTTATATCCCATCTCAAGTACAGTGTAGACGAGATATCAATGTTGGAAGATTTCAAAATACTACATAAGAAAATGTCCTTAAAAAGCTCTCGTTAAAAGTTATAAATCATAATGTTGGAATAATATTTACATATAAAGTTGTTTTTTATTTAAAAAAAAATTCAATATGATAAGCTTTGTATAATGGGTTATGATATTAAACAAAACTGTGGAATCTATAGGAAATTTCAAAATAAAAACTTAGGAGGCACTTTTATATTTATTTACCTTAGAAAATATACAACACTCGTAGATAACTTAAAGGTACAAGTACATACAATTGCTAAAGTTCTTCCAAAATGAATATAACAAGTTCTTCTAAAGTAAAATAGCACAAATTCTTCCAAAATAAAAATTTCTAGGAAAGTGCCTTATGTAGTGTCATTTAGATTTTTGCTTGATAACTATTAGTATTATTATAAGCAAATTTAATATAAGGTAAGTGGTCATCCCAAAAACTACCAAAATTTATAACATAAGCATGCTCTAAAATTTAAACTGTCCCTTTAGACCAACCATCAATTTGTGAATGAAATGTAGTACTAAATTGTAGTTTAATACCTAAAATTATCGTCACGAGTACTCAATGAAGTTTGACTATTTCCTTAATATAAGGTTTAGTAAAATTTTCTTAACTTATAACTTGTCTTCATTGATTTAAAGTATGTTAAACTAGTTATATATCTACCATTACTCGTAGTATATTAAATTTGGCTATAGTCTTAAGAAGTGTTGTCATAAAGTCCATGGTCATATGCTTCAATTTTCACTTAGAAACCATTAATGGCTATACTTCACTTGCTATCTTCTTTTGCTCAATTATGATTTATTGACAAGTCAATGAGAAACCTATTTTGCAATTTCTACATTTTATTCCCACATGGGTGCATTTAATTTATGAAGTAACGTGGCTTCTTTCAACCATTTCTTTTTTAGTTCTTTAATTCCCTAGCATAAAATTGCGATTCTTATATCTCAAAACTTCCTCAGCATTTATAATGAACTCAATATCTTTACCATTATCTACCATTTGCATCTTTATATCATGAATTCTCACACCATCTATCTAGGTTGCTTTAATCCTATTAACTAAGGTTAGCCAGATACACAAATTAGCTAATCGAGCTCTTACTTTCCATGTTACAATTTCTGCTAAATATACACACATCTTCTAATAGAGTCGTTATGAAGTGATTAAGGTGGTTAGACTTCCTTATTTCTTCGTATCGAGTGCATGGCAATAACATTGGCCTTAGCATGATTATATTAAATCTCCCTAGAATAAATTTTTATTAGCTCTAACCAACGCATTGACCTCATTTTAAATCTTGCTAGATGAGTATACTTGATGGTATGGTCAGTAATAATTTGTAATTCCCTCTATAATGATAATTCCTCCACAACTCAAGTGCTAGAATGACAGTTGCTAGCTTTAGATTACGTGTAGGATAAGTCTTCATAATTCTCGAACTAGTAAGATGCATAAGCAATGACTCCCTCATTTTGCATGACTACACGTCCTAAGCCGCAGATTCAGGCATCATGAAAAACCACAAATTATTCTCCACTTACCCGTAACAATGAGACATGTGATAATGCTAAACTTTCCTTTAGTTGCTAAAAGTTGCTTTCATATTTGTCATCCACATGAATTTAACCTTTTTTGTGTTAACTCAATCAATGGGTTGCTAATTTAAAGGAATCTTCTGCAAATTATCTATAGTAACATACCAAACATAAGAAATGAGACTCTTCAATGCAATATACTCTTAAATCCTTTAATTCACTAGATGCCACATGGTATAGGGCTTTAGATTTTGGTGTTTTCCCCAATACCAAGGCTATGCAAAACTTAATTTCCTAGTGAAGTAGTAAACTAAGTAAGTCGCTAATAAAGGATTCTTGAATTCAAGCACTATAGGCACTTGGCCTACATCTATAACACTAAAAGATTAAATCAAGAAGCTAGACTAAGTGGTTATGTGAAAAGTTCTAAAAATTTTGTCACAAGAAGCATTTGGAGTCTATTTATAACTAAAATTAAGGCTTTTAATGCCATTTTAGCAAGTTTAAAAGGCAAAAATGGATTTTAAAGTAGATATAGATGTTGACAAACTATGCAAGGTTAACTAGTTTATGGGAGACAATCGCTTAACCTAAGATAGGAGATTTGGGTGAGCCATTGAGCTGGTTGAAAATCGATCAATTGAGTTAGGTCGGTCGAGGTGGGTCAATTAAAGCAAGTTGATCGGATTATGTTAATCGTCTTTCATGCATCCTGTCTAATTTTTGCCAATTTGAAATTTTTAGTTGTTTTATTATGAATTATTTTTGTATTTACTTGTTAATGAATCATTCAACACTTTCGGATATAATTTAGTTATCATTTCCTCTATTTGGTTTAGTTATCTTAAATTTTTAAAGCCTTTAAATAGGCCTTATCTGTCAGGACCCATCGTGGGGGCTAGGCCCTGGGCTAAAATTATAAACAAACAAATGGATACTAGTTATAAGTAAAAAATAATTAATTATATTTCTAAATGAGCCATGACTGCTTACATTATTTATTTTTTTATACATACATGATGTCCCAATTTTTTTTTCCATTATATAAAGATATAAGTACAAAATACTTAATTATATTTGTTGTAGGCTTCGCTCTCAAAATACCTCCGGTCGTGATGGTACTCCCTAATCTTCTACCATACTTGGGGATAAAAAAGTATCCCCTCAACTCACCGTGGAGCTAAGTGAGTGGATAAAACAAAACACAGCATAATAAAAGCACATGTAATAATCAAAAAACATTTGTAGACAAAACAATAAACATCTTTTTTTTTTAACAAATATGCAATAGATGCATTCTATGCTAACACACGTGACATGCACTAGAACCAGTATCCTGGCCTAACCTAGCTTTCATCCGATTAGTTAACATCCCAAGTATCTAGATAAGAAATCTAGAAACTTAAGGCTACAAAGAGTAGCCAGGGAGTTGGAGTCCCTAGCTAACTATAATAGTAGCTAGAAAATTGATTTGCAAATGCAAACCCTGCCTTGCTGACTACAACAGTAGCTAGAAATTGGTTTGTCAATGCAAATCTATATGCCGAAAAAAATCTAACTGAGCATAATCAAGATTTTGCAAATATGACCCGTAGGCCCTCTTTAGTACCATGCCATGAATGCAAAACAATAAAAGATGGCACAAATTTCATATCAATAAGGATATAAGTCATCCAAAAATTAAAGTTTCATTACTTTCACTTAGACCTATATAAAGTCGATCCTAAAAAAATGTCATCACATCATTAATCACAGGTACAATACAACTAATGGAGAAATCACTCAAAATTATTTAAATAACAAAAACATACACAAATAAAATCAGTAGACATAAATCTATTGTTAGCAAAACTTAAAATTCCATTGACCTATACTATAGTAGTAATATATTTCTATTCCTCAAGGTGAATATATCCATTAGGCAATTCATCTAACAAAATAATATCATATTAATAGATAAGTAATGTGTATTACTATCAATACTTGCTCTGATCTTGGTCCTTCCTTTACTTGCCTCGTATAAATGGTAAATTAGTGATAGGTGATTCATATAGAGATAAATCTAGTAACACATCTCCAACCATAAATTGTATCATATTATATAATATCATATTCCCAAAATGTTCAGTGATTATTACAAAATATGCACATGTAATAAATTGCCATTAAGCCTGAAAGATAATTATATGTACATATATATGTGTGTGTGTGTGTGTGTATGCTTGCCTAGAATTGGTTAATCTCATTTGTTGTCTAATGTCTATTGCTACTCTCACATTCTCTCAATACGACAAAAGTAAATACCCAACGATATATATATATTGTGGTTACGATAACACTTGCTTTCAAGATAAGCTATCAACCAATAAAAATTTTTCGTCACGTCAAATTAGTTTGCGTGTCCAAGCAACCAAACATATTTGAAGTCTACAAGTTATCTCAAATTGTAACACCTTAGATTTAATTAAGGCATTACGACCACATATATGTTTATTATGAACATTTGCTACTCGATTTTAAACTATGAAATCTCTTAATTATATTCTAGAAACAATCGGATTTATAATTTTCAAAATAAACTTTGCAAAAAAAATTATTATCTACTCTCACTCTCACCAAAGTAGATCAACTTTCTAAGAAACAAAACTTTTCTAAAGAATTTTATAATATACTCTCATGAGTAGATTAACTATTACAAACTTATGGGCACCACCATACCCAATAAAAGAAAATATAAATTCAATAGATTAATCCAGCTCTTTAAAATAAAACAAAACAAAATATAATAAAATACATCCACAGTCCCAACTCATTTCACCCGTCCTCTCAGAAACCTCTAAGATTGCCCATAACCTGAGACAAACACCATCATCAACATCAAACATCACCAATAACATCATCATCATCATTAACTTTAACAACTCCATCATCATCATTCTTAACATCAACACCTGGAAAAAGAATAACAACAACAATAATGAGCCGAAGCTTAATACACAATAACATAGACGCACACGAAATAGCACATGATCTTAACTAAATGCAATGAAACAATTGACAATATATTATCTTTTCTTTAAAGTAAGCAACTCAACATTGGAACACTCGCACTCCGGAACAATCTTAAGAATATAGGGGTCTTGAGGAACAGTAGCTGCTCGGGGGTTGATATAGGCAATCTGAATACCTATATCTCCTATATCTATCCAAAAAAGTAAATAACCTCATCTATGGTTCACAACCGTTACAAACACTCTGGTCATCTTAGTTCATGACATCAATTAGTTCAATCGGGCCCATAAACGTAAACTAAAACATGTTATTTCACCTCAAGCCTAAGTAGACGTTACGCCGATACTGTTTGCCTTATCAGCTACTCGTTAAGCCACTTATGAATCACCATTGCATCATAGTATTTGTCGTTACATCATGATATAAAGGTGGCCTAAGCACCTAGCTACCGTGTCCCCCTGGGACAAGGTTGGGGGGACAAGGTTGTCGCTCCCCAGACTGGATTCAATGTAACAAGCACAAGCAACACTCAATTAATTAGGCCATCTTTAACTTTTAATTCATTTTAGTATGCCTATCCTAGCGTACAACACGCAACGTTATGTGTACCTTATATATATGAAATCCAATTAGAGACAGAGGGCAGATCATAATCCATTTCATAAGATAAATTAAGTATCCATGTTTGCAGATTCAAGAATTAAACTCATATAAGAAATTAGACTAATTATCCATTTATATCAAATTCATTTTAAATACCTATTTTATCATACATTAATTTGGAATCTCGCCATGATTGCGAATATCGCCCCGCCATGATACAAACAGTTCTTCATTATCTGCCAAGTATTTCTTATTGCTTGGATTATGGACTCTTATTATAAAAACATCATCATGCCATTCATATTCAAAAACTTCCATATTCAAATAAAGCAAATATTTGAAACAACATTCACCATGTTATTTGTGGTTTATCTTAACCCATTAACTTAAGTCAATCATTAAATATTAACTTATTTTAACTTAATTCTAGCAAAATTGATTAGAATTAATCATTTAGTTCGATTGCTAGGCCAAGATGATTAAACTTAATTAATCTAATACATTTTAGCCTATCAAAGTCTATTTAGTCAAGTTGGACTAAGATTGAACTAACTAAGTTCATTTTATATCTAAGATCCATATTAACTAAATATTAACTTAATCTTAGCCAAGTTGATTAAACTTAATCAATCTAATTCATTTTAATTTATTCAAGTCCATTTAGTCAAGTTGAACCTAGGTTTATTAGCTAAGTTGATTTTATACTTAACTATACACATTTAACAAGCAAACACATATTTTTAGCTTTGTTTATGATATAGTAGCAGGAATCAAATGAAATTTAGGCCTTGATACTTTTATATGTTGCAAAAACTTAAAACATGAAAGTTGTAATCTCTTTTAAGCTTTTCGTATCATTTTGAATCACTCCAATCCAAGCTCGAATGAAAAAGTTATAATCAAAATAGTATCACGACCAGAGAGAAGCAAGGGAATATACATTACCCTGTGTTGTAGCCATGCTGCTCTAGAAAAAACTTGTGTTCTTGGGTTTTTAAGGTCAGAGAGAAGCATGGGTAGATAGAGAAGGTCGTGTACTAATCGTGCTTCTCCTTAAGTAAGTTAAAAACACGTGTTTTCAAGCAACAAGAAGGAGCACAATTCAATATAAGGTTCCGTGTTTACCCCGTACTCTTTGCCTCGTCTTTGTTTTCGAAAAGCTAACCTATTTTAGCATTTCTTTTACATCATTTTTTATCATCTAACATCTTATACACTACATACAAACCTATAATCATCATCTCTAACATCTATATTCATTTTTTTTATTTCATATTCTATTAAAAACCACTCCACCAATTTCTAATATACATGTACACATAACACAACCTAAATCCTAACTCACATGCTCATATAATCCTTATTTACCAATGTTATCTCAATTTCTACTTATATCTAACTTCAAGACATCATATACATGTAATAACAATAACGAAAAAAGAAAAAAAAATAACACTTATCTTTTAGGTAATCGCATGCACTTTGATATTCTTTCTTTTTATTAGGCTACTACCAACTTGATTTCCTTCTCCTATCTCATCTTCCAACTTTATTCCTTGATTAATATTGAATTAGATTGAGGGTTGAAATTTTAAAGAAGGAAAAGAGAGAAGAAGAAAGAAAAGAAAAACAAGAAAGAAAAGGGAGAGAAAAGAGAGCAGAAAATGAAGAAAAAGGAAAAGAGAGAGAGAGAAGATAAGGATAAAGAAAGGGAAAAAAATTAAAGATATTAGAATAGGGTATTAAGTTTAAACCTGTAAGCCCCATAAATTTTCTTCATCTTAGAAACAATATTTAAGAGCATTAAGTATTGTAGTGAGGTTCCTCAAGTTATTTAAAGAAACCAAAGACAAGATTTCGTGTTTGAAGTTTCTTGATTTAGCTTAATAACAAATTAGATTTTCTCAAGGGCATGAATGTATTGAATGTTATAGACTTAAGAACGCCTAAAATCCCTAAGTCATTCTACACATGAGAGGCATATCAAATGGAGATTAATAACACACAAACTAAAAGACTTAAGCACCTCACAAACACCTCAATTGACCTAGTTTAAAGGATTTGTGCAAGATCATAATAAGTTGTTTTTAAGTAGGAGCCACATGTTTAAGTAAGGCAATGACACATGAAGCACTATAAGAGTGACACGTGGAGTGCTCCCAGAGTGACACTTGGAGCATTACCTGAGCACCACATGGGTGATGCTTGGAGCGCCACTTGTCAAGCGTGGAGAGCACCAAATGTCAAGTCAAGAAGTGGCCATTTGTCAACTCCTTAAGAAGCCATATGTCATCACAAGAAGCCTTAGAAGAAACCCACAAAAGAGGAAGCTTGGAACAGTGCATCACATGGAGCTTCCAATACCTTATCATTTAGCAAATCTAGAAAGACAACTCAATGAGCTCTACCTATCCTATGGAGGTGTAGCTCACCATGGATGTGCATAAGTTCACATGAAGGAAACAATAAACAAACTCTCCCATTGCACATCCCCATAACCATGAGCTTAAAGAAGGATGGATAAGCCACAATAACATCACATCACCTTATCATGCAAAGGAGTGTTCACACCATGGCTTATCAAGCTTGTCTCCTAATTCCATGGCAGCCATGTCTAAAAATAGTAAGTAGATTTCTTGATCACTAATAGGGCTGCATCTCATCATGAGCACCTAAGCTAAGAAGGTCACCATTCAATTTTGAGGACAAGACTACCCTTAAGCTAAAAAGCATGCGTGGTTATTACAAGCTAGCTTTGTCATGTACAAGACATCCCATGTGCGATTAGAACTCTTAGACAATAGGATGAGTTTGCCCTTGGCCACTTGCATCAATCGTGCATGACCATAAGCACCATTAACGACATCATAAACTTTAAAGCTCTATAGATACAAGGAATGTTAATGTGGTCACATCCATTTCCCAAACCGTGCACCTTATACCCTATAAGATCTAAGTGATAACAACATAATTCCAAAAGCTCTAGCATTGTCAAGTTATTCCCACACACCTTACCATACGCTACTCCACACCCCCATAATCACAGGCTAAGAGCAACACACACATCAATCTTAGGGTCAACACGCGCGTGAACTCTATAAGCAAGTGTAAGACATAGTTCAAATCAAATATCATTGATCAAATTCATTAACTAATGCAATCCATATCCTTTGTTTAGGAATCTTGGCAATCTAAGGAGCGAAGTAAAATCCTAAGTTTCTCTTGAATTTAAGTTGATATCTTGGAAAAACATATTGTGTATAACATATGTTTAACACGCACAAGCACGATCTACATGTTTTGGTTCTTATGTAAACTTTAACAAACACAAGTGTATCAATAGGAGTGCATGGTCGTGTAGCATGCCAAGGACATGCGACCATATTTTGCTTAAAGAACACATAGCACATAATTAAAATGCATCAAGCCATAGCTATATATGTATCTGACCCTATAAATTATTGGAGTTAAATTGTCAAACTAAGTAAAAGTTATGTTTGATTATGAAAAGCTTCTCGGATCAAGTCATAACATGAATGTTTCATGCATTGATTTCTTATGCTAAGCTCGACCTATTCTATAAAAGAATGAATGATGGAGGTTAGATGCGTGTAGGGAAATGAAGTTCTTTATCTCCATAAGTAATTTCAGGTGATATAAGTTTATTTAAGTTCAAGAAAACCTATATTATGAGCCTAACATCTATAAACAAATAAAGGAGTCAAATCAACATCCACATGAGTTTGGGATAACTGATGGCAAATCCTTAACCATGGAATAAACTTAGCTTCAAAACAAGAGAAACACGATAAAACTAAGAAATATAGAGAAAAATAGATAAATAAGTAAATGAATGAAGTATCTAGTGAATAACTTAGAATTTATCCTTGAGAATCGACCTAGTTCCTTAGGAAAGATTGGAAAATGCGTGCACCCCATAAAGGAAAGGATTAAAGATCTATAAAACATGTGAAACGAGCTTTCCAATGCCTATTTATTTGTAGGAATACGAGTTGAAACAAGTAAATTATGATGAAAGCAAGATTTCATTATATTTTTAGGAATTCGAATCTATGCGGGATGGATTCCCTATCATAATTTGTTAGAAACAACAAAATAAGATGGGAAATAGATAGTAGACTTCGAGAGCTTCGAAATGACTACTAGTATGCTAAAAATAGACTGAAAATGAGCAAATGGCAATAAAAATAGTAAAACTGTAATTAAGTTTTATAAATATTGCTATATTTAGTATCCAATCTATGTTATTAGTAATGAACACATTCTTATTATTTTAATAGGGTTTTCAGTGTTATCTTTGGATTTTCCCATCGTTTACTACGACAGTTAAGGAAATGGACAGATGGGTAACTCTGATCGATCATGCGGTATGTGTTTGTAGCATTAGTGCACTTTAATAATCAAGAAACAATAGAACTGCTGCCTAAATGGGGAAATGGGTTAATGCATGCTGATTGATGCCCCCCCGTGTTGAAATAGTATGTTAATAAGTGATAAGATTATTACGTGATAATGATTGAATGAATTATGTTATGACTTGTCTGGTATTGTTGATCACTTGAAATTGAAATGATACTTATTGAGGCCTTTTAACAACTTGTCATGCATAGCATACTGACATTATTGCATGAAAAGTGTAATAGCTCGCTATGTATTAGCATTTCGGATCTTTGGTTATGCGTCTAGTATTCTAGATGACATTTTCCTAGTTTACATAGGAGTACCTTTGTTCTGATCAGTTCCACGATTACTAAGTGGCATCTGAAGAAATGTCGCCTATAGTATCAACAAGAAGTGACTATTACTTAATGGTGTTTCTAAAGTTTCGAGATTTCGAAATATTAATGTTTTTGAATTTTTTGTGGTACCTTTCTGTCTTGGTTCTTAGATTCTCTTGGGTGACGCGGATCATTTATGGCATGGTTCCTTCAACCCTTATGGAAGGGCATAAATCTTCATCCTGCTTAGATTCCGTTATCTAAGCTTGTATTTGCTCATATGTATCATTGCATTGCATATGTTTAATGAATAACTTGATTGTTGCATGATGTGTAATATGATCTGGTTACATCACTGAGTCTGTATCGCTCACACTCTCACAAATTTTTCAAGATACACTTGAGGCTTTGGTCCGGTTCCATCAAGGAGTTTTTCTCCAGTAAGCCAAGATCTAGCAATAGAGCTGGAATCCTGAATAAAAATTTCATTAAGTGTTATTTCAAACGAGATCAGTTGTATTATGTAAACATTAGACAGTATAGTATGATGTTATTTACTTTAAATTTATTTCTTGCATATATATATATATATATATATCGTTTCTCATCAAAGCAATTAAAAAATCCTATTGCCTATCACCATTCCCTTAAAGGTTAGTTGTGCTATGTACTAGTAAATCGATTCTGATGACTAAAACTAAGTTTTATAAAGATCTAATGGCATTAATTTGTTTCACAATTACATGATCTAACTAGGGTACCCTTTGAGACGTAACAAAAACTTTTTGTTAATCATCTTTAGTTCTACGAATAATTAGAAAATAATTTGAGAGCATATATATTAGGAATTTATAACTTGATATAAAAACACAATTCAAAAGTTTAATTTTTTTCTTTTGCCAATAAAGGGTAAAAAAAAGTTTAATTTATGAAAATCTAATACTTGATTCAGGTTTGGGTTAAAATTAATATTTTTAAACAATTAATTAATTTTAAAAATTAATAAGATTTTACAAAATGAAATTTAACTAAAGTTTGAGGGTTTTTAAAGAATTTATCAAATATTTAAAATTGATTGTTTAGGGGTTTAAAGATAAGAAACAATGAGGAAGGTAGATTAAATTGATAATTAAGAAAAAATGGATAATTTGATTTATAAAAATGATAATTAAAGAAAATAAACATTTTGTAATGAATATTTAAAATCTCAAATCTCAACTTAACCTATTTACTAATTTAATATATCAAATTATCTATTCCTTTTTCTAACGTCTACTTATTTTATTTATTTAAATTATTAACTAACATGTTCAAAATCAACTATCTTTTATATTATTCGTTAAACCATCTCTAAATTAACCATGTATAGTTTTGGGTATTTCACAGATATTGGTGGCATTAATTTTAATACTTCCTTTATGAAGGCTTTGACGCAATTTCATACTAAGGTTTCCTATTTAAGACAAAAGTGACTCTTACTCTTCCGTAAATATTAATGTAATGTTTTAGGCGATGCTTCGAAGATAATTTTTTTATCCTGATTTAACATTCGTAACGATTCTATGATATATTTTATAATTAGTACTATACGTTACATTTCGGTTCTTCACTTTATAGTGGTTAAGGGTTTTTTTTTTAAATAAAACTCTAGTAAATCAATAATAAAGGTTGCACCATGCCATATAATTATTAGTATATGTTTATAAATGTAAATTATAAATAAAAAAAGCCAAATGATCTCTTTTCATGATAGTTAGTCTATACAATAACTTTGAGAAGTTATTTAGGTGTCTTCTTATGGAAGCTTTGCAACTATTAATAAAAGGCTAAAATTTTTTATTTTCTCTTACCTGCTTGGTTGCGTCTAACTTCTCTTAATATTTCTAAAGGTAGACAAGTGAAACTCATAAATTCTCCTTACTACATGATTAGGTGTGATCAACTGAGCATGTCATATTATTGTAATTCCATTATTGATGGTCATATGGTCTGGAATGATAAAATGACCCTTGTGTCACGGTTAGTATTATTTGTATTTACTTACTATCTACCAATACGTTTTGAAAGAAAAGGAATAATAATAATAGGTCATGGTTAACTTTTATTCGAGTATTAGAGCTATTTGATTTATTTCTTTCCATGATAAATAATTTATGTCTATTAAAAATACATGTACCAAAACCATATTTTATTCTGAAAAATTCTAGGACAAAAGTTCTAATTGTGCTTTCAAAATTATTTTTAATAACAATTATACCTTCAATATTAAATTTTGTAAAGTTGTTCTATCCAACTTTCATCAAATTCTTAATATTATTAAATCGATTAGTAGAGGTGTTTACATTATCATATAATGGAATAATGTTATAATAATATTTTCATGAATCACGTTTTTTTGTGATAAATTATCTTCTTTTCAATTTTACTTAGAATTTCAAACTTTTCAAGGATTTTATCCTTTCTGTGACCATATAAGGTTCTTTAATGGTATATTTCTAAAGTCATGATTTCATATTGAGGTTCTAAGATTTTCTTAATTAATAATTCAAGGTTTTACAATCTCAATATACCAAGGTTAATGAAATTTCAATTTAAGCACCACCTTCAATTATAACTTTGGTTTTAGGTTAGATTTCTCATTGGATAGAGGTTCACTTCGCTTAATTGGTTTTTACCAATTTAGGTTTTGGAATTGCAATGATGCATTAGCATGTGAAACCTGTGAACTAGAATCATTAATTCCATGAATCGGTTTGAAATTGACTTTGGCAGAACCGATTCTAGTTCCTTAAATTTGAAAACCATGAACAATGGTTTTAGGCAGGTTTGAAAACTTTACCTAGGTTTAACTACATTTCACATGAAGACCCAAACAACTTTGAAATGCATAAAAATACCACTACTCTGCATATTTAGTGTTTCTCCTCGTTTGTTTAACTTACTCATATACTTTTTCTTCCACTATACAAACCTAGATGTTCAATGCACCAATCAATCTCTCAATTGTTCTTTCTATTGTAATGCAAAGCAAAGTCAAACAAAAAAATTGAAGTATCTAAATATTATCATATTTATTATAATGTGGATGCAAGGATTATACGAATATGGCAACTATACGATTGAAAACATGTATTTACATAAATTAAAAGTAATATGAGTTATAATAATTTTCACATAAATCTAATTATATACATAAATAAGACAAAGCTACGTGTTATAGCATGTTATACAGTAGTATTATAAAGCAGCGACAATATAGTATTCAACTATATGAATAAAGGAACTTGTACAAGTGTTTGATACACACACACACACAAAAAAAAAAAATATCTACAAAACAAAATAGAAACTTAAGTTTTTTGTATTTCTCTCTTTTTTTTTAATCTATGTTTTCAATTTTTTTTGTTGTTATAAGAGAAAGAGGAATCCAAACTTGATCCATGTTATTAATAGATATGTGTTAATATCACTGGACTACAAGTTATTGATCAAAATCTTTATTTCAATCTAAATTTTTAAAAATACCAAAATAAATTTTCATCACTATATGTTATAAGGTGGTTGGAGTTAAGGCTATGGTGGGGCATGAAAATTTGGTTGAAACATACAAGTTGATATATGCATAAGCAATTGAATGCAAATTTATGAAGTGGGTAATTTTTGAAGAACTAAAACCCACTTAAAAGAAAATTTTGAGTATTATATGTTACATGTCATGTATATAAATACCAAAAAGTTTTATCATATGTAAAGTTGTTAATTTCACTCATAGTGCCATTGATTTTAATAGAAACGTACTTAAACAAATTTTTTTACAGAAAAAAAAACCTCAACTTTTTAAAACTTTCACTTATAGTATCACTAGATAAATTCCATTCATTTTTTTGTCCAACTGTTAAAGGGTCAGGCGAACTAGATTAATTTTTTTCCATCTACGTTGGCAGTTTTTTTATTTTTTATTTTACTTTTCATCTCTTCCACCCCCTTCCAGTTCCCCCCTCTGCGCTGCTGCTTCTTCTTCTTCTGTTTCAAACATTTAGAAAATTCTTAGTGTAGATCTGGTTATTTTTATCTATAAAGTCCAAATATCCAATGGATTTACAAAAAAATTTATTAAATCTTACCAAGATAAAAGGAAAGTTAGCACTCAAATCGATCTTAAAAAAAAACCTTAATTTTAATTTGATTCCCACATTTGGATTTTTGCTAGGAAGATCCTCTCCTCCAACTTCATCTTCTTCCTCAAGAAGAAGACTTTCTCTCTCTCAAGGACTCTCTTTCTCTTTAAATTTCATCTTCAACCATTGAATCCTATTCTCTCTCTAGCTACCTAATATCTCACTTTAACTAGCTACAAAACCTTTGCCAAAACTCAATGGAATCTGGCTACCGTTGTACCAAGTTTGAATGTAACAATAAAACCACCATGTAAAAAAGACCCATTTTGGCACCTTCGACAACTAACGAGATTAAATTACACGACTCACCAAACCAAATCGCAAAGTTAAGCCTATTAAAATGAATTATATCAAATCCGATTTTGATGAGTGTAAAAATTATGATGGATATTATAAAGAAACATCCTAAATATAAAATATGCTCTGTGTGTTTTTTATGTGTTGCAGGATCATACCGGCAAGCTGGTGCATGTGAGATCGGCGAGCCGGTTGAGCATTTTCAAGCATTGTGCTAAAAATTTAAGACACGACACTAGGCACGAAGAAAAACATGATAGGATACGATATGAGAACAATACATGCTGGTGAGTTGATCTAATAACCGCCAGAGGTTAAAATTGTCGAGGCCCAAAATTGAGTCGCAACAAGGGTACGACAAAGGAATTTTGGGGTGCAACACTTGAAGACCATAGACTAGCAAGCTAGTGATGCTAAAATTCGACCGTTGCACGCATTCATTACAACCATTTGACAGATGTTATCTTCAACGGATATTTAATTTTTTGAAAGATATAAATACTCTTTGGCTTGGACATTCATAAAACTTTTTGACAGTCATTAGAGCTTTCATTTGCAAATAAACAAACTTTTTTTTTCTTAATTTTCTGTTATCTTGTTCATTAATTTGTAAATCTTGAGTAAGAGAGTGAAAATCCTTTTAGTGCTCTCTACCTTTATTTGTAAATCTTTAGAAGAGCATCTAGTGAAGTGAACACAATATTCTATTTCCTCAAGTGGAGTTAACTGTGAAATTGCTCATCTTGAGCATTGTTTTGTGATGCTTAATAAAAGTGGCTGTGAAGTACTCGTTGGAGGCGTTTGTGGACCATGGAGAGTAGGAAGTGAGCCGAACTCCACATTAAATCTTACCCAATCTTCTCTATCCCTA
Organism: Combretum micranthum; assembly: GCA_024138025.1. Lineage (NCBI taxonomy): Eukaryota > Viridiplantae > Streptophyta > Magnoliopsida > Myrtales > Combretaceae > Combretum > Combretum micranthum. The sequence continues at coordinate 303,243 of JAMXBD010001412.1, read as the reverse complement.
TCTTTTTTATATTTCATATTATTGTCTAGTTTATTATTGCTGCTACTTCATTTGTTTCCTTGCATGAAAAAATATTTATCTGTAGTTATTAATGAAGAAACTCAATTCAACCCCCTTTTGAGTATCCTAGTGCATTTTCACATACGCCATCTTCCAAAGTTGCTTCGCCCATGAGTATGATTCATTAGCAAAAAGGAGGCGAGACAACATTATATTTGATCGTCTTAAGTGTATAGGTTTCCACCAACCCATGTCAACCAAATGATTTATAGCTTTATCGAGCCATTCCAAGGCAAGAACAAATAGATATGGAGACATGGGATTCCTTTGATTTTATGAAGGAACAAAATAAAAAAAAAACTATAATTTCTTATTTTGCAATAATTATAATTTTGTAAAATAGTTATTCCATCAACAAAATACTGGAGTTATAAAATGAAATGGTTATCAATCACATTGTTTGTATATGTTAGGATAATAATTGATTTTTTTATAATAAAATAATTAGATACTATGTTTCATGAGTTTGAATGTGTCTGAATGGTGGTTGTAATGTGATTTAAAGATGTTATAGTTTTTTTATGCTTATTGATAAATTAGACACTTTGACTGTGGTAAATAGTAAATACATCATGTCCTTGTGGATTAGTATTTGGGAATATATATATATATATATATATATGGTTAATGTCATAATTTGTACCTAAACTTTTATAAAATATACAATTAGGTATTTAAAGTTTAAAATTGATCAATCTAGTACCTAAATATTAAAATTGACAAATTTAGTACGTGAAAGAACTGTTCGTGCACATTAATAGTACCTTCATCGAGTTTTTTCACGTACTGAATTTATCCATTTTGAAGTTTTTAAAGTACCAAATTGATCAATTTCAAAGCTCAGGTATTAAATTGATCATTTTCAAAGCTTAGGCACATAATTGCATATTTTGCTACTGTTAAAGTATCATGTATAACACTATCCCTACATATACATGTGTGTGCTTGCACGCTTGTGTATTACATTTCTAAGTTATCTTTGTTACAAAGATTTTCGTGGCTTCCAAGAACCACAATATTGGTAAGGTTGCCATTGAGAAAAAATAATTTCATTCTGACTCCTCAGCATGTTAATTAAAATAGAACCTAAATTCTCAAATAGCAAAAAAAAAAAAAAAAAAAAGAGGACCTGACAATAGTTGTGATAAGTTTAAATGAGTATATATATATATATATATATGTATTGTATATAAGTATTAAGAAACTGATCTAACTTTGTTATATAATATACATACACGTACATATAATGCAGATTGTTGAATATGTAGACATATTATATGAATTGAATTATTGAATATAATGGCATTTAATGTGACAACTAAATAAATACATATTAATAAAGGTCTTGCATATTTAAATGTTTATTGAGTATATAAGCATATTATATAAAGTGATTTCCTTTGGGAATATAGAATACAGACCATCATGAATATATTAATATAAATTATATGTATCATTGATTGTAACAGTATTTAAATACCTATTATTGAATTTCATGTGAAACAAATAATAAGGACTTGTAATTATTAATAAGCATATGCAATACAACACTTAAGCCATGACATGCACACAAGTTTAAATAATTAGAATCCAAATTGGTTGTATATTTACATCATCCCATCTGATTTATAGGGTCAACATCATGTCACCTGGGTTAGGAGAAACCATAAATGCAAGGAATGATGAATAATGAATATTCTTAAATGATCATTTTTATTATTAATGTCTTGTCATCTCAACTTGAGCTTGGAAACTTAAAGGAGGGGGTTGTTGAGGACCTTCTCGAGGAGAAAGGATAGAATTTAGCCAAATGCCTCGACCTTAAGGAGGAACATCTTCAACAGCAAAAGCAAGTTGAGGTTGAGGAGATAGCAGATCCTCTTCCTCGCTAAGCTAATCTATAAGGAAGCTTAGATTAAGATCATGGTACTCCTCTTGGATATCATCTCGAACGAGCTTTACTACACCTAAGGCTATCTCTTTTTTTTTTTTTTTCTGGATTTTCCTCCATTCCTTCTCGGTTTATAAAGCAAGGATCTTCCGAGACACCAAGTCACTAATCTGGCCCTTAAGTGTAGCATTGTCATCTTACAGATAGGAGGTCCAGGGCTTTTTAATTGAAAACATGCCTAACCAAGATAGCATGATGAGTTCAAAACTTACATTTTTTCTTTTTGAAACCCTTTCTCGAGCTCCTCGATTCTCTTATTGAGTAGGCACGTTGATTTGTCTCAAGTCTAAGCTTCTTCTTTAGCTTGTTCCTAGCCCGCTCTTGGAGGTCTTTAACCAGGTTAGCTCTTTTGAAGGCTCTTCCCTAACAAGAATCTTCCTTTTGAGCTCATTTATCTCACCCTAGTTTCGCTCCCCTACTTCAAAACCTTGGTCTCCATGCCCCTTTCCCCAACTTTATCTTCCTCAGCTGATCTTTGCCTTATTTAAAGGCCCCGACCTTGGTCTTCTCCATGAGTTGCTGAGCTTCCTTTACCCTTCACTCTGCCCCTCTAAGCTCTGTAAGTAAAGAAACTATTAAAGTGTAAGGAAACTTGACAACAATAAGCTACGACGAGAAAGGAACTTCAAGTCATACGTCTCCTTGTTCTTCCTTCATATATTTGGCCACATACGCCATGGACACTACGCTTTACATAGAAGATAGAAAGAAAAACAAAATAACGGGTTTTGTACGAAAATACTACTATTTTTTAAAATAAATCCCAAAATACTCAATTTTGAAAAGATATTCCGGAAATAATCCATCAAAAACGCATTTAAAGTGTGCGTTTGAAGATTAATACAGACCAAAACGAAAATGAAAGGAAAAGGGAATGGGACGCATGTGGCGCATGCGTTGGGAAAGGAGGTCGGGTGCATTGCCCACATGCGCCTGAAGCCCTTTGCGCGCGTAGAGCTGTGGTACATTCATTAACGTTTTCTCCAGAAGAAAGGTCAATTGGTAATTACAAAAAGATTGGATCGTTTCGTCTAAGTACGTCGGGTTGTTAGAAGAGTTCCGAATCGTTCCTGTCCAGCCAGGCTTTATATGCAACTTATTCGCATCGAGTACACTGATTTTTAATATAATTGTGATAATGATGTAAGTATATTTTCAGTACATAAAATTCTTGTAAAATAAGGACAAACGTAAGAACAACAGAAGAAACAAAAGTATCAGAACATTCATGGTAGTTATATATATATATATATATATATTTGTAGAATATGCCGATAAGTATGGTTATATTACTCACGACAAAGTAAAAAAAAAATAAAAAAAATCACATAATTAAACATCCTGTGTGCCCATCTATTAAGAGTATAAAAAAATAATGATTTTACAAATTTTTTTTTACATTAATTAAATGATTTAATATAGGGAAATTTTTTTTCTTTTAACAAACGGATACTTACGGATAGTAATTCCTGACCTGCTTTCCGTCCCACAGCTCATTGCGCACAAAGGGCTTCAGGCGCAGGTGGGCAATGCGTCCGACCTCCTTCACCAACGTATACACCACATGCGTTCCATTCCCTTTCCTTTTCATTTTCGTTTTGGTCTGTGTTAATCTTCGAACGCATATCTTAAATGCATTTTTGGTGGATTATTTCTAGAATATCTTTTCAAAGTTGGGTATTTTGGGATTTATTTTCAAAAATAATAGTATTTTCGTACAAAACCCACAAAATAACAACACGTAAAAAGATGGGATAGCATAGGGCACGATTAAGTCATCTCGTACGCCTCTTAAGCAGCAAACCCCAGTGTTATGCTTTCCATCTTCATTTCCCTCTTAAATAATGCATCAAGATTCTCTTAGTCTTGAGGTAATGTAATTTTCTTGAACAAAGTCCAGTCGAAAGTTGCATCAGGTGGTAGCAAACCTTTAGGCCTCTTTTGGACCTTGACTCGAAGCATTTGTTTGAGTACCCGAAACACTGGTTTGAGGAGCACCATTGGTTTAAAGGGGTACCGATCTTAAGGCCTGTTGACCTTACAGTTTCCTGAAGGGCCCTCATGGTGCAGTCAATTGCCTCCATCCATGGCGACACTTGCGCCATAGTGATCTTGCCACCCTAGTAGGAACAAATGCACTATGCACCTTGAGGGATTGATGGCCTTGAGGCTGAAGAGGTTATCTAACGACAAAGGCTTTCTTTTGGGTGTCTTGAGTAACATGAGATGCCTCGGTCTCTTGTTTCTTTGCTTAAGGCATCGAGGTCGAGGTCCCCCTAGCTTTACTGGGGAGAGATGCTCCTTGTTGGCTTCTAACTAATATAGCCTTGGATCAAACCTCTACAATAGGCCTTTCCAACGAGACCTTCCTTTTGGTAGCTTCGCTTTGTTTCTTATTTTGGCTTCTACTTTGTTTCTTCTTTTGGCTTCTACTTTGTTTGGGCAATAAGTCAACCACGTCGAGGACTGTAATGTCTCCACCTGTGAGGGTAGAAAAAGACACATTGGTGAATAAACATAAATTATGCCTTATCGAGCATTAACCTATAAAGACAGCCTACTCCTTAACTCACTCAGCTGCAAGTCTCTCTCTTTAGGCAAGACTCGACTTGACAAATAATTCTCCACAACTTTGGATGGATGAAGAGGCTTTCCACTTCAGCTCTTCATGTAAGGATCAATCTTCTTAGCGACATTAAGGTCATGAGCACCCAATTCATCTTTCTGAGACTTCCTAATAGGCTCGCACCACAACACCTACAAGTTGAACCTGTATCGGGCTTTTCTCATCGTTGCCGACAACTCAATACTTGCTCTTCCAAGCGTAGCTGGTCAAGGTGTTTAGCTTGACAAAGAGCACTTGGGTTGCTTAGTCAGGTACTACCACCCCGCCTAGTGGGTGCTTCATGGTATAGTATCTCCTAAACAAGTATGGGTAGGCCTCACAATCAAGGTTTTACACAAGGCATCAAAGGCTACGAGCAACCTCTATGAATTGGGCAAGATTTGACCTAGTGCCAACCCGAAGTGAGAAAGCACCTTCTTTTGAAAGCCTGTAAAGGCAATCATCGGCCTGAACTCGAAGTGCTTCTGATAGAGGGCGAATCCCCTCTTACCCAATAGATAGTCTCTATCCACCTCGAAATGGATCGAGATCCTCTACTCCTTAAGGCAGCCCGACATAACTTTTTCCATAAAGTTCTAAGTCTACTCCTCAAGAGCTTTGCTCATGATCCCAATGGGGCCATTACCCTTTATAACCTCTTTAAAGAATGGAGTGGGAAGCTAGTTGTCTTCATCGTCGTGAGAATAATCATTTAACGGCATCTTTTATACCTTTCTAGTGAGCTTCTCGTGCACACTATCCCCTTGGGATGATGTTAAGGGTAAAATAGTAAAAAAAACCGAGATTCACTTTACCCTAAGTATTTAAACTCTTTTTCGTTTCTCTCTCTTCAGAAGGTAACTCCGAAACCCTAACTATTTTGATTTTACTCTCTTTCGTTAATTCCTTGCTTGTCTGTTTATGTCTTTCTACTGATATTGTTTGTTTCCGTGTATGTAGATTGATCCTATTCTAGCTGGATCAGGCTCCTGTATTCGAGGCACTATTCTGTTGGACAAAAGATGAGGATACCCTCTCTGAGTATCTCGATTTGCTATTTATATTGCTTGATCTGTTACATGCCTGTCGTTATCTATTCTGTTACACATTTTCATGGCTGTAACTATATGCTACTGAGAACTATATGATGCATGCATAGCTGTTAAGATCTACTTGTACTTCTATGTTCGAGATCTAAACTGTATCTGTTACATCCTACTCAGATCCAGCTGTAACTATAACTAAAAGTATTTATGTGTAGTAGTCTCCATCCAAACTGGTTTGGATCGGTTCCTATGCTGTCTGTCCGTAGCATCTTCTATCCAAACTGGGTTGGATTGGTTCCTATGCTGTTTGTCCGTAACAAGTTTCCCCTGTTCTGGAAAAATGACCTTGTCCTCAAGGTCAAAGTGGGTATAAGTCTGTCGAAATTTGTCCCAATCCTCCCAAGTAGAATCCTCAGTGGCTAATCCCTTCCATTGTACCAATACTTGGGGAATAGAGGCACCCTGTTGAACCACATAGCGGGAACTTAAGATAGCCAAAGGTTGAATGAGCGGACCTGAGTTATAAGACTCTGTAGGGAGCTCAAGAGGTTGTAAATCAGTACCATGTGCTGGTTTCAATAAGGAAACATGAAAAACTCGATGAATTTTAGAGTAAGGAGGAAGATCCAATTCATAAGCACTGACCAATCTTCTTGAGTACAGTAAAAGGCCCATAAAAACGTTTAGACAACTTATGGCTCTTATGAGAAGCCAATGATAGTTGTCTATAAGGTTGGAGCCTGACATACACCTGATCCCCCTCATTATAATGATATCAGATCGATGCTTATCAACTAAACTCTTCATTTTAGTTTGAGCATGCTGTAAATTAGCATGTAAAACCTTAAGAGCTTGATCTCGAGAAACCAAATCTTGATCCACTGCTGCTACTGGTGAAGAGCCCCCTAAATAAGAAGGTAAAACAGGGGGTTCTCTGCCATACACAATTTGGAATGGAGTCATTCCAGCACCCTCATGATATGAAGTATTATAGGCATACTCAGCCCAAGGCAAATACAAAGTCCACCTCTCAGGATAATCCATAACAAAACATCGAAGGTATTGTTGAATAGTCCTATTCAACACTTCAGTTTGACCATCCGATTGAGGATGGTAGGCTGAACTCATGTGTAATTTCGTCCCACTCAAACGAAATAATTCTTTCCAAAATTGACTGAGAAAAATAGAATCTCGTCAGAAACAATGGATTTAGGGAAACCATGCAATTTAACAATCATGTTTAAAAATAAGTTGGCACCTTAGTAGCTGTAAAATGACTATCCAGAGCTCCCAAATGGCAATATTTGGATAGTCTATCCACAACTACTAATATCACTGAACAGCCCTTAGAAGAGGGAAGATGTGTGATGAAATCCATAGCAATGTCTTCCCAAATTCTGATAGGAATTGGCAAAGGGGCTAATAACCAGCCGGTGCAGTAGTCACATACTTAATTTGTTGACAGATGTGACACTTTCTAACATATTCTTCAATCTGTGTCCTCATCTTGGGCCAATAAAATTGACTGGCAATTCTTTTAAATGTCTTGGTCACTCCAAAATGGCCAGCCATTGGTGAACCATGAAATTCCTCCAAAATTCGAGGAATTAATAAAGACTCAGGCACCAAAAATAAACGAGTCCCATAATATAGTAATCCATGTTTCCATTCAATCTTCTGCTTGGAAACCAGACCTGCTTGTAATTGAGCAATGATAGTTTGAAAAGCAGGTAAAGTCTGATACTCCTGTTTAAGATCTCAATACAATTGAAAATGGGCATAGAAAAAGCCAACAAAGAGGCATCATTGTATTGCCGTGATAAACCATCGGCTAACACATTGTCTACTCCTTTCTTGTAGACAATCTCATAGTCATAGCCCAACAACTTGGTCACATAACGTTGCTGTTCAGGTGTCTGAATAACCTGTGAGAGAAGTTCTTTCAAACTTCTATGATCAGTCCGAATTTGAAAATGATTACCCAACAAATAATGTCTCCATTTTCTGACTGATTCTACAACAGCATACAATTCCCGAACATAAACCGATGCTTTCCTTAAATGATTAGGAAGCTTTTTACTAAAATAGGCAATTGGGTGTGACTGTTGTAACAATACTGCACCAATGCCTACTCCAGATGCATCTGTCTCAACTACAAAAGGTTGTTTAAAATCGGGCAAGGCCAGAATAGGTGCATTAATCAAAGCCTTCTTTAATTGTGAAAAAGCTTGCTCAGCCTCTGTTGACCAATGAAATCCATCAGTTTTAATAAATCTGTTAAGGGTCCAGCAATAGTAGCATAGCCCTTAATGAACTTTCTATAATACCCTGAGAGACCCAAAAATGCTCTTAATTGTTTAACATTTCTTGGAGTTTCCCAATTAGCTACTGCATCCACCTTCGAAGGATCTGGCTTAAGAGCATTGAAAGAAACCACATGTCCCAAATATTCAATAGTAGATTGGGCAAAAGAACACTTGCTCTCTTTCAAAAAAAATTTGTTATCCAACAAAGTTTGCAAAACCAAAGTCAAGTGTTGCAAATGATCTTCCATGTTACTGCTATATATCAAAATATCATCAAAGAAAATGATGACAAATTTCCTCAGATAAGACTGAAACATTGTATTCATAATAGATTGAAAAGTGGAGGGTGCATTACTTAACCCAAAAGGCATTACAAGAAATTCGTAATGACCTTGGTGAGTTCTAAAAGCAGTCTTGTCCACATCCTGAGGAGCCATTCGAATCTGATGGTACCCTGCTCTAAGATCAAGTTTAGAAAATAAACATGCATCCCGAAGTTCATCAATCAATTCATCAACTGTGGGAATGGGAAAATTATCCCCACAGTAACTTGATTTAGAGCTCTATAATCCACACAAAAACGCCAGCTCCCATCTTTCTTTTTGACTAATAAAACTGGAGAAGAAAAGGCACTAGTGCTGCGTTGAATGACTCCTTGAGCCAACATTTCCTCCACCTGTCTTTCAATCTCAGTTTTCTGAAAATGGGGATAGCGATAAGGTTTGACATTGACTGGAGAAGTGTTGGGAAGTAAATGAATTTGATGTTGGATATTGCGAAGAGGTGGCAGTGATGAAGGTGCCTCAAAGACACGAGAAAATCTGCCCAACAAGGCTTGAATAGCATTGTTGTTGGTGGTATTCGATGATGTCATAGTATCCACTTTCTGAGCCACCAAATGATAATAAGTAGCGATGGCATCAGTAGAAACCAATCGTCGTAATTGGTGATGTGAAATTTCTTCAGTCATAGCAAACCTATCGCCAATCAACATAACAGATTTCCCTTGAGAAAAGAATTCCAGTGTGAGTTTGGAGTAATCCATAGTCACTGGTCCCAATCTAGTCAGCCATTGAATTCCTAGCACCACTTCAGCCCCTTGTATGGGAAGGACATAAAACGAATCATGGAAATCCCAAGATTGAATAGAAAAATGAACATCAGAACAAATCCCATCACACTGCATAGTAGAACCATTACCAATCATGACTGAAAATTTGGATGCAGGTTGTACAACCAATCCCAAATGATGGACTAATCGGGCTTGCACAAAATTGTGCGTACTGCCTGTATCAACTAAAATCAAAACCTCATGGCCATTGATATAACCCTTGAATTTGAGAGTACAAGGTTTTAAAGTGCCTGATAAAGCATGATAGCTAATAGAACCTGTCTCTACATCAGTCTGATCAGCCATATCAGATAGTCCCTCAGAGTCATCCTCAATATCATGCAATAATAAAAGAATTTAGATTTGCATTTATGATTGCGATGATACTTTTCATCACAATTGTAACAAAGGCCCTGTTCTCTTCTTGCTAACATTTCGGCTGGTGACAGTCTTTTAATGGGAATAGCTGTTTTGTGTTTATTATTATCAGAAAGGTTGATATTAGAAGGAGAATGAACATGGGTAGTAGATGAAGAAGGATGAGTGTATGGTTTAGAAAACTGTAAAGGAGAAAAAGGTTTAGAAGGTGGTTGAACTGTGTATGGTTTATTAAAAAGAAATTGATCATTATGTTTACTCTCATGCATTTTAGCAAGCCATATAGCATGCATAAGTGTAAGAGGTCGTGCAATCTGTACTTCACGTTTGATATAGGGTTTAAGACCCGATATGAAACAGCTGAGAATAAAAGATTCAGGTAAACCCACAACACGATTTGATAAAGATTCAAATTGTGTTTGATATTCATCAACAGAGCGAACTTGTGTCAGTTTAGAAAGAGTACCTTGAATGTCTTCATATTCTGAGGGACCAAAACGAACTTCAATGGACTTCTTGAAATTAGTCCATGAACTGAGTTGTTTATTGTTGTACATCCATTTGTACCAATCTAGAGCACGTTCTTCCATTGCAAAAGAGGCAATGGTAATCCTTTGTTCATCAGGAATGGCATGAATTCAAAGAACTGGTCTGCTTTGAAAATCCATCCTAAAGGATCAAGGCCGGTAAATTTCGGAATTTCTAATTTGATGCCTTTCAACAAGTTGTCAGCCATACTGCCCCCATTATTGGAAAATGATGAACACGAATTGTGATCTATATGATGAGGCACCGTGTTCTGATTCTGACTTAAATTCTTAGAAATTCTTCGAATTTCTTGTCCATTTCAAGGCGTAAAGCCTGTAACAATGTGTTTTGCAAATTGTTTGCCAATTCGGCAAAGTTATCCTCCATTGATCCTGCTCGTGTAGAAGGAGCCATGGACGAGAGCACCAATTTGTTAAGGGTAAAATAGTAAAACCGAGATTCACTTTACCCTAAGTATTTAAACTCTTTTTCTTCTCTCTCTTCAGAAGGTAACTCGAAACCCTAACTTTTTGATTTTCTCTCTTCGTTAATTCCTTGCTTGTCTGTTTATGTTTTCTACTGATATTGTTTTTTACTCTGTGTATGTAGATTGATCCTATTCTAGCTGGATCAGGCTCCTGTACTCGAGGCACTTCTGTTGGACAAAAGATGAGGATACCCTCTCTGAGTATCTCGCTTTGTTATTTATATTGCTTGATCTGTTACATGCCTGTCGTTATCTATTCTGTTACACATTTACATGGCTGTAACTATATGCTACTGAGAACTATGATGCATGCATAGCTGTTAAGATCTACTTGTACTTCTATGTTCGAGATCTAAACTGTATCTGTTACATCCTACTCAGATCCAGCTGTAACTATAACTAAAAGTATTTATGTGTAGTAGTCTCCATCCAAACTGGTTTGGATCGGTTCCTATGCTGTCTGTCCGTAGCATCTTCTATCCAAACTGGGTTGGATTGGTTCCTATGCTGTTTGTTCGTAACAGATGAGGAGCCATCATCTTTTTACAGCCACTTGACCGATTGTGGTAATTAGTGTCAGATAACGTTTCTTCAGAATCCTTACCTCTTTCATTAGAGCAATCTATGCTTAGGGAAGACTTAACTACACCACCTTTAATTCTCCCCACGCCCTCACTATACCATTGATATTAGAATTTAAGAAGAGGACTTAGTGGAATCTCTGAATGTCCAATGCTTTCTGTCGAATTTATCTGAGTGGTGTAAGATCCTCCTTGAGAAAAGCAACTTCCTTGATGAGAAAATGGTGTCTTGATCTGTAGAAGATGTGATATTAGAAGAACTTAGTGGGTGATTTTGTGGTTTGAGTTTTGAGAAGAAGATGGCGTTTTCACTTCAGAAGAAATAGAATGCAAATACGAAGATGGTGATTTAAAATGGCATTTTGAGGACATCTGTATTTGTGTATATACATACATATATATGATAGATAGTATGAGAAATTTTTCCTTTAGGAACTACCTCTTTAGGAATGCACAGCACGTTTCGAAATTGGAGACATCACGTCACTGCATCTGCTTCATGTCATCACGTCCGTTGTTAGATGTCAAGATCATTGACATACATGCCCCTTTTCAAAATTTGAAGACTTCCTGAGCAAATCACCTCGAAAAACTTCTCAAGCAAGCTACTTTTCCCCTCGGCTATGACTTTAGTTGTCCCCTCTTGAGGACATGACCTTGAGATACCACCTCGCTTAAAGCAGTGGTTTAAGGGTATAAAAGAATGAACAAGTTGAAACTCTAGTTCACAAGCTTCTCAAGTCTTAGCAGATCCCATATAGTTATTGGCTAAAGACTTTCATCACTTCAGGTAGCTTCTTAATGTTCTCAATCTTTAAGGCTAAAAAGTGTCTTGAAGGCCCCTAGAGCTTTGCCCTCTTAAGCTAGTTGACTAACATAATAGGCTCCATGTGGTCTTTGATGGGTAGAATCAATAGGGATGCAACTTTAATAGCTGAAGACAACTTTACAACACTCTGTACTAGACTAGTAAATCAACCATTGCCCCTCGATGCTATATTCAAGACTCCTACTCTCCTTGCTGATCCATAATGAGAGTGAGGGGGTAAGCATTGATAAGGAATACTTAGTTATAGCCCAATAGCTTAATGTTGATCTAATAGGTTGGTAAGCTCATGAAAAGCCTTCTCAAGTACTTTGGCTTGGAAGCCTTATAAGGACTTCAACTTCATGAGGATCTCAGCCTTAGCATGAGGCTCCTTGATCTTACAAGGATAGCAATCTCAAAATGAAGCTCTACGAGGGCATTGGCTTGATGAGGACCTTGACTTCTTGATGTTCTCATTGTTACATCATGCATCGGGGACCATGTCACCACTCCTTACTTCCATCTCCTTAGGGGGAATAACTGTGAGTTCAACTATCTTTACCTTGAGTAGGGACCGCCTCAGGTCTAAGGTCACCTACCTCCATATGGTTAATGCCTACGATGATATGAGATGAAATTTCGTATGCATTTTGTAATGGGAATTAACAATGCTTAGCTAAATAATAATTTTTTTTTATGGTTTTTAGGGTTAAAGAAAAACAAAGAACAAAGATATGGACGTCCATTTGCAAGGATGTTATGCACTAAGAAAAAGAATTGAACTAGTTGTTTTAATTAACCGATATTACACATAGCTAATGAGATCAATGGACTTTGATGTGATGACTATGATGGATGGAAAGAGAAGTTTGAAGAAAACTCTCAAAGATGTATAAAATATCATAAGTTTCAAAAAGATTCCTAAATAATGACTAATAGTCCCTTTTAGAGCCCACGAATAGTAAGGGACTAACGGGTGTAAAAAAAAAAAAAACCTGAATTTAACCGAAATCGAAAAATTAATCCGAAAACATGGTTAATCGGTTCGTTGGTTTTGATTTAGAATTAAGGTTTTTATTTTTTCCTATTTTATGTTTCAGTTTGTAAACACAAAAAACTAGCAGTTAACAGCTAATTTTTTCAATATTTATAAATTATATATAATTTACATATTTTAATGATTAAAGTATTATATTCCATCATATGTTTGATGTGAGTTAATGTAGTAATTGATTTTATTGATGATAATACATCAAAAGGCTTGCTTTTTCTCTTTTTCTTAATTTGATTTTCCTTTGTTTTTAGCTTTTGTAATATATATAATAATTTAAAGAAAAACTCTACGATAAAGGTCAAAAGATAAGGTTTGTTGGAACTATTAATTTCATTCGTTGAAACCATTATGTTAAATGGTTAATAAAAAAAAAAAAGGTTAACCATTAAGATGGTTAACCGTTTATAATTAACTGATTAAGAATCGTGATATTAAAATATCAATTTTTACAGTTATATTAAAAAAAAAAAAAGATCACGGACTGGTTAACCGATCCTTAAATAACTTAACGAATAGGGTTAAGGATAAAATAATAAATTATCAACTAAATCTAATAAATTAATAAAATATAAACTAAGAAAATAATATGTCAAATTATTTCATGGGCAGTGGCACAGGTGATTGAATCCTCTGGACAATCTTGTAATCGTGACCTAAGTTAATACAACCCATGCCATGGGCAGTAGTATGATGACGTCTTTTTCCATATGGCCTATGGTTGGCAACATATGGCTTAAACTTCCCTATAGAATACTCCATTGTCTAGCACATGGCTAGTAGGTCAGGGTATGGAGCTTTGTGATCTTTCCTCCTTTGAATTATAGGCTCGCATCACCTTGGATATGAGCCATGTGCTAGATGGCAGTCTTTTTTGATCCTTCACTAATGAATAAGCCTTAGATATGGGCAATGTACTAATGGCACCATCCTTGATATGAGTATATATGGCAGATCATGGCATGCATGGTTCTCTTAACTTAGTTCTCATTTCTTTCGTATCTTCCACTCTAACCAAAGTCAAATCACACTTCCCTATAAAATGAATCAAATAGTTATGGATAATTCCTTCTCCCATTCGGTTGGATCTCCACACAAGACTCATTGAACTATGTTTTGAATTTCTTTAGCTCTAGCTCTTGTTATAAGACCAATCGATCCATGATTCCTATTATATGAGAAACTAGATTTTGTGGGCGCCAATTATGGTATGACCAATAAATAGGCTCATACCTACAAACATATGGGCATATGATCTAATCCGACTTCTCCCATTTACTCTCTTAAACCTATAAATTAACTTAAACATCGAAGTGATCATCCTGAACATCTCCTGATGCAGCATTATCCATATTTTATATTTGTAGATCTATGGTGTAGCATGCTCACTCTACTAGTGGATTCAACAACTGTAATAATAGAAAATGAATTCCGAATTCATTTCCATATACCAAATATAACATGAAAATATCTATTTTATTTATTTATTTTTCAAACATCTTTTTGAATATTGAATTTATCTATAAATTTGCAATTAATGCATTTGCAAATTTAACCTTTGCGACCTAGAATCTGATGCAAACCCATCCTGCATTATACATTTATATATAAATATTTACCAATTATTTCATATTTATTCTGGTCCATCTTTTTAGGGTTAAAGAGCCGTATACCCCTCATGGAAAGCCAATAGAACATGCACTAGTTTTTAATTTTATTTGTTTTCTTTCTTATAGCAACATATATCCCACGGATAAAATATACATACATACATATATATATATAAACCAAACTCAGCTTGTTTGTTGGGCTTGGGCGTCCTTGCCACTGCCATCCTATCCTTTCCCTCCCAATCCGTCGCCTCCCTCTCTTCCTTCTGTCTTACACCCTTCCATCAAACTCCAACTTCCATTCTTCTACTGAACAGAGAGTGTCTTGTGCTTCAATCTCACTTTACATCACTTTGTTCAAACGAAACAGAAGAACTCGACAGAAATGGCCTTTCTGGGCCATCCTCTTATCCTCTTCCTACAGGTTGAATCCATTCTTCTTCTCCACTGCCCGCAGACGGTGCGTCACACTCTCCCGATGGCGCGTCAACCCCAGATTTTTTGCCAGTACCATCTTGTTATAACTAATAACTAACTGCTTAGTTGAATTTTATAACAACCTATTAATAAGTAATTCATAGTTGTTGCTTGTTTTTACCCTCCTGTGTTTCAGTTTGTGCGGCATTGAATTCAAATGGTGTGTTTACGTCTCCGGAGATTGCTAAATCTTTTGATTTTACTTCCGAGGAGAAAATATACAATTGGTACTTTCCCTCTTCTTTTTGAACAGACAATAATGTAGTAGTTCAACTGTTTGTCTGTATTCCAATATCTTCTGCTTGTGTTTTGGTGCTAATCATATTAAAAATGCATGTGGTGCTTCCGTACGCATGTACGCAACCGATTAGTTGTTCCTTGTAGTTTCTTTTGTGCTTATTCTAGGTTAGTTAGGGAAGTTAGGTTGCCAGTGATTCCAAATTTTAGCTTATTTGTCCTTTACAGCGTGTATGTCAAGCCTAATTGATTGGAATCGAAACGCCAATTTTTCGAGTAGGTGTTTGTTTATGCTTTGCCTTTGAGCTCAATCATATTTTCATGTGAACTATTTTACACGTGGGAGGTTCCTTGAATATTGAAGTGGATAGAGAAGTTAAAATTGCGACTTTTGATTTCTATCAATTTGATTGGTGGTGATTTTGGGTAAAGAAGTGCATGCTATTGAATAACATCTTTGAAGATCTGTTTACTTCTCAAATCGGCGACATTATTGCTACTCGTGTTCAAAGAATAATTTTGTTTATTTATGTCATTGTCATTTCATGGAAGTGGGCACAGTTGCGCTTTTAACATATAAACATAATTTATACTTACTTCTATATGGAGTATATTGAAGTGTATCATTCCATTTGTGGTAGGTGGGAGTCTCAAGGATACTTTAAGCCAAACTTTGAACGAGGAAATGATCCTTTTGTGATCTCGATGCCTCCTCCTAATGTTACTGGCTCTCTGCACATGGGTCATGCAATGTTTGTAACACTTGAGGTTGGTAAATTTACTCCAAGAGCTATTGTCTTCAATGGGAACCATGATTCGCATCAATCAATCTTGCTTTATTTTACTGCTTTAAGCTGTATGCTTCTGTGGAAAATATATATGTATTCACTTTTTACTTGTTCATTGAGTTCTTGATTCCATTGATTCTTTCAAGATCTCCTTTTTCTTTGGGATCTAATTTAGAGCATTGTAGCTGTAGATTCTCAAACCCCCTAGCCAAAACAATAGAAAGAAGAAGAGGAAAAAATAAACATTTTACAGGACTAAGATCATATTTGCTTGACAGCAGTACAAATTATAATTCCATTGATTTTATTGGTGGTTTTGAATTAATGTTTAATATACTCTGTCACTGCATATAGAAAGCTCTGTTCTTTCTTCTCAAATAACCAAAATTTTACAGAAGGATTTATGGTCATTGTAATAGATAGTTTGCTAAGCTATTTGCCTTCAAACTATTGCGATGCATTGAGCTCATCTTAAGGGGTTCTGCTAGTGGCCTGCTCGATTGTCTTTGAGGCCCTACCTAAACATACTACAAGAAGGGATCCATTATGTCTGGAATCAATGAAGCTGCTGATTTGGCAACTTTAGGTCTTTAGAGTGAAAAGTGATTTGCTGTACTATAATCATCTCTTAAGTTTACTAGCGATGTCTTATTAAGCTGCTTCAGAAGCAAAGATAGGTATGTCTAGATGAGGAGTACTATTATTAAAAACAAATTCTTTAGGAAGATGTCCCTACATGTTTCATGAATTTGTTTCGCCAGTATTCTATTGTAGGGATTTGTTCAAAAGTACAATTCTTCTCTGTTGTAATACCTTCCATTTTCTTGTCATATATCTAATTGTAACCTTACTAAAAATTATAAATATTTGCATAATAGGATACAAGACAGTTTTAACAAATAACACAATACTTGGCAATCCCAGTGAGTAAGTCACTTTGTGCAGCTTTTGAAAGGAGACAATTTTATAACCTCTCCTGTCTTTGGAATTCTCCCCCTTTTCAATCTGAATCTGTTTGTAAGTTTTCAGCAATGATAACTGTGGAGGTTAATACACACGTTCTTAGTGTTACTCAACAATGATCTTGTGAGATACAATATAGTGACTACTTTTATTGATTGAGGGGCCAAATTTAATCAATAACTCACTTACATACACTGTTTGGCAATTGTTTTAAGATTAAAGAGGCTGCAGTCTTCTTCTTTATACCTATATGTAAGCATCTGCATGTCTTATGTGCATTTTTAATTATTATAGGTTACTTGGGCAGGATATCATGGTTAGATATAATCGGATGAAGGGAAGGCCAACCCTGTGGATTCCTGGGACTGATCATGCTGGGATCGCTACCAGGTTTACTCTGAAGCAGGATTCAAAAGCTCTTAATATATATGGACTTGTCGTATAATGATCTGCCCATTATATTATTTGTCTTCCAGATAATATTAGAGATAAATATGCTCTTAAAATATGATAATTTGTCTAAAATTATGTGACTTGGTTTCTTTTTGATTGTTGACTTTTTACAGTTGGTTGTGGAAAGAATGCTTGCATCTGAAGGCATAAAAAGGACGACTTAAGTAGAGATGAATTCACAAAAGAGTTGGGAATGGAAAGAGAAGTATTTATTCCTCCTCAATCTGCTTCCTTCTTTATCACCTACAGATTTATGTTTTCATATATAGATTAATTATTGCTGATAAATATAAGTAAAAAAGATTATTGATGCCTACCAGAAAAGATTATTAGGTCAGTTTGCCCCCTGTAAATACTAATTTTCTAAATAGGTCTCTAGCCAAAGTATTTGTTGAAATACCATTGCAAAATAGTAAAGCCAGATGTGATTTTGCAATTATTTTTGGCAAAAATATACGAAGAAATCGTTGGATAGATACATGATTTAAAAATCACTCAACCAACTTGCGATTTGTTTTGAAATATTGAAAATGCAGCTCCAAAATTGATCATTTATTTCCTCAAACCTCCATTGGACAGAAGTGACAAGTACTGACACTCCTTTGGAGAAGCCGCTGCGGTGAGTTTTTCCTAATGATGAGCCCAATGGAGGAAATTCTGGTCCTTTTTCCTCTTCCTCCTCATAGTTTTCAAGTATTTTGCCCAAGTTCATCAAGGTCGAAGATGGAGAGAAGACGAGTGGATGAAGGTAGTGATATTGTCTACTTCTTGATTGTGAAAATTTGACTTTAGCGATCGTCTAGGTCCTTAGATTTTGTAGATTGAGTTTCATCAGGTCATATGGCTCATGGCGTTCAGTCAGTATTATCAAAACGCGAAATGGAATTCTGGCCATTAGCAATAACAAAATCAAAGGTTGGTTGTGCGATTTTTAAATTGCATATCTAACCTATGATTTCTTTTTATGTTTTGGCCAAAATAAGATGTTGTAAAATCGCATCTTATATTTGAAAAAAATACTCTGGCTGGAGACTTATTTAAAAAATTAGTTTTTGTAGAAGTGGCAAACTGACTTAATACACTACCAGAAAATGACTCTTCACAAGCAGAAATTGATTTTATTTTATTTTTTAAAAATATTTTTTCTTTTGAGGATATATGTACCCCAAAATCCATGCTTGGGGCTAGAATGAGTTATTTCCACCCCAAATAAAGCACACACTGATAGAGTAATTGGAGATACTGTTAATATTAAAAGTGAAAATCTGTGATAATTATTGGCAGACCATAACAGAAAATGTATGGCTGCATAAGATGATTGGAAATTTTACATGCTTGAGAAGAATTAGGGCCATGATGTCTTAGTTTGAAATTTGTCAAAAAGGGAAAAATACATTCTGACATGTTGGATTGGCTGGTCCCTTAATTTTCCTGTTTATATGGATGGCGGCCTAAAGTTTTGGTCAGGCTTGAAATTTATTGTAGTCCTGGTGTATCTCTTTAAATATTCTGTTTAAGCCATTACTCTTTTAAAACAAACTTGGAAATATTTAACAGGTTTCTCCTAGTTTAATGCATTTTCATTGTTGCTGTTAAATGACTTTATAGTTTCCATTACTCATATGTTTCCTAATATCTTAGATATGGTGGAACCATCACAAATCAGATTAAAAGACTTGGTGCTTCATGTGATTGGCTCGAGAGCGCTTCACCCTCGATGAGCAGTAAGCCGTAAGGCAACATTGTAGATGATTTTTGGTTATCAATAATTTCTGCTGTAATTAGTTTGTTTAGTTTGGAGCGGATAGTGTATGATGTTAAGATATATGGTGGCTATAATGGCTTATCCTGTACTCGTGTATTTTTGTTTAATGGTTGAGATGTGCAGAGTAAAAGGTCCCATAATATGTATTTCAAACATCTCATCTATTATAAGTTTAAGCTAGATAGAACTGTTCTCAGAGAACATTCTGATCTTTGCAGGTGCCGTGATTGAGGCCTTTGTGAGGCTTCACGAAAAGGGTTTAATATACCAAGGTACAGACACCTTTCTTATAAGAGTCCTCTCCCCGTTATACTTCTTGAATTTCCAGCCAGCATTCTATATAATTAATATTTCTCTTTGATAGAATCTTGGATTTAATAGCTCGTTATTCCATTTCAGTTGTACCAAGGGGTTGTACTTTGGAATTTAAATGTTTGTTTGTATGCTGAGTAACTTGGAGTTCAACTCTCAACTATGTAATTATTGTATCATTTCAGTTCAAGAAGTAATTTCACCTGGGGGAAAAAAATGAAAAAGATTTGAGGTTGTTTGGAAAAAATTTCAAAAATACAAACGCTGAAAATTTAATTGAACTATCCAGTTGAGGGTGAGAGATGTGAGGGAAGGTACTCACTATAATGGAGACTGGAGAATTTTCAATTAAACCACATTTCATAGTTCTGTTGAAGGCTTCAAGCTGTTCTTTTTATCATCCTGTATTCAAAATTTAACAAACTCTTGATGGCGTCTGTCTTGAGATGGACATTGTTTTCGTGCAAATCTTCCTGCAAAGTGGTGTTTTGCATCCTATTTAATGGAAACAAAAACAGATAGCTGAACTGTACAAGTATCTTGTGAACTTTATATTCTTCCAGGATCATATATGGTCAACTGGTCACCGAATCTACAAACTGCCGTTTCAGACCTGGTAAAAGATGTCATACCATTACTCCTTTTTCCATTCCTTATTCCATGTTCCTAATGTTGTTCAATTGTATCATGTATTTTTAGGAAGTAGAATATTCTGAAGAACCGGGCACTCTGTACCACATCAAATATCGTGTGGCTGGAGGTACAAGGTATCTAAACTAAATGAAGAACCTACATATATTTTGCTAACTTAACAGAGGCTAGTCAAGATCCATGCATAGTATTAAGTTGCAGATCTTAAACTATCAACTTTTGAAATAATTACCTCTGACTAACTAATCCTTTCTACAGCAGCTGCGAAAAAAAAAAAAAGATTTTCCTTATTATTTGAGCTACTTTTACTTGAGAAGCTGTATATAACCATGGAAAAGGTGTCAATAACATGCTCATCTAATGCAAAATTGAACAACATTCTTTTGGTAAAGGAGTATTATTTTAAAGCAATTTTTCTTGTTAAAGTTTAAATAATTCACTGATAGATTATGAATACTAGTATATGAAGATGATAAAGAGGAGGTCTCCTATAATAAGATAAAAAAACATGGTAAAGGAGTACTGTAAGATATACTGCATAGTCAGGCGGATGGGATAAAGCTCATTACAGACTTCATGTACAATTAAAACAATCATAACAAAAACAAACCTTCTTTTGAATAGATAGTAGCTTGTTTGGTTTAGCAACAGCTCCTCGAGGTGAGTTATTCTAACGAATAGAAACCTCTGGTTTCAATTTGTATACTAATATCTTCCATCTTCTATTACATGTATGTAAACACACAATTATCAATAATAATAATAACGATGATAATGATGACGATATTCTGTGCCAACACTTTGATGATGATGATCTTTAGTCTCAAAATATATGGAAAATAGAATTTTCTTGGGTAAGATGGGTTGTTGGGTAGAAGATTGTGCCAACACTTTGTCAGTGGTGGTGGTGATAGTGTTGATGATCACAGAATAATGATGCTAATCACAAAATACATGGAGGATAGAATTTTGTGCCAACACTTTCTCACTATGACAACTGCACTTGATTCGTACTTCCAATCTCTTTCATCTTCTTCGCCATCTCTGCAACACTTTCACTATTTGTCCAAAAGAACTCCATGGATCATTCTACTCTCTCTCTGTGATCTGGCAGTTTATCTTCTCTCTCCAGCATGATTTGTCAGGTTGGACCACTTGATAGGATCCAAAAGATTCACAAGGACTGATATCTTTTAAGGATATATGAACCCAAACAGGATGGAATCAGTGCTGGAGGACACAGTTGGCAGAGCTAAGGCTCCAGGATGCCTTTCTTTTGGTTTCACTCAAAGAGAAATCAAGTGCTAGTATTGACAACATAAGCAACTTTCTATTTATACTATTACTTGCACTACAAGACTTGTCTCATGGCTACTCTGTAGGACCAAGCTTCACTCACTCACTCACTCTACCTACTTGACTTATAATGCTTATTCTATGGCTAAGTATCCATCATCTGACTATCTTCTCCACAGACTTTGAGAGACTAATGACCCATCTTTCATTTTGTTCTATTTTGGAAAAGTAATCTCCCAATGCCTAGTGGATAATCTATCTTGAAATTACTGTTCTTATTGTTTCTTCCATCAAACAAGCCATTTTCACCCTATGTATCATTGTTGACTATTAACTTGTTTAGGGCTCTAAACAGGTCGAGTTAAGTCGATACAGTATGAAACTTGAATTTGACTCGAGTGAAAAACTTGAACTCGATCGAGCTTAATTTTTAAGCTTGAACTTGACTCGATTTAATGCTTAAATTTGACCCGATTAAGCTTAATTATTCTTTTAAATATTGGTTTAATTATAAAGAGTATTTAATATTCGATAAGCTCAAATTTAGGGATGCAACCGGGACGGGTTTTTTGAAACCCGAACCCGACTCGAGTCCTTAATGGGTGTCCTAGAACCCGAGAAAAACCCTATCGGGTTTTTTTTGTCAATCCCAAAACCCGACCCGCTAGGATTTAAGGAACCCATAACCCGACCCGACCCGACCCGAAGATTTTTAATTTTTTTTTTAAAAAAAAAATCAAAATAAAGAATTTTGTTTTAAGTTACTAATGATACAAACACTTATATTGAAAGAATGAATTTTAGACAATAATATCCTATAAAATGATGCAAACACTTCATTTCCACTTACTTCACATACATATAATATAAATGGGATCTTTGCTTTAATAGCTTAATATTTTTAATTTTTTAATATTTTTAATTTGACTGGGTCGAGTTTTCCCAACGGGTTACATAATAAATCCAAAACCCGATCCTATAACTTATTAGGTTTTTTTTTTTAATCCCAAAACCTGTCTCAACCCTAGAGGGTTTTTAGCGGGTTGGGTGGTCGGGTACCCTATAATGACCCGCCCCGCTTACATCCCTACTCAAACTCGACTCACCTTGATTTAATACTCGTTTAAGCTTGATAAAGCTCGCGAGTTCACTGAGCTGAGTATTTTAAAGCTCGAACTCGAGCACGGTAACTACTCAAGGAGCTCGAGCTCGAGCTCGATTATTAGCAAGTCGAATTCGAGTATTTATTGAGTCGAACTTGGGTTGCTCGACTCACTTATAGCCTAAACTTGTTAAATGAAATATCACAGGGACTGGAAAATTTCTTAAGATTTAGTGTTTCTAAAGGAGGCAAAATGATGGTCTTTTTGCTTTGTATGGTTGGCCATAATGAAGTAAAGAGGACAGCAATAGTTTCATGGAAGTTAAAAGTTGTTGAGATAGTAATGCAACATGTTGAAATTAAAATATGGAAATCACACACTTATTCACAAGCATAAACTTTCGACTGAGTTGGTTGTGGTAAATTTTAAATATTACTGACTAAATATGATATTTAACTTGAAACCAGATCAGGAAATTCTCATGTTCAAATCCCTTTATATACATACATACATACATATATATATATATCTTCAATTGTATTTCTTCTACAAGACACACCTCAGTTGTCTCAAATTATACAATTGAATATGAAATATGAGAAACACACACTCTTGTGCAAGCTTTAAATTCTAAAGCGTCTGTTCTGGTTCATTATAATGCAACACAATATATCCACAATTCTAGAAAATCGGATCTGCCAATGCTCTATTGGATATGTTTTAAGAATAGTCTGTATTAATTTTATACAGAAAGAGTCTTCATCAGGATATGCTGAGTGGGTATGAGAAAAATGCATAGTTTATTTGGTGTGTTATTTCCCATTTTCCTTCAACAATGCAAGGTGAACTATATTACCTTCTTTATCAACACTCATATCTTGTTTAGGGGGAATATATTTAGATTTTTCTCTTTTCCTTCTTTTTTAATTTTTGGTTTTTATTTGTTTGATTTAATGAAAAAAATTTAATAAAGAGGTGTAATAATCCCAGGTTTTCTCTGCACATGCTACTATAGTTCTCAATTCCATTTATCTACTGACTTTTGTACATAAATTCATTTAATAATGGTTCTTAGAGTTTTTGTGTGCCCATGTTTGCTTACCCTGTAGGGATGACTTCCTGACTATCGCCACTACCCGCCCAGAAACTTTATTTGGTGATGTAGCCATTGCAGTCAATCCTAAGGTATCATAAGTTTGCTAAGTAAGTAACAGCTTTTCTTTTAATTATCCCAAAAAAAAAAAAAAAAAAAAAACTCTTCTTTTGGCCATCATGGTAAAGCTGAAGCAGTTAGATGCATCATCTACATGCTCTGGGTCAAGATTTGCTGGATGTGCTGCATCAAAGGGGCTTCTTAGTTAATTATTTTAAGGCTTAACAGGAAAAGCCAATTTCATCTGTGTATTGCCTTTTGTTTTGGCACAAAGGAGATTGCTAAAGTGCTTTTTGGATTTGAAGGCTTCAAATGTAGCATCATCTTAGAATGAGAATTTTATTTTGGACTCTTTTTGAGAATGTGCAATATCTAGTTTATATACTCTTTGCAGGATGATCGGTACTCCAAGTATATTGGTAGGCAGGCAATAGTACCCATGACATATGGTCGTTTTGTCCCCATTATTGCTGACAAGGTATAGCCTGACTATTGCTTCAAACATCTTAATTTGCATCAACTATATATAGGTCAAATTTTACTTCTCAAACTAAGGCATTTCCTACTTGTAGAAAGATGGCGGAAATTAATGGAAATGGTGGTTGAACTATTGACAATACGGGCTCACATTTGCAATTGTAAAATCTTGGAATCTTGCTGATGGGTAGGGTATTAAGAAAAAATCTCTCCTTGCTCCCACTTTCATGTATAAATGGAGATGTGCTGACATGAAATTATATCAGTGGTAGCTTTTTTAAAATGGAAATAAATACATATAATAAGTTGGATTGAAACCTTTTACAAAATTATGTGCAATATAAGGTTGGAATGAAGTTCAATGTAGCCTAATTTAGCAAATGGTTGCCCTCAGTATCAAATCTAAGAAAGATAGAACTGTGGAAATTCAAGCTCTTTCTTATCAAATGTTCTATTTATTTTACCTCTACTAACAAAAAAGAGGATGAACAGTACAGACCTTTTTGTAGTTTCTTTGTGAGTTTAGACACAGAGTTCCTGTTTTACCACCATCAAATTTCGGATCGCATATATAATGTCATCCAACACATAGATAAGATGCAAAATGTGCACCTTCACTTTTATGTGTATTCATTTCTTAATTTAGTTTAGATTAAATTTCTGTTCTTATCAGCTTCTGGGTGTTGGGGACCATGCCTTTTACTGGAATATAGGGTATAGTATCTCTAGATAATTTCTCCTTTAGTGATCGGCATAAAAAAAAAATTACATAAGTACCAATTAGACGAAATTAGTTATATAAATGCTATCATAGTATCGCATTTTGAAGACGTGATATGGAAAATCATAAGAGTATCACATGTTGGAAATGCGGCACTAATGTAAATTATAATGTGTATTGTACGTATAATATGTGATACTCGTGTATATCGCAGTAGTGAATATAATACGTTTGCTATATTGCACCTGTGACATTCAATACTTTTATAATACAGTGTGTGCATTTCCAAAATGCGATTAGTGCTGTTATTTTGGTAAATTTTTTTGTATAATGTGTATTTTGATAATTTTCCTTTAAAAAAATTGGTAGACATATGCTACCCATAATATCTCACTCTATCTAAACTTATATAATATCGGAGCCTCCTGCATGTAGCAGTTAATTTTATCCAAAAGGAAACTTAGATTCTGTTGTTTTGAAAGAAGTTAAAGGGTAAAAATCATTTGCTATTGACCTGTGGTTCTGTAGCATCAGAGGTATAATTGATTTTTATGTTGTGTCTCCAAGCTGTAGACAATGACGACAAAACAGATTATATAACAGGTAGAGTATTCAGATCTGATGGATATGTGGGAGCAACTCCTGGTGTAGTGTTTTTCAATGTCTCTCATAAATGGTCTGACCTAATCCCAGGAAAAAAAGATTGTCTATTTTTCATTCTCTTTGATTATTTTACTTTTTTGTTATTTTAAATCTTTAGCCAGTATTTACAACTTTCCTCTCAATTGCTTGGGTGTTTTGGTCAGCGTTCGATTTACTGTGTATTTGGTTCATCAGTATGTTGATAAGGAGTTTGGGACTGGTGTGCTCAAGATAAGTCCTGGTCATGATCACAATGATTACCTTTTAGCTAGGAAGCTTGGTCTGCCAATTCTTAATGTGATGAACAAGGATGGGACATTAAATGAAGTTGCGGGCTTGTACCGGTAAATTATTTGTGCTTCCTAGAATTGGTATCAAATTCTTGAAGAAGGTTTTAATGTTAGCAAAATTTGTTAATCTGGCATATAGTGGTCTTGATCGATTTGAAGCACGGAAAAAGCTTTGGTCAGACCTTGAAGAAACTGGCTTGGCTGTCAAAAAGGAACTCATATCTCACGAGTCCCTAGATCTCAACGAGGAGGGGAAGTAAGTTTTCAAAATTTCTGCGTTATTATTAATTTGATTCCTTTATTTTATTTATTTTTGAAATTGGTGTGATTCCATTTCCAGTATATTAATAAACTCCCCAATGGGGGAAAAACGTTTCTACCATCTAATTCCTTCCCAAAAATGTCCAGATTATAGAGCACTTGTGAGCAAACAGTGGTTTGTATCTATGGAACCTCTAAGAAATGCCCTCAAAGCTGTTGAAAAGGGGCAGTTGACTTTGGCCAGAAAGATTTGAGAAGGTGATGCGTACTACAAATATTTTAAATCAAGCAATATGAAATCTTTTCTGCTCACGGAGGCATTAATTGTTGTTTATCATGTTCTTTTATATACTCTTTCTTGGGCTGGAACTTGAATTCCAGGTTCTGTCTGCTAAACATAAACTGCTCATATGCCTTTTCTTTTTTCAATTTCTTCTTTTAGATTTTTTTAATTTTTCCTAAGTTAATGTTCTTTTGTTTAGATAATTTGCATAATTATGTCTGTGTATTTTACATGCTCAGTCAGTCATACAATCATCAATCCCTATCCTATTGCTTATGTATTATATGCTCCAACATTTGCCTAATCGTGGCATCTTTACTACAGATTTATAATCATTGGCTGTCAAATATTAAAGACTGGTGTATAAGTAGACAATTATGGTGGGGCCACCGGATACCGGTATGGTACATTGTCGGGAAGGACTGTGAAGAGGACTATATAGTTGCTCGGAGTGCTGAGGAAGCTCTCAGTAAAGCTAAAGATAAATATGGAAAGAACGTGGAAATCTATCAAGATCCAGATGTGCTTGACACCTGGTTTTCAAGGTCCATCTTTCTTAGAGCTACTGTTATTTTATCCATGCAAACTCAAAAGGGGGAATGCTTGCTTATTGACCTTCAAATTGACAAAAAAATAAAAAAGAGAATTTCTGAAATGTTTTTCGTGTTATTTCACTAAGATAATTTACAATATATATATAGACATCAAGAATGATCAAATCCCTTAATTCTAGGGTCTAAAAAAGGATTGGATATAGAATTCAAATCCCTTAATTCTAAGGTCTAAAATAGGAAAGAATACAACAATAAATTACAGCAAGAATATATTCAACAATAATGAAATCTTGGAGAGGTAATCAAGGGATATACAGCTATAAAAATATAAAAGAACTAAAAAAGGAAAGAAGAATATTGACATCCCTCAAATTGATGCGGATAAGTCTATCAGCATCAATTTGCTACTGAAAAACTTGTGTCGTTGGCGTGTCAAAGCTTTCGTGAAGGCATCAGTTGCTTGAAGATCAGTAATAATATGAGGAAAAGTGATAAAACCTCGAGTAAATGCCTCTCTAATGTAATGACAGTCCACCTCTATGTGCTTTGCGCGTTCATAATATACCAGATTTGTAGCTATTTGAATGATACTAGTATTATCATCATGAAGTGGAGTATGATCAGTTTGGGGATATCCAAGTTCAGAAAGAAAACCTCATAACCACACAATTTCAGAACAAGGTGCAGACATGGCTCTATACTCATCCTTCGTGGAAGATTTAGAGACACAGTCCTACTTCTTACACTTCCAAGAAATCGAGGCATCTCCAAGAAAAATGCTACAACCTGCTGTAGACTTCCTAGTATCCAGGCAACCATCCCAATTGGCATCATTAGGTGCAGTAAAATGGAGAGCAGATTTTGTAGGAAAATACAACCCGCAAGTAGGTGACCCAATTTAGTATCGAATAATGCGACAAATTGCAGCAAGATAAAGATGTCGAGGTGATTGCATAAATTTGCTAACTATATGGACAGCATATGAGATATCAGACCTTCTATTTATTAAGTAGATAAGACTACCAACAAGTTGCCTATAAAAAGATGAATCAGGTAAAAGCTCGCCTTCATCTTTTCAGTATTTCACATTTACCTCCATTGGCATATCAACAACAATAGCATCCTTTAAGCCAGCTAGCCCAATGAGATCTTGTATATATTTATGTTTGATACGATACCAAGGGTGACTCCACCTATCTTACATGTATATGAAAGGAGAGTTAAAGAGTAGTTAGGAATATTGGTATTTTGTTAGTAGATATTTGATAGTTGTTAGTAGTAGGAGTTGAGTACTTGTTGGAATAAAGTTTTCTGTTAAATGTGAGCTGGCAAGTTAGTTAGGGTATGCTGAGCTGGCAAATTAGTTAGGGGATTATCTCTCATATATATAGAAATTGTAGAGAGACGAGGAAAGGGAGAGATATGTACATTCTGTTTTGTTGGCTAAGGAGTGGTACTGAGCAAATTTACTTTCAATATGAGAAAGCTCTAATTCCTTAGATTGGTTCGGATAAATCAAATTAGAATTGATTGAGCGAGTTGTATCAATTGGCGCCGTCTGTGGGAAACCTAAAACGGAGTGACGATCATGACTCGATCGGAGGCTAGGTTGGATTCGATGGAGAAAGAGATCAAAGTTGATTGGAATTTAATGACTATGAAAATTCCGTGGAATGGTAGGGAATGGGTGTTGAAGGGAGATCCTACTTTACATAAATCTAGCACTTCTTTGAAGAGCTTAGGCGGGTTGGCGGAGGACGATGAATGTAGTGTTCTGTGGAGGGTGGATATGTTGTTGGCAGGGATGCACAGTCAGCAAGGAAATCCTCAAATTGATGCTCTGTTGTCCGAGTATCCTATGGTTTTTGAATCAAAAGCCATATTACCTCCTTCTAGAGCAACTGATCATAGGATTCCTTTAAAGCCAGGGGTTGGTCCTATCAATGTTTGACCATATCGTTATGCTCAAATTCAAAAGAATGAAATTGAGAAGTTAGTGAGTGAGATGTTGGCTGCGGGTATCATAAGGGATAGTTCATCTCCTTTTTCTAGCCCGGTAATTTTAGTAAAGAAGAAGGATGGCTCGTGGCGGTTTTGTGTGATTATAGAGCTTTAAATGAAGCTACTATTCCGGATAAATACCCTATTCCGGTTGTGGAGGAGCTTTTAGATGAGTTGTTTGGCGCTTCTATCTTTTCTAAGATTGATTTGAAGGCGGGGTATCATCAAATCCGGGTTTGTTCGGATGATGTTTCTAAAACAGCATTTCGCACACATCAAGGACATTATGAATTTTTGGTTATGCCATTTGGCCTTACCAATGCACCCGCAACTTTTCAATCAACAATGAATGAGCTATTTAGACCATATTTGAGGAGGTTTGTGTTGGTTTTTTTTGATGACATTCTTGTTTACAGTACTTCATTGGATGATCATTTGAGACATTTACGAATTGTATTGGAGTTGTTGAAGGATCATTCTTTTACCGCCAACAGAAAGAAGTGTGTGTTTGGACACACTACCTTGGAATATTTAGGACATATTATTTCAAAGGAGGGTGTAGCTATGGATCCTACCAAGGTGCAGGCTGTTCTGGATTGGCCAATTCCTTCTACTGTGAAGGGGGTGTGTGGATTTTTGGGTTTGACAGGATATTATCGAAAATTTATTTGTAATTACGGCAAATTAGCTCGGCCACTGACTAATCTGTTGAAGAAAGTTGCATTTGAATGGAATGAAGCAGCTTTAGAGTCCTTTCGAGCTCTACAGCAGGCGTTGGTTAGTGCACCAGTGTTGGCCATTCCTAATTTTGGTCAACCTTTTGTGATTGAGTGTGATGCATCAGGTACGGGTGTGGGAGCAGTATTGATGCAAAATCACCAACCAATTGCTTATTTCAGTAAAGCTTTGTCGGACAGGAATTTAACAAAGTCAACATATGAAAAGGAACTTATGGCTTTGGTTCTTGCTATTTCTCATTGGCGGCCATATTTACTTGGCAGACGGTTTGTGGTTAAAACAGATCAGAAAAGCTTACGCCATTTGCTTCAACAGAGGATTATTACTCCGAATCAGCAGCATTGGTTGGCTAAGTTGTTGGGCTATGAGTTCGATATTATCTACAAGCTAGGCCAAGAAAATCGAGCGGCTGATGCCTTGTCGCGAATGTATGAAGGTGGCGGGGCGTCTGGGGAGTTGTATGGAGTTTCTGGGCCAATATGGACAGATTTGCAAGCTATAAAGGAGGATGTTCTCAAAGATCCTTTTCTTTTGGAAAAGATTAAATTGTTGCAGGATGGAAAGGACGCGGGAAGGGGTTTTCACTTAATACAGGATACTCTGTATTTTCATAATAGGTTGGTTATTCCATCTAATTCTTCTTGGGTGCAATTATTTTTGCATGAATTTCATTCTTCATGTGTCGGAGGTCATGCGGGGTTTATCAAAACTTATCGCCGCCTGCTTCCTCATTTATATTGGATTGGAATGAAGGGTGAGGTAGCTCGGTTTGTAAGCTCTTGTGCTGTTTGTCAACGCAACAAAGTACAGCAATTAGCACCAGCGGGATTATTGAATCCATTGCCTATTCCTCATGCTGTGTGGGAGGATCTTTCTATGGATTTTATAGTTGGATTGCCTAAGTCGACAGGTTTTAATGTCATTTTGGTGGTGGTGGATCGGTTTTCTAAATATGCTCATTTTCTCTTGTTGAAGCATCCTTATACCGCTAAATCGGTGGCTGAAGTTTTTATGAGGGAGATTGTCCGCCTTCATGGATTGCCTAAGACTATTGTGAGTGACCGAGACCCTTTATTTGTGAGTCGGTTTTGGCGAGAGCTGTTTACTTTGCAAGGTACTCGGTTAAATTTTAGTACGGCTTATCATCCGGAAACGGATGGCCAAACTGAGGTTATTAATCGATGTTTGGAATGTTACCTACGTTGTTTTGTTTTTGAGGTTCCTCATACGTGGGCTAAGTGGGTGAGTTGGGCGGAATTTTCTTATAATACTTCTTTTCATTCCTCAGCTGGCATGACTCCTTTTGAAATGGTCTATGGGAGACTTCCTCCTACTGTGCCGACTTATGTTCCTAAGGAAATTTCCAGTATTGATGTTCATGCTACGATGGAATCTCGTAATGAGATGTTGCAGCGGTTGAGGACGAATTTAGAAAAAGCTCAACTTCGAAATTGTGCAATAGCTAATCGTCGAAGAAGAGATGTTGAGTATGCTGTGGGCGATTGGGTATTTTTGAAGTTAAGAGGTTCTTTGCAACCTCGGGTGGGTGTAAAGAGCATATCAAAATTAGCTCCTCGTTTTTTTGGTCCTTTTCAGGTGATTGGACGAGTGGGCAAGGTGGCTTATAAGTTGCAATTGCCTCTACATTGTAAAATTCATCCGGTTTTTCATGTGTCGTTGTTGAAGAAATCTCATGGCTCCTTTCCGGTTATTAGTGATTTACCTGAGGATTTGGGTTATACTATTGGGGATGAAGTTGTTTCTCCTTTGCAAATTCTGGGACGACGTTTTGAGGTTAGGAATGGGGTGGAAATTCCTCAAGTTCTTGTTCATTGGTCTGACTCTACTATTGAAGATGCTACTTGGGAGGATACTACTGCACTTCGTCTTCAGTTTCCAGATTTAGTCCTTGAGGACAAGGACTTTGTTTCAGCGGGTGGTATTGATACGATACCAAGGGTGACTCCACCTATCTTACATGTATATGAAAGGAGAGTTAAAGAGTAGTTAGGAATATTGGTATTTTGTTAGTAGATATTTGATAGTTGTTAGTAGTAGGAGTTGAGTACTTGTTGGAATAAAGTTTTCTGTTAAATGTGAGCTGGCAAGTTAGTTAGGGTATGCTGAGCTGGCAAATTAGTTAGGGGATTATCTCTCATATATATAGAAATTGTAGAGAGACGAGGAAAGGGAGAGATATGTACATTCTGTTTTGTTGGCTAAGGAGTGGCACTGAGCAAATTCACTTTCAATATGAGAAAGCTCTAATTCCTTAGATTGGTTCGGATAAATCAAATTAGAATTGATTGAGCGAGTTGTATCAATGTTGATTTAAGAACAAATCATAATCTTGTGAGTGAACTTCTAGCCCCAAAAAATATGTGAGATGTCCAAGATCTTTCATTTGAAATGTATCATGTAACATATTTTGAAGCTTAGTAATTAGTCCATTGTCATTGTTGGTGATGATAATATCATCAACATAGACTAAGAGAAAGACCATACCAGTGAATGTCTTGTGAAAAAAGAATGATGAATCATATTGGCTTTGTGTGAAAGGGAAGGTGAGACGTGTGCTGCGAAACTTCTCAAACTAGGCTCTAGGTGCCTGCTTCAACCCATATAAAGAGTGTCCGAGCTTGCAAACTTCATGAGAAGCTGCCATGGATATACCGGGTGGAAGTTTCATGTAAATTTCTTCCTTAAGGTCCCCATTCAAGAAGGCATTTTTTATATCCATTTGATGTAAAGGCCGATGCGATAGCTAGAATGGTTCTCACTGTGGTCATCTTAGCAATTGGTGCGAATGTTACTTCATAGTCTAGGCCATATTCTTGTTTATTGTCAAGAGCAACCAATCGAGCTTTGTATCTATTTAAAGAGTCATTAGGCTTGAGTTTCACAGTATAGACCCACTTACTACCAATGGGCTTAACATTTGGAGGACAAGAAACAGTGTCCCAAGTTTGGTTTTCCTCAGTGCTTGAAGTTCTGCATTCACTTCTTGTTGCCAACACTCATGTTCCATGGCCTGTTTATTACAAGTGGGAATGTAAATAGAAGACAAAGTAGTAGACATAGTCATAGAGGTTAAAAAACCATATCTTTCAGGAGGTTGTGAGGTCGAGCTTCTTTGAAGAGGAGGTGAATTATTGGAAATGGGTAAATAGGACCAAGTGTCGCAGGAAGATGTGGTGATCCTCGGTGAGACCTGTAGGAAGATTAGATGTAGGAGGAGTGCGTCTGTGATAAACATAACCAAGTTTAAACCTTTGTACTGGTGTTGGCGATTCAAGAAAATGTGGTAAAGCAAATAGAGAAGGGAATTTTGAAGTTTGTTTTGTGCTAAAGAAGAACTTATTTAAAAAAAAAAAAAGGCATTTCTAGAGACACGAGTTCAACGGGCATGAGGATCATAGCAAAGAAATCCTTTATAGGCTCTAGCATGTCCTAAGAAAGCACACTTCACAAATTAGGCAGTAAGTTTATTTTTTTCATGTGTAGGAAGGTGAACAAAACAAACACATCCAAATATATGAAGATTGGAATAATTTGGTGCATGCCTAGACAAACGAAAGTAAGGGGAATCATTGTTCATGTTGGGAAATGGCAGTCTATTAATCAAATAAACAGCAGTAGACAAAGCGTCACACAAAAATTGAGAAGGAACACAAGACTCAATTAGAAGAGTTTGAACAACATCAAGAAGATGACGGTTCTTCCTTTCAACCACACCGTTTTGTTGTGAATTGAAAGGACAAGAACGTTGTGATATGATCCCATGACTTTGAAGAAAAAATTGAAATTCGCTTGACATATATTCACCACTTGAATCAGATTGCAAGATGTTGATTTTGACAGAAAATTGTGTTTCAACTAAGCAAGAAAGACTTTAAACACAGAGAAAACCTAACTTTTAGACTGAAGAAAATACACCTAAGTAAAGCGAGTGAAATCATCGATAAATGTAACGAAGTATTTGTAACGTTCATGAGAAATTACAGGTGCAATACCCCCATTCATCAGTATGTATGAGTTACAAAAGGTTTTGTGGTGCGGGTTTTATACAATTGAAAAGGAAGCGTTTTGCTTTTACCAGGTTTGCAAGATGCACAATCAACAAGATCATTATTAGAAGAAGCTGAATTTTATTTCTAAGTAAACTAGATTTAAGCAAGACTCGAAGTACATGAGAATTAGGGTATCCTAAATGTCTATGCCACATTTGATTATCACATTGAACAACATTACAAGCAACATAATTTGACACCAACAAGGGAGATAGAAGCAGGGGAAAAAGATGTCCAACTTTAGATCCTTTCACCATCATCTTCCCGGACACTTGATCCTGCACAAGACAACCAAAAGTTGAAAATTGAACGGTACAATTGTTGTCAACTAATTGGTCGACAGATATAAGATTAACAGATAGCTTAAGAGACAAAAACAGTATTTAAAGAGGCTGAAATATCACCGACAGCTGTGATAGGTAAGGGATTACCGTCGGCAGTATGAATTTGAAGATCTCCTTTATACTTTTGAACATTATTTAAAGGTAAGGCAATGTTGGTCATGTGATTGGAAGCACTGAAATCAAAATATCAAGGCTTAGGATTAGAATTTTTGTTACCTAAAAGGCCTAAAGCAGAAAAGACAAAAACTATCATTTGTTGGATCATTTTAGGAGTAATAGAAGACTGACCCGGACTGAGGGCACTAGGGGAACCAACTGAGACATTGTAGGCAGTTTCGGATATTTTTAGAGGCAGAGTAGAACAATCTTTGATGATATGCCCTATTTTCTTACGATAAATGCAGAATTTTTTAGTACAATTAGTAACGATTTGCCCAAATCCTTTGCAACTATAGTATTAGATATTAGTCATATCTCTGCCTCCTTTAGACCTCCCTTGAGCTATGTAGGCAATAGGAATTGAAGTAGAATTTTGAGCTTGTTGCTCCAAGACAGCCTGTGTAATGAGCTGTTGTTCTTCCCTGAGAAGCTCTCCTACCCAAATATTCAATAAAGGAACTAGTTCTTTGTTCATCAAGTTGGACCTAATTGCTTCAAACTCCCCCCTTAACTTCATTAAAAATTGGTCATGCTTGCTAGTCTCATGCACACTTTGGATAGTAATGAGTCTTTCAGGAGGTACACTTGCATACACAATATCAGTGTACTTAGCCTAAAGATTTTTAGAGGAAGAATAAAACTCTTGGATTGACATACTCCCTTGATTGAGTTGTCGCAACTTGAGTTCCAATTGAACCTTCATACTGTATTGCTTTGGTTGTAAATTTTCTTCAAATAATCCCACATTTCTCTAGAAGTCTTATAAGGCTTGAGATTGAGAAGTATGGAGGGTTCTACACGTCTAAGGATCCAGGACATAATCTGAGCGTCCTTCACCTCTCATTTCACATATTTCTCCTTTTCTTTCTTACTGTTAGGTGTAGGATCTATCCCATCGATATGACCCCATAATTCATTTCCTTTGACAAAGATTTGAAATTGGAATGCCTAGGCAGAATAATTTTTGCCATGAAATCGAGCAAGAAAATGTTCAGATCGTTCTAAAGACATGATTCAACAGAACTAAGAGATCAGGTCCACGAAAAGAAAACAAAACAAAACACTAAGATATTGGAGCAAGACGATATGAAATGATCTCAGAGTTTAGGCTCTGATACCATGACAAAAAAATAAAAAAGAGAATTTCTGAAATATTTTTCGTGTTATTTCACTAAGATAATTTACAATATATATAGATATCAAGAATGATCGAATCCCTTAATTTTAGGGTCTAAATAAGGAAGGAATATAGAATGATCAAATCCCTTAATTTTAGGGTTTAGAATAGGAAGGAATACAACAAGAATATATTCAACAATAATGAAAATCTTAGAGACGTAATCAAGGGATATACAATTATAAAAATATGGAAAGAACTAAACAAGGAAAGAAGAATATATTGGCACAAAAATGATTGCTTGGGAAATTTGGGAGCTTGTTTTTAACTCTAGATTGATAATAAAAGACTCTTCTTTTTATTGATATAAAATGGAAGCTCAGATGCCCAGAGGAATTTTAATTTTTTCAGTCACATAATTACTCCACTTCGATACATAGATATCTTTCTACAACGGGACACCTTTATTGGAAACATATGTATATTTTTTATTAAATTGTTGAAATGGCATTCTAGACACTGCACTTTTTGACCCTTGAGTATGCTCATTAAATTAGTTTAGTAACATGGGAGACCTCATGTTCTCTTGTTAAATTTAAGGTTGTGGCAATAAAAGAAGATTCTTGTTACATATTGGTTGTCAAAATTGACATTGTTTAAATCACATACTTGTATATTGTTATATTTGAATATGCTTCTTTTTCTTTTCTTTTCATCGATTCAGTGGATTTAGCAATTCATCTTGCAACATTGTTGTGAGAACTATGTTATAAAATAAATGTAATAGCTCATGTTATATCTATAAGCTTAAACTTTTAGATTAGATGGTTATGTTTCTGATCTTAATATAGTATTAAAGTCGAGGTCAAGAGTTTGAACCCTTGCACATTCATTACAATCCTATTAAAATTAAGTTGTCCACTTGTGGGCCTTTGTTAAAATTATAGTCCTAGCCCACAAGTGAGATGGGGTGATATAAGATAAATGTAATAGCTCACACCATATTTTTAAGTTTAAGCTTTTAGATTAGATGGTTGTGTTGTTAACCTTAACAAACTAATGGAAAATTTTGGGTACATAATTTTGAGTGAAGTCAGGTTGTGGTTCCTGGATGGGTTCCATTTTGTCAATTCTAAAAAGAAATATTGATGCTGATGAGCTTACATGAGTCATCCAAGGTCATTGTCTGTATAAACAAATAACAATTAAACCAATCCATTCATTGTTCCTTCCATTTGAAATTCCTGGGGCATGTTTTTGTTGTTTGTACTAGTAAATTTGGTATTTCGGTTCCTTTGTGAGATGTATAAGTTGGTGGCACTAAGCTAATTTTTCATCGTCATGACTTAAGGGCTGAGAGCTTGGAAGTGTTCTAAATTCATATGTGAACATACTTGTAATTAGAATGCCACGAACGTAAGTAAAACATTTTGGAATAAGTTTATTATCTTACCATCTCAAAGCACTTACTAGGATGATAATACTTTATGTTTTATGCAAAATATTAGGATATGAAATTCCATCCATGTTACTTTCATACATTAATGTTTTGTTTATGCTTACAACATTCAAAATATAGCTATCTTTCCTTGCCCAATATATATATGGCTATTTTTTTCTTCTTTTCTTTATTCTCTCTCTCTCTCTATTTGCGGTCCACATTCTAATTATAGCTATCAATGTCAAATTCTACTAATTTTAATGTTAGTAATCATTAATTGGTATTCTTTTACCCAAAAATAATCATTGATTGGTATCTATTACCATATTTTATTTAAAAAAAAAAAAGAGTATTTAAAAACTGAGAGGATTTAAGAAAGCAATGGGAAGATCACTTAAATTTTCTTTTTCATATCAAAAAACGTTCTGTACATCAGGTATATATGGACATCTACATTTGTCTATTCTAGGAAACTAATCTCCCTTAATTAGGAGAGAGAAATTTGGAGAGGAAAAAAAGCTAATAAAGGCTACTATTAATCCTATAATCAAGATGTGATCTGTACAATAAATAACAAATTTGACCTTTACAAAAAAGTGAAAAATGGATCTTTCAACAGTATGTTAATATATTCATCATTTGCTGCAAAATAATCAATTCCTTTCGATTAAGATGCAGATGAATTCGGATTGTCCCCTCTATAAATTGGTCTATTGTCTTGATCTTTCAAGTGATTTAGTGAAAATGATGTTCTTTTCCATGGATTAGCACTCATTATGTCTTGCTTTGTTATTCAGTGCATTATGGCCTTTCAGTACTCTTGGATGGCCAGATGTGTCTGATGAGGACTTCAAGCTTTTTTATCCAACAACAATGCTAGAAACTGGGTATGTCTGCTCTTTCCTTGATATTTTATCTTCTGGTTCTCCAGACATTGTTATTGATCTCTGAAGTTTGACTTAGTCAAAAGAACTATCAGCTTGATGAATTGAGTAATTTAGTATTAGAGTTTAATTTTATGTGCTCAACATGATTCTTCAGAAGGTCATTCCTGTTGCATGCAAACTGTAAATGCCGAGGCACTGTGTTAGGTTTTCTTCATGGAAATGGATCAACTTGTGATGGCCAGCAATTCCTACATGTAAATTGATTAATAGAGTTTGTTGAGAATGCTCCTACAGGAATTTAGCCATGTGCTAAGGGTTCTAGAGGTGTGAGGAATGTAAACAGATCAGTTAGTCAGGGGTTCATTGCAGGAACTTTTTATCATCCATTTTGATTTGTTAGGATCTCTAGCTCTGGTTTGGACTAGCTTTGGTCTGGTCTTAGTTTCAATACTCAAATTAAGGTTTGTAGACTTCCATTTTCTATTTCAGTCGTTAGATCTACTGTATTTGTATAAATTGGACCAAGCTATGAGATTCGAAGAGTATGATGAGGATGGAGGCTCATGTGGAAATTTTGGAGAAGTTGTTGGTGCAGTTATTGAAGGACATTAAAAACGAGTTAAATTGGATTTGAATTGTGGAAATGTATCAACAATTGAGAAGTTAAGATGATGATGGCAAAGGTCTTGCATGATCAAGGAGAACGAAAAAGTCCTAGAGATCTCGATGTGCTGAAATCAAAAGCACAAGAAGTCACATTTTGTGAATTTTATTTTTGATGCTGGATCAACTAACAAATGGCATTGGTGTGCAACACGAATCTAAGATTCATATGAATTCATATTTGTATCAGCATAATATGTAAATAAATGGCGCACTAGTGTGCATAACAAATCTAAGATCTATACAAATTTAAATCTGGACGGATGGAAGCAATCTGTTATCTTTCTCTTATTTTTGCAGGCATGACATATTGTTCTTTTGGGTGGCAAGAATGGTTATGATGGGAATTGAGTTCACTGGAAACGTTCCATTCTCATATGTATATCTACATGGACTGATTCGTGACTCTCAGGTGAGTGAAGATCATTCTTCATTGAATTTGGTGTCATTCCTCAGCTTCCTCATAAAATATCTTGATTTCAGTTGATATCGCATGGACAGCAACAAAAAGAGTGACCATTTCATTGATTTACTTTACCAACTGCATGACAAGTGAAACTGAGTTAACAGCTGATCAACTAGGTTTTGTACGGAACTAATGCTTTTTTTGAAGCTTAATCTCAAGATACGTTACTTTTTTTTAAACTTATTTCGCATATAATTCGCCAAAAATGCATTCAGTGAGTGCACTCGAAAATTTGCACTAGTAGCGCACTCACTGAATGTGTTCAAGGCGAACGTTATTGTTTTTTGTTAAATATAATCATGACGCATTCAGTAGATTTTTTTTTTTTTTAAATATACTTGGATGCATTTAGTGAATGTGTCTGGGTTCTTTTTTTTTTTTTTTTTTTTTTAAATTTGTTGCATCCTGAGCAATGTTGTTTTTTGTTTAGAAACAGCTTGTATAAACACATATACACAACAATGAGAAAATGTGTCCATCAATGATACCTATAATGCATCTAAACATCAACTATATCTGAATAATACCTGTAGTGCGTCCAACTACAAATATTACATCCACAATAACAAGTCACAAGAAGGATAGTAAAAACAAAATATCCAACACTGACATCATCAATCCATCAACAACATCAATCCAACTTGCATACAACTACACGGTACACATTAAACTCCAACTTTAATCAACACTTTCCATACAATATACAACAAGTCCAGTGAAGCGATGCCTAACTTATTATAGCAATGTAAGCAGTTTGAATAGAATGGCAGTAAGCATGTAATTACATTTTAATAAATTTAAATGCAAATTACATAAATAAGAAATTGTCTGAAATACTGTAATAAAGATATAAACAATGAGAAGCACTTGGTTTGTTTTTTCTTTGAACGTTTGGTGAAGATCTTTGCAAATCTCCTAAACATCGACTCATTCTCGTTGCCTCTATCTTGACGATCATCCCTTTGCTCAATCGCACCAACACCTTCTTCAAAATCCTTGGAAACCACTGGACTGTAACATGATAGAGGTAACTGCTGTGTTAGCATTGCTACCTCTTCTTCAATATCAAGCTCATCTACAATATAGAGTGGCTACTCTTTACGGGATGAGTAGCAGATGACTCATACAAATCATAGCTATAGGAAGGAGTTACAAATGCTGAAGGATCGTACATTGAACTGCTCATAAGATCACCCGAGTATAAGCTATCACTTGGATATGTGCCACTTGATGGTACATCGTGAAATGATATATGTCTGGGGTACTGTTGCTGGGTGAGTATAGAGAAATGCTTCAACACCTTTCATAAGGTTTATTTGAGCTTCGGCGACCTAGACGCTGTGGTTTAACATTTGCTTTAACTCATTCATTGCATAATGTGTCTGAGCTTCCTCTCCTGATGTCCAGCTACAGGCTGGTACATCCTGATCTCGTTCTCCTTTTCTTAGTTGCCATTGACTCATTTGCAAGGGTATGTATATGATCCAAACTATCCAATTGACTGATTTCTCCCATTGCGCTGATATGCAAAATTGAACAAATAATACTTTAAGAGTGTGTTATAAGATAACATTGAAAGTAATTATAATGTTGGGGATTTAACCATGTGTCTGATCAAGGCTCTTGTGTAGGAGATATATCTGTGTGATGTGCCAATACAGTTTAAGTATTTTGCATCCATGTCGACTCTTTCTCAATCGTAGTAAGGTGTGCATGGTGCTTCTACCACAAAGTAACATATGTTAGGTGAAGCTACTGCCAATTTGCCTTTGACCTGCCCCACAGGTCAATGTATGGAAAGCTTTATCTATGCTAACATTTTCCGGTATGTGCTAAAGACCTCAAACTGTTGTGCCATTGTTTTGAGAAGCGTCGTTCAATAATGGCAAAGCAAACAAGTGGAACATGGGCTACCCATATTTGTCGCCCTACAGTATAAAATGGAAGGAGTCTCTCTAACAAATTTGGGGTATGGCTCCCAGTTCATCTACATTCAATAAAAGTGTTAGCACTAAGCAAACAAGGAGTTAGCAACAAATGGAAAAACATCTTTAATGAAACTTTTATGTGTTTTACATACCCGGTGAGGTGAGATTGATCTAGAGTTAGCCGATATATGATGATCACATGTGTAGGATGATATGTGGTATCCCTATGTATTTTCCATCTACACGCTAGTGGCTAACCAACAAGTATCATCATACCGTACCTACTACGAGGGCTACACTAAGGAAATCTATCCTAACCTTACACTTGTAGCAATATAGTCATTGCTACTATCTCTTAGGCACCTGATACAGCTATACGACATAGTTGTCGGTACAACCAAGCTAAACATACAGCTCTCCATACATATTGTCCTGAAACATTCAAATCCCCTAACACTGAAAAACATGGAGTGATATGGGATTCTTGATTTTTCAGCAAAAAAGAAACCCCCAGTCAGCTGAAATATATACGCTTGTGTGTGTTTGATAAACATTTTCTCACCGGCATATTTAGGTGTTTCATCGAACTGGTTGGTGATCTAATTTAGGTTAATTCGTCCTCCCTTTGTATGGTTGCCCTGCGGTACAATTCCTAAGAGGTTGTGACATAGCATTGGAATGTTTAGATCACTGTTCCCTATTAAAGAAGCCTGTCTACCCGCAATTCTAATTGAACCTCCACATCCCGACATATGAAACGTATGTGTCTTGGGTCTCCAACACTCGATAGGTGTTGTAATGAAGTGCCAGTTCAGCTGTATGAATGGCAGACTACTGGCTCGAGAGAATCTAACTTGTTGAATGTATGGCAGTATACGAGTATCAGGATACCTAAGACTCATCTTTCGGTGTTTAACAGTTAGTGTCTGAGATGGAATAATAAGGTTAGCATTTCCCTACAAGTGCGAGCAATGCAACTGTTAGTTACTTTCATAAAAAATATTTATAGTGAAATTTTCACCAGCATTATACATTTGCGGTCCACAAATCCTCAGATCAATGTGTTGTCTACTGGGTCAACATTGATGGATCTACTGGCTCGGCTCCGTCTATCCTGTAGATTAGAAGTAATAAATGTTAAAAGTTGACATTCAACATGCAACCATCACAAATTACAATTAATAAATGATGAAAAAATAGTTTATGATATTAACCCTGCTGGTTTATATTAGGGCATCGTCTTCTATTGTGACCTTGCTGGTGGCAGACACTACATGTGACCCTGTCCGGATGGCTTATAGTGTCCATCTTCATTCAAAATCGGCGTGTTCATGGTTTATCCTTCACACGAGTCATTGTACTATCTGGCACTAGGAAAAGGAAGTTAGCTTGTGTAGGCCACTTCAATTTATCACCAATAGGATGGAAGTGTGCATCGTAGCACCGAGTTCGATTTGTCCATCTATACTATGGTCCTACTAAGGCTGATGGATCTAATCTCATGTAAGTTGTTGCAGCTAGAGCGTGTGAGCATGGTATTCGGTAAATTTGCCATTTGTGCATGTACAGTTTGATTCCCCAGGTTGACCATCCGTGTTTGGCCTCCGTCCTTCAAGCCCTTACTTACACGATGGGGCCCTTCTTGGGTTTTACCAGACATGGAAGGTCGACCTGGGAAAACAAACATATACATGCAACAAATCACAAATTTACCGAATACCATGTTAATACTCTCTAGCTGCAGTAGCTCACATGAGATTAGATCCATCAACCTTAGTGGAACCATGGTATAGATGGACGAATTAGACTCGGTGCTACGATGCACACTTCCATCCTATTGGGGATAAATTAGAGTGGCCTACGCCAGCTAACTTCTTTTTCCTAGTGCTAGATAGATGATGACTCGTGCAAAGGATAAACCATGAACACGCCGATTTCGAATGGAGATGGACACTATAGGCCATCTGGACAGAGTCACATGTAGTGTCTGCACCAGCAAGGTCACAATGGAAGACGATGCCCTAATATAAACCAACAGGGTTAATATCATAAATCATTTATCCATTGCACTTTGTGATGGTTGCATGTTCAATGTCAATTTTTAACATTTATTACTTTTAATCTACAAGATAGATGAAGCCTGAGCAAGTAGATCCACCGGTGTTAACCTACCAGGCAACACATTGATCTAAGGATTGGTGGACTGCAAATGTATAATGCTGATGAAAAAATTTCATTACAAGTATTTTTTATGAAAGTAACTAACTGTTGCATTGCTCACACTTGCAGGGAACTGCTAACCCTGTTATTCCATCTTAGACACTAACTATTAGATGCTGGGAGATGAGTCTTAGGTGTCCTGACATTCGTATACTGCCATACATTCAGTTGGTTGGATTCTCTAGAGCCAGCAGTCTGCCATTCATACAGCTGAACTAGTACTTAATTACAGCACCTGTTGAGTATTGGAGACCTAGACATACGTTCTGTATGCCGAGAGGTGAGATGACAATGACTCTACGGGATGTGGAGGTTTAATTACAATTGCAAGTAGACGGGCTACCTTTGATAGTGAGCAGTGATCTAAACATTCCAA
This sequence comes from Combretum micranthum, assembly GCA_024138025.1. Taxonomy (NCBI): domain Eukaryota; kingdom Viridiplantae; phylum Streptophyta; class Magnoliopsida; order Myrtales; family Combretaceae; genus Combretum; species Combretum micranthum. The sequence continues at coordinate 259,885 of JAMXBD010001412.1, read as the reverse complement.
TGCTATATCACAACTTCTTAGGAGTTATACCACAGGACAACCATATAAAGGGAGGGCGAATTAACCTAAATTGGATCGCCAACCAGTTTGATGAGATACCTGGATATGCCGACGAGAAAGTGCTTAGTAGACACAAATGAGCGCATATACTTCAGCTGATTGAGGGTTTCCTTTTTACTGATAAATCAAGAAACCTAGTTCACTTCATGTTTTTCGATGTGTTAAGGGATTTTAATGTCGCAGGACAATATGCATGGGGGGTTGCATGTTTGGCTTGGTTATGCCAACAATTATGCCGTGTAGCTGTATTCTGTGCCCAAGAGATAGCAGGAGCGACCATATTATTGCAAGTGTAGGGTTGGGATAGATTCTCTCATTTTGCTCCTCGTAGTAGGTACGGTATGATGATATTTGCTGGTTAGCCATTAGTGTGTAGATGAAGAATGCACAGAGATGCCACATACCATCCTATACACGTGGTCATCGCATATTGGCTAGCTCTGAATCAACTCTCATCTCGCCGAGTATGTAAAACATTTTATTAAAGACTTTTTTGCATTTGTTGCTAACCCTTTATTTACTTAGTGCTAATATTTTTGTTGAATGTAGGTGAACTGGGAGCCATACATCGAGAGCATGTTGGGGAGACTCCCTCCATTTTGTATTACAAGGTGACAAATATGAACAACCCATGTTTCGCTTATTTGTTTTGCCATTATTAAATGGCACTTCTCAGAAATAGTGGCACGATAGTTTAGAGGTCTTTAGCGCAAATTGGTAGTAGTTTCACCTAGCATATGTTGCTTTGTGGTAGGAGCGCTATGCATACCTTGCTGCGATTGAGGAGGGACCCGGCGTGGATGCAAAATACTTGAACTGGTATTGGCACATCACACGTAGATACATCTCCTACGCAGGAGCCTTGATTGAACATTTGGTTAAATCCTGAACATTGTAATTATTTTCAATGTTATCCCATAACACATTTTCTTAAAGTAGTTATTTCTTCAATTTTGCAGATTAGCACAATGGGCAAATGAGCCAATAGCAACTGCAGAGAAGGAGAACGAGATTGGGATGTACCGGCCTCTAGCTGGACATCAGGGGGAGGAAGCTCATACACCTTATACAGAGAAATGAGCTAAAGTAAATGTTGAACCATAGCGTCCAGGTTGCTGAAGGTTAGATAGCCTTATGGAGGGTGTTGAAGTACTTCCTTTATACTTACCCAACAAGAATACCTATGTATCATTTCACGATGTGCCTTCAAGTAGCACATATCTGGATGATAGCTCCTACATAGCCCTAGGTGATCTTATGGGCGGTTCAATGTATGATCCTATAGCATTTGTGATTTCTTCCTATAGCTATGATTTGTATGAGTCAACTGCTACTCCTCCAGCACTTGTAGAGAGCAGCCACTCCATATTGTAGATGAACCCGATATTGGAGAAGGGGTAACCCAACTGACACACTGTCATGTTACAGTCCAATGGCCTTTAGGGATTTTAAAGAAGGTTCTAGTGCAGTGAATGAACAAAGGGGTGATTGTCAGGATAGAGGCAATGAGAAAGAGTCGATGGTTAGGAGATTCAGAAAGACCTTCACTCGACGTTCAAATAAAAAAATAAAATAATTGCACTTCTCATTGTTTATATCTTGATTACTATATCTGAGATAGTTATTTATTTATTTAATTTGTATATAAATACTTACTTATTAAAATGTAATTACATGCTTATTGCCATTCTGATTTGAATTGCTTATATTATTATAATAAGTTTGCTTATTGCTTCACTAAAGTTGTTGTGTATTGGATGGGACGTGTTGATTAAAGTTGCAGTTTGATGTGCACCGTATGGTTGTATGCAGGTTGGATTGATGTTGGTGTTGGATTGCTGATGTTAGTGTTTGATGTGTTGTTTTTACTATCCTTCTTATGATTGTTGTTGTTGTGGATGTGATATTTATACGCATTACAGGTATCATTGATGGACACATTTTCTCATTGTTGTGTATATATATTTATGCAGGTTGTTTCTAAAAAAAAAACAGCACTGTTTTCGGATGCGATGCGTCTAACAAATTGAAAAAAAAAAAAAAAAAAGTACCCGACTTATTCAGTGAATGCATTCAACAAATTTAAAAAAGAAAACTGAACTGGACCCATTCACTAAATGCGTCCGAGTAAATTAAAAAACAAAAAAATCTATAGACACATTCAGTGAATGCATCCTATTATATTTTAAAAAAAAAAAAAATTACGTTCGCCTTGAACTCATTTAGTGAGTGTGCTACTAGTGTAAATTTTCGAGCACACTCATTGAATATATTTTTGGCGAATTATATGTGGAATAAGTTTAGAAAGTAACATGTTTTTGGATTAAGTTTCAAAAAAAGCATTAGTTCCATGCAAAACCCGTATATTCTTTGATATTGAAAAAAGGGGGAAAAATGGATATATCCTGGAATGACTGCCTTTTGTCTAGCTTGAGTCTCTGGCTTCCTGAATATTATCAGTTCACTGCGATCACCATTTAATCATTTATTTGTCCTGTGCATTGCTTATATGCTAAGTAGTGTTTTGATTGGCAATTGGATTTTTTCCTCAAGTTTTCCTCAACTGGTTGTTAGAATACAAGCTGGAGGAACTCTTCTGTTACTGTGTATCTGTTCTTGCATTATCTCGTAACAATATAATTTCCATAATTCTACTTCTCAGCTTGGTTCACCCAAGGTATGTACCTATGGGATTCATCCAAAATCTTTCCAGAAAACTGTTGTCTTCCTTAAATGACAATTTTTTTTATAGGAATCTTGTAAGAGTTTCAATTTTTGAAAATTTTTATTCATTTTAAAGGAAGAAAAGGAGGCATACGCTATCTCTTGAAATTAGAATATAAAAAACACAGCCATATCAAGTAGCTTGGACTTTTAGCTCGAATTTATGTTTTATTTTAGCTACCAGATTAAAGTTTTCACCAAGTCAATGCGGGAATTTATGGTTTCAACTTCTTCCACTATTATTTGCTCTTATCTAATTAGTTCAGTGTAATCAGCTTTAATCAATATCACAGCCTACTCATGATGAATATTGATAAATGAATACAAGACAACTCTTATATCAACTAGTGTTAAATTTTTAGATCTGTTGATCATAAATACAAAGATAGAGAAATCATGTTTTCAGATCCATGAATTTGCCCTGGCTAGTAATTTAGACCAAAGTGCTTAAGAAAGAGTGATATGTATTTGTCAACTTGGAAACCTTGTGATTCCAAGTGCAATAGAACCTCTAGTTCCTACTCAAAAAGTTACCAACGAAGAAAAGAATGATAGATACTTCAAATTCCGAAAGCATGGCTCTCTTTATTCTAATTAGCTTATCCAAATTTTTTGCTAATGATTGATTCAGGGGAGGAAGATGTCAAAAACATTGGGAAATGTTATAGATCCACTTGATACAATCAAAGAGTTTGGCACAGATGCTTTACGTTTTACCCTTTCATTAGGAACTGCTGGTCAGGTTTGTATTTCATCAAGAGTAGATGAAGGTATTCAAATAGGATGGTTGCTAATTATTCCCTTTCATGCAGGATCTTAATTTATCGACTGAGAGGTTGACTGCCAACAAAGCCTTCACAAATAAACTGTGGAATGCTGGTAAATTTGTGTTGCAGAATTTGCCTAGTCAAAGTGATGAGTCTGCCTGGGAAACCGTACTGGCCTACGAGGTATTTATCTGTGTGGCTCTTATATTTTAAGGTGATCATCCTGGCTTACTTATGTTGAATGACAATCTATCCCACCTCTAATGGAAGGATGGAGGAACCTACTCCACCTTGAGTGTGAAGATGTCTTAATGCATGCAGAATATTGCTCAAGCACATCTGCTTCCATCTGAGGATTATTATTTACACCAATAGATGGTTGGGGAATAATTTTAATGCTAGACTAGAGAGGACTTGCTGAATATTTGTTTATCAACATTATGATATAGAAATAGATAATGCTGAGTAACTTTTTACTTCTGCCTTTGCATTCTACTTCATGGAATGGCCCTTTCCCCCTAATCTCATAATATCTGGATTCTGTTTCTTTTTCTTTTTTTCATTATAAATATGAGCCTCCCCTGTTGAAGGGTTGCACTGAAGCAGGTGTTTCAACAAAATTTTCTTTTTCAGCTGAGATGCAATTTCTTGGTTTAAATGCTTCTCATTTCCTTCTTACTTCAAGGTGGAGAGGATATTGATTTTATATGGATTCACAGCGTCGGAAATACCCTATATTTCATATTTGTCTAGAGTAAATCTATGTTTGCGCTGGCTACTCCAATCTACTTCATTTAGCAAAGGCACAGCAGAATAAGAGTAGGAGGGTTCCAAGCCAAGGCCCTTTTTATTAGTATTCATCTTATTTACTGCTAGAAACGTAGTAGGATTATTGAGCTTTGACTCTTTTATAAGCTGTGTTATATATTTGGTGGTTCATGGTTACTGGGAAATTGCAATGCAAGGATGATCATGGTTACGGATCTCTGATACAACTATGAAGCAATTCTCTACTGTTTAAAAAATAAATTGTAGTCTCATTTCGTCATACTTCATTCTAGAAGTTGAGATTCCCGTTATTAAAGACATTCATTCATTTTTTACCCCCTTCTTTGCAGTTTAGTGAAGAGGAATGTTTGCTGAGTCTACCCTTACCTGAGTGTTGGGTGGTGAGATAGCAAATATTTTTAAGCACATTGTTTAACCCACTTTTATGCTTATCTCCATGTACCGACTGTTTTGTGCTTTACAGGTTTCAAAACTTCATTTGCTTATTGACATGGTTACTACAAGTTATGAGAAGTATTTCTTTGGAGAGGTTGCAAGAGAAATATATGACTTCTTTTGGGGTGACTTTGCTGATTGGTATGTTTACACTTAATTGTTGGAGCTAAATTTTAATATACCATGTATGTTTTTAATTTTACTTTCACATATCTGCTTCTGAGGTTACCTCATGGCAGTACGATGATTTACTTGGTAATTGTGCTGGGTGTGTATGTTACAAAAAAAGAAAAAAGGCACTGTGAGCATTCCTGCAAGGGCATTCCCCATCCAAATTATCCACGCATGATATGAAGTAGTGACTGATCATTGGAGTCTTTATGCATAAACAAAATTGTTTAATCATGCGCTTGGTAATGTTTGCCTTTTAGTAAATTTCATCTTGACCTCAACTCTATCACTTGTGCGCTTACCTTCAACCCAAAAAGTGTGGATTCAGCTCAATGTGTTTTTGAGAGGTAAAATCATATCGGAATATTATTTGTTATGGAGTGCTAAATCCACTTTTTCAGGTAAGGGCAAGTTCACTATTATGTTTGAAAGTGATCTATTGATTGAATTTAGAGAAATGTAAATGACAATTCCTAATATGGGAATAGGAACAAGCAGACAAGAGGAAATCTGCTCCTACACTAGAGATCACATATCTTAATTTTATACAAAGAAAATTAAAGTGCCAGAAGCAATTCCAACTACTAACTTCCTATTTATACTACATATATTCCACATAGGAATATCCTATTGAGCTAGACTCTCTACGTCTCAGCTCACTATTCTAGAACTAATACTGATAACATAACAATGCCTCACTCTAGAAGTTTTGCCTTTTCCTCAAGGGAAAGAAAAACTGGAAATGGTTTAGCATGAGCAATGTAGCTGCTACCTTGAATCTGGCTTCTTTCCTGCTTCCTAGCAGTTCCATGAGATTTGCTTCCTCTTTTTCATGGTTCTCTTCCAAAGGTGATTCTTATTAAGGTTAGCATAACAACCATCTAATCTAATGTTTAAACTTGTGGATATGGTATGGACATTATATCTATTACATAACACTTCTCCTCACTTGTGGGCTGAGACTTCGACTATAGTTTATCAAGTGGACAACTTATTTAATAGAAGTTGTAACAAGTGCACAAGAATTCAAACCCATGACCTTTTGTTTTGATATATATTAAGGTTAATATTACATTTATTTGGTCTAAAAATTTAAGCTTGTAGATATGGTGTGAGCATTATATTTATATAACAATTCTTAAGGACTTATTTGGACATTGGAGTAGTGGATGAAAGGATTGGTCATGTTTAAAATACCATCCTTTTTCTTTCCTTTCTTTGATTTCAACATTCATAGAATGCTGGGGGGCCTTCATTCCATCAGCAGCTGATGTACATGCTTTACTTGCACTAGCAGAACTAGCTGATTGAAAAAGCTACTTCATTATGCATGGTTGAACTCAAATTGCCTTCATTTATTACAGGTTGATTCAATTTCTCTGTATATTATCTTCGAATCTTTCCTGGTGTGAATTATTGCCCATTCATGAGATAGATCAGGATTTATAGTCATCATTCGTTCTGGGTCCATTCTGATTAAAACTATTTCAGCATCCAAAATGAGGTCAATGTCCACTCCATTTCAATTGCTCTTCAATATCATAAGCCGCACCTGTTGCCTTAGCTGAGAAGAGTATGTATACTTCCTCCACAATTTTGGGGAAAGATAAACGTATTTCTAACATATGAATCAAAAGCTTGGTGCATGTTAGAGCAACATGGAATTTCATCTCTAAAGGGGTATAAAAGCCAAAATTAAAACAATTCACAACAAAACTCATCACATAGGTCTATACTCTCAAAATCGTATTCATTAGCTGTGTGGAAGGCAACCTATCCATGAGATAAATACTAAACAGGTTTGTCCATCAAGAATCCTTTTGGTATGCTCATTCTTAATGCTCTATATGATCTCTTTAGTGATAGGTCATCAATTCATCATGCTTGCTTTTGAATCATACTTTAGAGGAGGACACTAGTAAGGGAGGGAGGAGAAAGTTATGATGTATTATTCTCTTTTGGCATCCATACAGATGGGATTTACTGAAAATTACTTCATTTTTGCGGTGAGATAGTGAAGGACAAAATCTAAATTTTAGGGTTCAAAAGTTTGCATAGTAGCACTTATTAATAGGGTTTAGCAGTAGCCTTTTGTGTGGCATGTGCTTATGTTATGTCAATAAAGACAGTCTTAATTCAATTACATTGGTGAATCCATATCTAACCAAATTAATAATCATGCTAAGATACAATGTAAAATAGAGAGAACAATCATGTTAGAATGCCTTAGCTCTAGTTCAATTCAACCTATTTATTATACCATAAAAAGGATCATGATATCATCATGCTTATTCACTAATTTTGTGGGTTGATACAATAGGAAAGAATTGACGCCTTGTTCATATAGGACAGTGGGTGAACATGTCCTATTGGGCATGAAATTGACCTGTAATATCTGAAATTGGCACACATTACTATGTGTAGGGCAACACAATTGCAATTGGTTTAATCAATTAAATAATTTTTCAATGTAATGCTTTTGAGTACTGGGTTTTAAATTATAGATAAAATTGATGGTTGTGATACTTCTACTCAAATCTATTTTTTTTTTTTTTTAAAAAAGGGAGCCTTTAATAGAAAAGTGCTAATAGCATGTAAGTATGATGGACAAGATGGAAGAGCATCATAAGTTTTCCATGTGATAGCCAAAGGCCTCTATATCTTTGAACTTTAGTTTTTGGTTAAAAATATGAGCAGTTAAGATTGTGTGTTGAGTTATATACATATACATACATAGGTCCCACATAGCTTAGACTAGAATAGATAGTCTTTAGTATATGTATTTATACTTGTACTATACATTATTTTGAATGCACAATCAATAAAATATTTGAGGTTTCTCTTTGTCTTCTCTGATGTCATATCCTAGAAACCTCGACTCTTAGAGCTCAAATAAATCTAAGAGAAGAACAAGGTGGAGATCGTGGAAGTAATTGGGGAGATTGTTCTAAGTGTATCTATTATCATCGGTAGGGGCATACTAGAGACAAATACCACAAGTTACATGGATGTCCTCCATGTGCTAATATTATTCAGAGTACGAATTCTACACCGTCTGAAAGATAGCATCGGGACTCTTCTATCCACAGGAGTTGATCTTCAAAATATCTTTAGTATCAAGCATCAAAACAGTCATCACCCTCTACTGCTTTTTTTGCTCACACTAGTAATTCTATTGTGTGTCTCACTCGATCTTCCTCATAGGCCTGTGGGTGGTTGATCTTGGTGCTTTTGAACACATTTCTGGTAATCCTCAACTGTTTTCTCATTTCTTGAAATCTATCTCATTACCTTCAGTAATAGCAAATGGTTCACATAAAGTTGCTAAAGCTATGGGTCGTGCACAACCCTTGCTATCTTTGCTATTGGAACATGTTCTTTTTATACCTTATTGTCTTTTTATTCTTGTATCTATTAATAGAATCACCCGTGCACTGAACTGTTCTATTAAATTTGATCCTCCTTCTGCTATTTTCTAGTACTCAGTACAGGATAGACAATTAGCACAGGATGTGAGTCATAAGGGCTTTACTATCTTAATAAGTCACTAGCTTTTTCTATTACATGTTTTGCTACAATCTCTCCAACTCTTCCCATAATTGGTTGGGTCATCTTAGTTTTGCCAAATTTCAAAAGATGGTTCCTCATTCCTCAAATTTACCTTCTTTGGAATATAAGTTGAATACAACTTGGAAAATACTCTAGAACTTCATTTCCCAAGAGTCTCAATAATCGGGTTACCTATCCTTTTACTGTTGTTCATTCGGATATTTGGGGCCTTAGTCGTGTCATCTCTACTTAGTTTTAATATTTTGTAACCTTTATTGATGACTATTCTTGGTGTACTTGGTTATATATAATGAAAAGTCGTTCTGAAATATTTTCTACGAGTCTTTTTGTGTTGAAATCAAAACTTATTTAATACATCTATACAAATTTTGCATAGTGACAATACTCCTAAATATTTTTCTGCTCAATTTATAAAATTTATGTCATTTAATGGTATTTTACATAAGTCTTCTTACGCTTACACACCTCAACCAAATGGTGTTGCTGAGTATTAAAATCGATATCTAATTGAGACTACTTGCACACTTCTTTTGTATTACCATATTCCTACTTGTTTTTGGGGCTGATGTTCTTCTTACTGCACTTTTTCTCATTAACCGAATGCCTTATTCGGTTCTTCAGCGCAAAGTTCCTCACACTATATTATTTCCTGATCAACCCTTATATTCTCTTTCATTACATGTCTTTGGTTACACATGCTTTGTTCACGATATGTCTCCTGGTTAGGATAAACTCTCAGCTCGATCTATTAAGCGTGTTTTTCTTGGTTACTCCAAACTTTAAAAAGGTTACAAATGCTATTCTCCCTTTACTTGTCTTTATTATTTGTCCCTTGATGTCACATTCTTTGAATCTTCTCCATTCTATTCCCTGTCTTCATTTGAGAGTCCTATATTCGAGGTGTTACCTATTCCATCTCAGTTAGCTCTTCTCGAGTCTGTCTCTGCCGTTTCTATGTCTATACCTTCTTCTCCACCATTGCAAGTATACTATCGACACCCTCGGAACTGGCCTTCTTCAAATTCAGCACCTCTTCTAGATGCTCTTGTTGACTCACCCTCTGATCCAACTTCTCTACCGACTAAGGACCTTCCTGAAGCTGACCTTCCTATTGCCTTCAAAAAAGTAATCATTCTACTCGTAATCCTTACTCTATATATAATTTTCTTAGTTATCACCGGTTGTCCCTATCCTATTATGGTATTGTTTCATCTTTATTTTTCATTTTTGTTCCTAAAAATGTAAGTGAGGCACTTTTAGATCCAGGGTGGACACAGGCAATAGTAGAAGAGATGACTGCCTTGCATGTTAATGGCACTTGTGACTTAGTCCCTTTACCTCCTGGAAAATATCTGATTGGGTGTCAATGGGTTTATGCTATAAAAGTTGGTCCTAATGTAAGGTTGACTGGCTTAAGACACGATTGGTTGCTAAGGTTATACTCAAATGTATGGTTTAGACTATGTTGATATTTTTCTCCTGTTGCAAAAATGTCATCTGTTCACTTGTTTTTATCCATTACAGTTATGAAACACTAGCCTTTATACCAGTTGAACATCAAAAATGATTTTCTTTATGGTAAGCTCAGGAGGAGATTTATATGGAGTAACTACCAGGCTTTGTTGCTTAGGGAGTCTCATTGGTATGTAAACTCCATTGCTCATTTTATGTGTTGAAACAATCTCTACGTCCTTGGTTTGGCTGGTTCGGTACTATGGTTATGGAGTTTGGTATGAGTCGCAGTTCATCTAATCATTCAGTATTTTATAAGCATATATCAAGGGGAAATGTATTTACTTAATTGTTTATGTAATGATATTGTCATAAAGTAATGGTAGGATGGTATTACTAACTTGAAGGCACATCTTTTCAAATATTTTAGACCAAGAACCTTGGCTTCTTCAGATAATTCCTTGTATTGAAGAGACTCAATCTATTCTGGTATAGTCCTTTTCCAAAGGAAATATGCTTTAGATCTTCTTGAAGAAATTAAGATGCTCAATTGTAAGGCTGTGGATTTTCCAATGGATCCTAATGTGAAATTATTACTAGGACGGGGGAGTTATTTGTAGATCCTGGTAGATACCGTCGATTGGTTATTAGACTTAATTATCTTACTATCACTCAACTTGATATATTATTTACCGTTATTGTTGTTAGTTAGTTCCTTCAATCCCCTTGTGATAGCCAATAGAACGCAATTGTCAGGATTTTTAAATATTTTAAAAGTGCTCCAGGTAGAGGTCTACTATATGAAGGTCGCTGTAATTTTCAAGTGACTGGATATTATGATGCTGACTGGGCAGATTTTCCATCTCACAGACGATCTACTAGGTTCTCCATTTGATAGACGATCTACTTCTGATTATTATGTGCTGATTAGAGGTAATTTAATATAATGGAAAAGTAAGAAGTAAGATGTTGTGGTTAAGTCAAGTGTAGAAGCAGAATACCGTGCCACGACCTTGGCAACTTGTGACCTTGTTTGGTTGAAACAGTTACTTCAAGAATTAAAATTTTGTGGAATATCACAGATGAAGCTAATTTGTGATAACCAAGCTGCATTATATATATTCTCTAATTCAGTCTTTCATGAGAGAACTAAACATATTGAGATCGACCGCCACTTCATTCGAGAAAAGATCATCTCTGACTGTATTATCACTAGCCATATCAATTCAAATGATCAATGATCAATTAGCTGATATTTTGATTATATCTCTTAAAAATCCTTGTATTGGGTATATTTGTAACAAGTTTGGTGTATATGATTTGTATGCTCCAGCTTGAGGGGGGGAGGTGGGTGGTGGTGGTGGTGGTGGTGATTTATATACATGTACATAGGTCTCACGTAGCTTAGACTAGAATAGATGGTTTTTAGTATATGTATTTATACTTGTATTGTACATTATTTTGAATACACAATTAATAAAATATTGAGGTTTCTCTCTCTCTTCTCTCTATTCACATTGTGCATGAAACAAATTATGACTGGAATAAGAGTAAGTTGGTTGTACGGACATGTGATAAAAGAGGATCTAGCAATCATAGATTTGGAAAATTCAAGAATCTTCACTCACTTGCAAGGACTTCTTCATTAAAAGTATCAGTATCTCCCCTCCCTCTCTCTCCTCTCAGCCATTTTCTTGTTTAATTTTGGGAACCCTGGACAGCAGGTCCTTAGGACCTAGTACATGTATCCTATATTCCTCATCATGTCTCTACATTTTGAGGCACGCATGAAGAAGTTTCTAAATGTTATGACGTGGATTTTATATGTTAATTTATGTTTTCAAAGTTGACATTATGTGGATTTTATAAAGACAGAGAAATGATATTTGGTGCTATGAGAATAAAGAAAGGAACATTTAAATCCAGTGAAAAAGGAAGTTGAATCTCAACAGAATCATGAGAACATGTGGGTGTTTGTCTGCCATGCAGTTTGTTATGGATATTTTGCGGGAACCTTTTTCCTCTTTGCCCTTTGCCAAAGGTTAAACTTTTCCCTTTCAGGTATATTGAAGCTAGTAAAGCTCGGCTTTACCACTCTGGAGGCCACCAAGTTGCTTCAGTTGCACAATCGGTTCTGTTATATGTCTTTGAACATATACTGAAACTGCTGCATCCGTTCATGCCATTTGTAACTGAAGAACTGTGGCAGGTAAGTATATATCATCGTTCTGTGATTACTTCTAGTTCCTTCCTCCTAGCCAATTAAACTGATGATGATTTCTCTGGTAGAAGAAGTTTCTGCTTTGTAAGCATTTATGGCACAAAGATAGTCTTATTGATGTGTATTTAATCATTATTTGATTATTCTCAAAGGTCACCAGACATATTATTAATAGCTGCCACCTAAAACAGATGATAATCAGCTGTATTTTTATGGTGATTTGTGTATAGGCACTCCCTAATAGGAATGAAGCACTTATGGTTTCTTCATGGCCACAGAGTTCGCTTCCAAGCAACACAAACTCAATAAAGCGATTTGAAAATTTGCAGGCGCTGGTGAGCTTATTATTACATAATTTCTTCTCTTTCATGCCTATTTGCTCTTATATTCGAACTTTTGTTAAGCTACAAATCTATACTTTTGATTATTCTCTGCAGACCAGAGCCATCAGGAATGTCCGAGCTGAATACTCAGTTGAGCCAGCAAAACGGATATCTGCATGTGTTGTGGCTAGTACAGAAGTGATCCAGTATATATCTGTATGGAGCTTTCCATTTTGTCTACTTTTCAGTCAGTTAAAACATTACCTAATTGATGCATCAGCCTTACTTTCCTTTGAAGGCATTTTTGCTTTTATCTGCATGGCAATTGTGAATTTGAGATTACTTTTAATTTTCTCAATATCTCTTGCTCCTTGCCCACATATCTATATCCATATATATACAGAACTCCCCTTCTGTCTAAATTCGATAGAAAATTTTCAATATTTTGGCAGTTTTAAGTTTGAGCTACTGGTGCCCCTTATGACTTTTGGTTAATATGTTCTATGATTAGTGTAGCATTTTTTGGCAACCATGTTCCATGTGACCGCATGATGTGGTATTCTTTGTCACTTCTTCTATCATAATCTTTAATATGATCCATTCTCTTACTGTCAGTCATCAAATCTGTGGGCTTGGGAGCAGAGTTGTTCTAGATGATAAAGGCATTATTTCAAGAATTCCACAACTCATAAATCCAACATTTATTGATATCCATGGAACTAAAGTTGTTAATACTTCCTGCATTGTTTATAATTGGATAAATTGCTATAAAAACCACAAAACCTCTTTAAAAGAAAGGATTAGTTTTCTACACATCCGACTTACCCTCATTAGACCCTTTAAAGCTAAAATGCTACAAATTTGGTCCCTTAAATGAAGATAATAAAAGGCTGCTGGAATCTAGCGAGTCCAGGCTTGAGCTTACAAAGTAGGTTGGTTGCACATCTCACTTAATGGGAAGTAATGAAGCTTTTATTTAAAGTTTATTCTCTCCCTTCTTTGGGCTTTTGGCCAGTAGGACCACAGTGGTCTTGCAAATCCCACACTGAGGAATTAGGGTTCTGGCTGCAAGTTTAAATTGTTGGACCCCAAATATCAACTCTGATAAGCATAATTAGTGCAGAACTCAAAAGAATTTAAGTTATTCATACATATCTACTTTTTACACTAGTATACCCAACAATCGAACTAAAATCATTTCTTTGTACAGAAAGAGAAAGACGTCGTTGCTTTACTGTCACGCCTGGATTTGGGTAATGTTCGTTTTACGGAATCTGTTCCAGGTACCTTTTTGCAGTGTAGTCCTCTCTTTTTCTTCTTGGGACTGGAGACTTGCTTTACCCCTTTTTTCCCTGCCTGTGGCACTTGCTTCCATTTGCAATTCTAAACTGTGTGGCGTTGTATAACAATTTGATCCAGGAGATGCAGATCAATCGGTTCACCTAGTTGCTGGTGAAGGACTGGAAGCTTACCTCCCCCTAGCTGATATGGTTGATGTCTCTGCTGAAGTTCAGCGGCTTTCTAAACGCCTTTCCAAGATGCAATCTGAATATGATGGATTATTATCTCGTCTCAATTCTCCAAAGGTATGTCTCTTTTTCTGTTGACTAACTTTTAGAGACTATATAAATGTGTGATGTATATTAGCATAACATACATTGTTAAGCAGACAGCAGATGGTTTGACTCGATTTATAAAGTTGTTTTACAACAAGTCTCTCGATTCCAGCTTCATTGTTCAGTTTATTGCAGCTAAAATCCATATAAATATCATGAATTGGGAATAAATGCTTATATCTTGGAAAATTCTTGTAGAAAATCCTGATATATATTCAATGATAATGAGATAGATGTGTTTTACATGAAGGTGTTGATATTGATTGCCTTACTGCCTTCTTTCCCCCCCAAAGTGTGTGTGTGTGTGTTCTTACTACCAGACAAAACAATGACATAATCCACATTCGTTTTCTGTAAATACCAAATAAGTGGGTAATCGGATTATAAGTAATTTAATTTTGGGAATTGGATTTCAAGATTGGAAACAAAAGAAGGGCTGATAATTCCAGCTTTTTAAAAGAAGCAAGAGTGTCAACAGTATTAAGTGCTCTGGCTTTGGCTAGCAAGCCATCATTACACCACTGCATGCAACAATTTCAACTCTTTCTAAGACAAAACAACTCCTTGTCTCACCCAATAAGCTTAAATAATAGTATGTTGTAGATTTTGATTGACATTGCACATAACATTCTGTTCTGTAACGATGCAGTTTGTTGAAAAAGCTCCTGAGGATGTTGTTCGTGGTGTAAGAGAGAAGGCAGAAGAAGCAAAAGAGAAGATCGTTCTCACCAAAAACCGACTAGAATTTCTCAAATCAACTGTTCTGGTGTCAAAATAGCTGCGGTGATTTCTGCCTTCATGGTTCTTCAGATTGCATCACCGTTTGCAACATTCTACACTTATGAAAATCAGTAGGTGGGAATCAATTTTTCTGACGAGGGGACTTCTGTGGACAAATTACTGACTTGGAGGAACATGAAAGAATGCTTGAGGCAGCTAGTTTCAGAGGTACAATATCTATAGTAATGAACAAGCAAAGCTTCTCTGGATGGAAAGCTTGGTGATGCGAGCTCAGGGACTACCTTTGAGGCTTCAAGGCACCAAGAGATATACTGCTCGGCTAACCTGTTTTAATGTGCGCCGGTTCGTTGTGGGCTTGTGTATTTATGGATCAACACACAATGGTCCAATTTATCCATAAATGAAATTTTCATCTCTTTTTTTTTTTTTTAATTAATAACTTTCAATACAGAATATATTACGTGAATTATCATCAATGATAAATAGAGAGAAAGGATCATCCGCATAACCTTGCTGTTCTCGAAAATATGAAGCTATTAAATGCAGAACTTAAGTTTCTGAATTTACTATTGATCTGTGTTTGAATTCGAGTACTCGTTGGTATGCAAAGTATTTCACATGTTTGTTGGTTAACCTCGCCAAGAAGCGAAAAGCATACCATGGTCCCTTCTCCCCCCCCTTTTTTGTTCCCCAGAGTTTACAACCTTATGCTTAATGTAAGTACTTTTTGTTCATTTGCTAAATTACTGCATATCAAAAGACAAAAATATTAAAACTTCTAGGTGGCTTTGGTTTATAAAAATGAAATGGATATTTTGTTTTTATTACCGCATAATATTTATTTTCGTCTTTGGCTTGTAAAAAATTTTATTAAAAGGAATTGGTATTCTTTTTTAGTATTATTCCATTTCAATAAACTAAATCTAACGTTTTAGAGATGATACAAAAATATGATGAACTAATCAATTAAAATGAAATATATAAAGAAAAAGGGCTAGGGATTCTTTCATTTGTGTTAGTAATAATATTTTGTTTAATCCAATTCAAAGTAGCAATAAACATAATAAACTAAAAACCGAGCAAATTGAAAAACATATTTAACCATTTATCATTAACTGCTCAAGCATTTGTTCACAGGATTTATAATGTTAAAATTTTTATTGAAGAAGCTAATAGGAAAAAAAAAAATTCCATCTCATGCAAATGCATGGGGAAAAAAAGGAGAGCATAATTAACTCTAAACAGGCATTGGTTAATGGAAAAAGGAAAAAAAAATTTATTTATAAAAGGGCCTATTTTAACCCACCTTCAATGATTAAAAATAAAAAATAAAAAAATTCCGCCTTCAATGATCAACGCCTACATCCGCGATGCGCTTCCTATTACTTGCGAGTTGCAACCATAAAATAGCCAGTAACCAAAAGCCATGGACACAACCCCCAACCCCAACCCCAACCAACCCCAACCAGATTTCACGTTCCACCCTTTCCTTTCCATCAAATCCAAACTTCCTATCAAACGCAAAACCTTAACTTCCACAAACCCTAACCCCAAGACAAACCCCATCCCACCTTCCAAGTTCCACCGAGTATGGACCGAAGCCGACGAAATCCTATTGCTTCAGGGCCTCCTCGACTCCTCCAAACAGAACCTCTCCTTCCCCAAAGACCTCCATATCTTCTTCGCTCAATTCTCCCTCTCCTCGTCGCAACCCTACACCAAGTCCCAGCTTTACGAGAAGCTCAGGAGGCTCCGCAAGAAGTTCCGGGCTACGTCGTCTCGCCTTTCCAGCGGTCTTGATCCCTCATCCCTCTCCAATCATGATCGTGCCCTTTTTAATCTCTCTGAAAAGCTCTGGAGCCCAAAGTACGCATCTTTATCTCCCTTCAGTAATTATGGTAGCGCTAGCGAATTGGGAAACTGTGTTGGTTTAGGGAAAAGGAAGGATTTTGAGACTGATTTGATTACTGTAGATGTTGGGTTCTCGGCTGAATTGGATTTAGGTGTAATTGATAATGATCGAAATGTGTGCTGTAATAGTGGGGTGGAGGAAGAGGAAGCGGGTGAGAAGCAGTGTGGGGTTTTGAGTTCGAGTCGTGATTTGGTGGCAAGGACTGCTTTGGATGTGTATGATCAGTGCTCGAATGAGATTAGAATGAGATTTGCGAAGAGGGGTTTGGTCTATCAAGAATGTGGTGGAGGTATTGGGGGTTTTTCCTTTTTAGATCATGGCGGTGTGAAGGGTTTAGAGAGAAGGTGGCATGAGCAAGTTTTGGCGGAGTTGGATGTCTTCATCGGCCGGCTAAGGTTGGTTCTTGAGGAATCAGTTAATCGTGTCTGACAATGGGCTTTGCATCTTGTAAATAAATGTTTTGAGTGCATCAATATTTTGTAGCTGGGCGCTGGCTTTGTGTTATATGTCTTCTGAATTTGGCACTTTTTGCTGATATTTTCCACCGGAATCTCGGGTTGGTTGCCTTTGCAGCTTATTTTGGTTAATTAATGTATAGTTGATTGTGTTGGCTTTTTTTTTTTTTTTTTTTTTTGGCCAACCGATTGTGCTGGTTTGACTTGGAGTTTTGTGCATAGCTTACAATGACAAAAGATTGCTTCTGCTAGCTTTATTCCTTTCCTCTTGAATCTGTTCGTATGAAATAATTTGAATTGGATCGAAAGCTGGAAACTTTTGCATGAACTGTATGTTCATTAAATGAACTTCCGTATATAATTTCTTTAGGCCATGATATGAGCTTGGAGAGGAAATTTCTCATGCCCATTAGTAGTCATGCACAGAGATGATTCTGTCTGTGATCATTGCTTCAGTGGATATGCTCCCTGATCTTTGGTGAATGTTCTTATCTTTTATGGATTAAGAGGTTTGCACAAACCCTTGTCGGCCGGTGGTTGAAAGAGTGACTTTGTAAAACTCATGCAAGGAGATGGATGGAACTACCAAGTCTCAACGGGGTGGTGCCGTCGCAAAGTGTGGATCGAGGCTTATAGCTGTACTGGTCATGCTTCTACCACCAGCAAGGGTGCATGTGCCTACTATAATCCATACCCACAATGAAATCTGCAAAACCCCCAAACAAAGTGGAGTGCTCTAAGAAGTTGAAAAAGGGATGTGGTCACAGTTGAGAAGGACAATGGATTGTATGGGTAGAGTTGGATCCCCTTCTCTAACCGCTGTCGCATGAGTAACTACCGTTAATGTTACAGTCCTGAGGAATTGAGAAGCGACGGTACCGAGCCCATGCTTAGTTGAGTGGAAAATGTTTATTATATGTACTAATGAGAATATTTTAAAGGATAAAATATACTCAGAAGTCATGATACCTTGGAACAGATGATATGTATGATTCCATTCGATTCTTTAGACTTACACCACTTGGGAACATTGATTTTTCATCAATTACCTCGAGCCAAGTTGGATTAACCTAGTTAACACATGGATCATTATTTTTTAATAGGTTAGAGGCTTAGAGCTGGCTATCTTTATATCAACCCACTCATGATGTTTCGTGCAAACACATTCAATTCATTACAACTAATATTGATCTTATTTTTAGCTCGTGTATTATCAAAGAGAATATTGTAACCATAAACTAAGCTATGCGAGTGATTAATTTATTTGACAAAAAAATAAAAAATGAAAAAGGAACTAAATGAGCTTTTGGAAAATCTATTTGACCGACCATGGGTCCCAATGTTGTATTTGGTCCCATAGCTTTTGGTCTGCCAATGCGTCATCAAGTGCACATTGGGTTTCAATATCATTCATGGAAATTTGGCTTGTCTCCTAAATACTTTATTATAGCTATTTTATTACAATTTTATTATTTAAGAAGAATTATTAAATTTTATTCTTTAAGAAGAATTATTATGACGTTTAGTTAATGGTAACAATGATTCCTTAATGAAATTTTATTATAAAATATATTAAATAGTCATTATTTCTTCAATTCTATGAATAGTAATTTAATGCTGGAATTGTTTTATTTTAAAAATATTTTTATTTAAATAAAAAGTTTACAAGTAAAAATCTTATTATAATTCAATTTTATTCCAATCTTATCCATTCAACCAAGTGAATGGACAAAGATATGTTTGGTTCCTTTAAAATAAAATAAAACTCATATGAAATATCAATTTCATTTATTTTATAGGAATATTTAAAAAAAACGATAATTTTCATGAAGAATGACTATTTCCCTGGTGAAGGCAAATAATAGGAATTCATAATCTATTTCATATTACATGTAACAGACATTCTTTATAATAGAATTTTTTTCGAACCAAACAAGAAAATTGTTATTTTGCAATAATAAAGATAGAATACTAATTCCATTCTAATCAACCAAAAATGCAAAGTTAAATATTGGCAACTTCAAAACTATATTGGAATTTATGAGGACTAACTTTGTCAAAATATATGATTCTTTTGTCCAATAAGACTTTTGTTGCTAAAACCAGTTTCAAACTACCAATGTTATTGGTATGAAGATAGACATTTTTTAGAAGGAACGACTATGTCAACATGTGAGCTTACACTACATCTGTAAAGCAACCCTTAGCTTATTCTGGCCATGCATAATACTGAAAGAACAACAAGCAATAAGATTATACAATTTAACTTTCTGCTTATGTATAATAATAAATAATAATAATAATAATATTCATTGGAATGCATAAAAAATAGAATCGTACAAAATAAGTAGAACCAGTAAAATCGTAATATGAAGAATCGTACACCTAAATTCATATTTCCATCTAAAGTCTGCATCTAAATAATTTTATATCTATTTTTATTAAGAAAAAATTATAAATTAAACTTATAGAATCGTATGTTTAATTCACGATTTTAATAATAATAATAATAATAATAATGAAAAGATTTTAGCAACAAGTATAACAAACTTAACATCAAGAATAATGAATGATTAAAGTTGAACCCCATGATATATCCAAATTTGAAAAATCCCAAGTTAGCTAAATAGGTTTAGGATGAAATAGATGTATTTATATGATGCTAAATTTGCAAAGCTTTTAAGACTTTGATCTCGTTCTCTTGAAATTGTTTATTTATGTTTGATCTATAGGGTAATATTCCGGTCTAGATGAACTCTTATCTTTTTTTGACTAAAGTTGATCAACGGCTCACTAGGTTCTTTTGGGGCTTGGACTTCATTTGACTGTCGTTTGATTTTATCTTGGCAAAATCACGATGTAGATTCACTTAAGCTGCAAGGAGTGATTTTAATCGAATGAGGCCATAATTCATTCGATCGAAGTCTAAAACTCTACTATGGCCACTCTTTCATCTTATTTAGTTAGACAAGTTGAACTTAGTCAAATTAAACTTTTAAATCTTTCTTTCCTAATATGGTTTTTGGTCTTCAATCCAGGATGTATCTTGTGCTTGTGGACTTGGGATGATTTTTCTAAATTTTTCTTTCAAACCACTAGTTGCAACAAGTAAAGCCTAATGAATGGGAAAAGACACTCATTAAAACATTGTTAATTTGTATTGGTCCCAATAAACATTCAAAAAGTGATTAAATTGATTGCTAATTGGTATTCGAAAAATTCATTAATGCAAATGTCCTCAACATACCTTTTCTTTCTGATGTCTTGTAGTATTGCTAGATTGGGTTCTGAGTTAACCCATATAGACCCATAGTGTATAATAATAAAATTCTAACATATTTTTTATAAGGATATCACGATATTATATTAGTGTAATGATTAATTTGGTATTTACATTTTGATGAAAAGGTTTACTAGGTATCTAAACTTTAAAAGTCTAATTTCATATTCAATCGTACTTTTTATGTCTCTAAACACTATTCACTTCTTTCATTCTTCCTTTAAGTAATAAATACGTATTAGATACCGATTGAATATGATAGTGTTTAAAAACATAAAAAATTTAATTGAGTAAGAAATTAAAATTTTGAAAATTCATATATCTAATTGAGCTTTTTATCAAAGTTTAAATACTCTAATATATATATATATATATATATTCAAGCAAAGGAAAAAAAAAAACAGAAAGTCGGTGGAGGAAGAATTAAAAGTTGTGACGGCGCAGACGAACGGATGGACATGAAGCGCCACAGAATCTGCACAAATTTTCAGGATGGTCATTGAAAAAAAATAAAAAAGCACTTTTCGAAGGAGCACGCTCGTGTCTCCGTTATTATATAGAAAATCGGAATTGGATCATTTCCGGCGGAGCGATTTGGATTAATTATCGGAAGGTTTATTGAATTCCGATTGTTACTAACTTCTTTCGTTGAATTTATAGTATGAGAAATTATAAGATGATTATTTTTATTTTCTGTTCAACCTTCTCAGTTGTCCAAATCAAATAGGTGTTTTTATACTTTTATAAATTAATTAGTTTTGACATTCTATTGATATCCATCGTTTTTTTGAAAGATTAGTTATATACTAGTACAATTAGTGAAGAAAAACATTATAATCTAATGATTTATTGATAGTGGAAGTTTTGTACCATAGTCCCATGATTTTTACTCAAGTTTCGGTTTCCAACATTAAATCTTGGTGTTATTTGATTGTTTTTATTAATATTTTCCCTAACAAGTAGTATTAGAGTAGAGATTGGAAAAAAAAAAATTGTTTCTTGTATTAAAAGTATGGCAAAATCATCAGGTGCTATGATAAAATTAAATTTTGCAAATTATTCATATGGGAATTGGTGATGAAAGATAGAAAAGCTATAGGTTATATTCGACGATAGGTGTCATAGTGTGTATCATCATATTGCTCAAAAAACCAAAGCTAATACTCTAAGGAAAAATTTTGATCCATGTATAAGAGATATATTGCCCTAAATAAAACTCCCTCTATTAGGAGAGTGGTGAATTTAAAGTATAAAAATGGATCCCATATGATAGAACACTTAAAATGATTTTTAGGGTCTTGTAAATCAACTATATGCTATGAAACTTGTGGTTGATGATGAGATATCGACGCTATTATTATTAAGTTCTCTACATTATAGTTGAGAGACACTTGTGGCATTAGTCAATAATTTAATCTAGAGGGAACGCTCACCATTTCAATGATGAAAGATAGCTTGATGAATGAAGAAACTAGAAGAAAAAAACTCGGTACAAGTTCTAAGACTTGAGCATTAATTATTAATAAATAGGAAAGACATAACAAAAGTAAGACTATAGACTCATATGATAAATTAAATATATCTGATAAATCCCAAGGAAGATCCAAATCAAGAAAAAGAAATATTTAGTGTTATTACTGTGACAAGTTGGGATATTTAAAATGAGAATGCACTATATATAATTTAAATGAGTATGTGATGATGACAGATGAGAGAGAGCCACGGTGCTATCAAGAGGCTATGTTATATAAGCATGAAAAAGAATGGATAAATGTCATGCAAGAAGAGATAAAATAATTTGGTGGAATTGTTAGAGGGCAAGTGGCCAATAAAAAATAAATAGGCATGTAGATTGAAGATTGAGGAGAATATTTCACAACATAGGTACAAGATAAGATTGGTTATGAAGGGATTTGGTCACAAGAAAGGAGTTGACTTTAATGGGATTTTCTCACTAGTGGTGAAGGTGTCTTCCATTCTAGTCGTACTTAGTATTGCTACTAGTTTGAGCTTGAAGATTGAGTAATTGGATCTGAAGATGACATTTCGTCATGGTGACTTAAAGGAAGATATTTATATGAAGCAACTTGAGGGGTTTAATATCAAGGTAAAGGAGCATCTTGTTTGTAAATTAAGAAGAACCTGCATGAGTTGAAACATGCTCCAAGACAGTGGTATAAGAAGTTTGATTTCTTCATGATTAACCAAAGATATACTAAGACTACATTAAACCATTATTTCTTTATAATGAAATTTGATAGTGATGAATTTATTATTCTTTTATTATATGTGGATGATATGTTGATTGTTAGCATGATATTAAGCAGATTCAAAATCTGAAGAATGTGTTGAGCAATTCTTTTACTATCAAAGACTTGGGACTTGCACATCAATTTCTCGGTATGAGAATTATTCGTGATAAGAAGAGCAAAAAATTATGGTTATCATAGGAGAATACTTAGAAAGGATATTAGAGAGATTCAATATGAGTAAGACAAAACCTATTTATTCTCCACTTGTAGGTCACTTTAAACTCAGCAGTGTCCTAAAAGTGAGGTAAATAAAGAAGGCGTAAAGAAAATACCTTATGCATCAGTTGTTGGTAATCTAATGTATGCTATGGTGTGCACTAAATTGGATATCGCTAATGTTACTGGTGTAATTATTACAAGAGAGATACCTAGAAAGGGTATTTGAGAGATTAAACATCAGTAAGACAAAACCTGTTTGTTCTCCATTTGCAGGTTAATTTAAACTTAATTCTCAATAGTATCCTAAAAGTGAGGTAGACAAAGAAGACGTGAAGAAGATACCCTATGTTTTAGTTGCTGGTATTCTAATGTACGCTATGGTATGCACTAGATAAGATATTACTCATATCGTTGGCGTGGTTAGTTGCCACTTCTCGAATTCAGGCAAAGAGTATTGGATCGTAGTTAATTGGATTCTTAGGTATCTTCATGGCATAAATGTTTGGAATAGATTCCATTTTGAGAGGCACTTCTAAATTATGCTTGCAGTTTGGTGATAGTAGACCAGTATTGGAAGGGTTTATAAATGCTGATATGATGGGAGATCTTGATTTCAGAAAGTCAACATCAGGTAAATTGATTACTTATGCAAGGGGAGTGGTGTCTTAATAGTCCAAATTATAGAAGCGTGTTGCACTATCCACTATAGAATCAGTATATATTGCTATGACTAAAGCTTACAAGGAAGTTTTATGGATTAAGAAAGTTTTGGAAGAGCTAGGTCAAGAACAAGAGAATTTAAAATTATATTGTGACAACCAGAGTGTGATGCATCTTAGTAACAATCCTATATTTCATTCTAGATCTAAGCATATTGACGCTAAATATCATTAAATTCAAGATGTATTTAAAGTGAAGCTCTTGAAGTAGAAAAGTTCTGCATTAATGACAATGATTTGGAGATGATGACTAAAACTTTACTAAAGGACAAACTTATTTATCATAGACAAACAACCAGTGTATGGAATTCCCATATGAGTTAGAGAGAGAGCTTGTTAGACTTTGGATCCAACTCATATAAGTCCATAATATATAATAATAAACGTCTAATTTACTTTTATAGGCATCATAATATTAGATTTATATATTCAAGCAAAGGGAAAAAAAGGATAGTAGTGGAGAAAGAATTAAAAGTTGTGACTTTGCGGATGAACGGATGGAACCTTCATGACAGACCTTAAAAGAAAAGGAAACGGCACTTTTCTCGAAAAGTGCTGGCGAAGGAGCAAGCTAGTGTCTTCGTATTATATAGAAATTCAAAATTGGAACGTTTCTGGAAGAGCATCCTATCGTGACGAAACTTCTTTTGTTAAATTGGTGGTATGAGATAATATAAGGTGATAATTTTCGTATCTTGTTAATCCATTTTGGTTATCCATATTAAATAAGTGTTTGATGTTTTTATAAATTGATTTGTTTTGAGATTTTATTGATATCTATTATTTTAGTGAATAATTAGTTGCCTACTATTATAACTAACAAAGAAATTATTGTAATCTTATTATTTGTTAAAAATGGAAGTTTTGTGCTGTGATCCATAGTTTTTTCCTCAATTTGGGTTTTTTAAGTTAAAAATCACAGTATTCTTTGCTTGTTCTTTATTATGATTTCCTTAACATGATAGCGTAATAATTTCTATGTTTAAATTGTCAACCTATAATATCTTCTACATACCTTTCTATAATATTTTTTTTGGCCATATTTAATAATGAATGGGCTACAATGCAGTTAACTTGATATGCTAAATGGGACAGCTCATGGGGTTAACTTGCTTAAACAGTTAAATCATTTGAACATCTTAATCCATATTATTTCAAATTGTCCTAAAATCAATAGTGAAAATATTTTGTTGGTTGATTGTGTTCTAGAAAATAAATATCCAATTACCTATTATATTAAATTATTAAAAATTAAAAATGTCCTTATATAACAATAAATAAGATAGTGTTTAACCTATCAAATTTCTAAAGTGTTAGGTTATCAATTCTTAGCTTATATGTTAAACATGTTAAGATCATTTGCATTATATGACCCTGTTTAACCTATCAAATTTCTAAGGGTTGGGTTATCAATTATTGGCTTTTATGTTAAACCTGTTAAGATCATTTGCATTATATGACCCTTATCACTCGTAAATTTGATCACAGTATCTCATGGAACCTATTTGCAAAACTACATTTTCATTACCACTAAGGCATCCTCAACTAAACTCTATTATTTATACATTGTTAACATTGTAAAGAACTTTTAAATTCTGATCAAATGTAAATATATATGTTAGGTTTGATTTAACAAATATAAATATATGTTTTCCAGTTAGTTGAAAAGGTTCATGTTTAGTCAAGGTTCATGAGATATGAATGTATACTTTTGATGGGATTAGAAGAGTTTTGACATCAAATCATAACTAACGGAAAAATAAGCCCATAACTTTGACACATAGCCAGAGAAATTACATCATATATGATTAAACTTTTTAGAGAAAAAGAGGTAATAGACTCTCTCAATAAAAAAGCTTGTCGATCATGATTTGTCGCATTGAAGTGACAACCTTAAAATTAATATCACATGCTAAAGAATTACACTTGAATAGGGAATGGTAATATTTTAGTAAAGAGAAAAAATTATCCACAAACCTCCATGCATTGTATGGATATAAGCAGAAAATGAGAGAAAAAGAAAAGATGTAGTGAGAGAAAACCCTCTCCCTTCCCTCTTGCCTCCTTATCTCCTCTTTTTTCTTCATCCTCCTCCTCCTCGGTGGCCCCTTTCCCTCTGTCTCTTCCCTCTTCTCCCCCTCCCTTCCCTCTTTCTCATCCCTCTCCCTGTCCCTTCTCTCCTTTCTCTTCACCCACCTCCACCTTACCTGATGTAACCCTCTTTTCTTAGTTTGTTTGACCCCTTAACACAAACTCGAGTTTATGCATGTTACTGAGGCCTTTTCTAACCCTTTTTCTCGAAACCCTAGCCACCTCCGACCGAATATCTTGTTACCCAGCCCTCTTTGACCCTTATCTTGTAACCCTAGCCGTATCTGACCTCTATACACGTGTCTTTTGGGTGTTCCGACCCTAAATCTCGTATCTCTAAGCTACTTTGACCCTATCCCGTCGCAGCCCTTATCATCTAAACCCTGGCCGTCCTTTACCTGTTTCTCTCAACCTTTGGCCGCTCTGCCCCTTTTTCCTATTTTCTTGTGTATTTTTGGTTTATTTTAGCCATGAAGACCTTCTTTTGCAGAAAAAGAAGGGTGTTCTTCCATGAGTTTGCCTCTTGAGCCTTGTCAAGTGGGGTTTCGGGTGGTTCTCACTGAAGTTTCAAGATATCTCAGCTGGAATTTGGCAAATCTAGTTTTCTTGGAGGTGTCTCAAGAAGTGACATTAGGTTGGTACATGTTGCTAATAAGAATGACAATAACAAAGTGAATGTGGGTAAGTTAGTTGAGTTATGTTTGCTAGTGATGTGCCCTAGGCCATATGGATTCTTCATCATTTGTATGTTTGTTATCAAGTCATTTTAATTATCAAAGTTATTTTTGGCCTATTTACTTTGGTAATGTTATTCCTTGAATATTTAGTTATATCTTATGTCGTTAAAGTATGTGACTTTAATAGTAGAACCATAAGCTGAATTATAACTTTATTCTAAATTATCCCTAGTCGCTCATTATGTGGAATGATAATGAATTAAGACTAGTATGATTGTTGTATGATGATCAAGTTTTACTGATCATGGATATGGGATATCAATTTAGCACATAGATACAAACAGGAGTGTATTGTATTGAACTGACCAACTATAAGAATACTGTATGGATCAATGCAATAAGTATTCTTATTTACAATGTTGTTTTAGTCCTTTGACCTAATGGCACCATGGATTCCTATATAGTAGTTTCCATGTTTTGATTCATCTCTTCATCATCTTTAATCGGATGATTGTAAGAATAAACTTGGGCATGCAATATGTTATATAGAGGAATGTGAGTGTTAGTAAAGGGATTTGTTCATCTCATTAATTTGAGAGAGATATCTATCAGGCCTCTTGATGAGTAAGACTGAGAAATGCATGGCCATGCTCGAATGAATTGATAAAGAGTTATCAATATCATTTGTTTAAGTCAGTCAAACTCTAGATTCAAGAAATAAGTAATTAGACAATATAAGAGTGTTTTGATCCACACCTTATGTTTGATTATAAGATATCGTGTAACAAAAGGACTGAATGACTAACTGTTAGTAGGTAAAGTCGGATCTTCGATCTTCACTAAAATTGGGTAGACATAATGTCTTGCTAGAGACCAATTATGTCTTATAGTCCTAAAAAATGTTTAAGAGCTACTACCAATTTTAAGTGAACCTACAGGTCACACACAAAGAATGAATAAAATGGATCTTCGATAATCGTATTGGGAATTGATTAATTATTTATTTGTTGATTTTAATTAGATTAAAATTAACAAATAAATAAATTTGGATAATAAGGATATATATGTCTTTCTACATAAACCCTAATTTGTTTAGGGTAATTTAAAGAGACATAACCCTTATATATATCAGGTTAATTTAAAGAGACATAACCCTTATATATATCACTATATATATTCTCCACTAGGTTAATTTTTCAATTATCTGACGCTGGCCGTCATTTAGAAAGAAATTTCATAACCTAGAAAGAGAGTGTGAGGAATTCCCAAAGGTCGAAACTTTTTCGACGTGCTAGCACATACGAAGATCCAATTCATTCGTGTGGATACCGGTAGAGGGAGTTGGTGTAATCTGCATCTCCTTTGATCCCATCATCAAGACAAAAAGGTACACGATTCCCTTTTCTTTCTGATTTAATTGGAGCGCTTGGATCCGATTGGGAATTAAAAAAAAAAAAAAAACGATTTTCCACTGCACGATTCAGATTTGGATCGAAAATTCCCAACAATGTTATGATTCCTCTCAAAAGGAAGATTCGAACAAATCTGAGGAAGTTGAAAATCGGGTTGGTGTTCACCTTAAAGGAGTTTCCCAAGCGTAGTCTTGTTCTAAACCAATTGCCTCCTATGTTGAGGTGGTTTCTAGCTAGAAAAATCGAGCAATAGTGAATGGAGAAGTTTCTATAGTAAAGGAGGACAACCCGAAAATCAACGTGGCTTTAAATTATTATCCTCCTTATCATATTAATGGGAGGATTAAGGTAAAATCACCCAAATCGGTTTCAGAGATAGGGGAAATGTTATGGAAGAATACACTAGTTGGGTATTTTTTAGGCAAAAGCCCTCCTTTCCCTTTAGTACAATGGATTGCAAAGGCTATATGGGGAAAGGAAGGTCTTGTTGATGTTTTATTAAATGGTTATGGTTATTTTTTGTTTAAATTCAATGATGAGTTTTGTTTGCTGAATATTTTAAAACAACCTTGGTTTTTTACTAATCATCTTTTGGTGCTCGAAAGATGGCGGGTGGGTATGGCTTTGAACCGAGTATACCCAAGAAAAATGCTGGTGTGGGCGAAGCTTTGGGGAGTACCTACTAAGTTCCTCCACAATAAGGGTGTTAGTTATGCGGTGAGTACTATTAGAAAACCGCTTCAAGTAGATATTGTCACGGTGACTAATTCTTGTCCTCGATATGCAAGAGCCTCAGTGGAAATGGAGGCGAATGGAGAGTTTATAAAAGATTTTGATATAGAATGTGCGGATGCATCAATCCATAGGGTGGATTTGAATATCACATACTCCCCCCGAGATGTTCCAAATGTCGTGTCTTTGGACATAGTGATACAAAGTGGTCTGGTGGTGGTGTTGCTGAATTCCCTTCAAGAGAACTGTCTAATGTTCAACGAGAAGTTCCTATTGAGACAACTAATTTTCCTCAGCCTACCTCCCTTTGTGGCATTAGAAACAATCCTATACAAGTAGTAGATCGTATAGATAGGGGAAGGGATAGTACTGCTCGTGCACCAATCACCCTTGGGAAGGGTAAATCAACCATGGTTACCAAGCTTTCTACCAATCCCTCTGAAGATAATAGTTCATCTATTGGTTGGTTGAGCCTACCTGGTTTAGATTCCTCTAATGGGCAAATTCCAGATCAGGATTCTTATAGGGCTAAGGAGGTAGGTTTTTTTTGGTGAAAATTTTGGAAATGGAGAAGAATTTTCATCTTTATCCTTTGTGTCCCCATCAAGAATTAGTGAAACACTTGTGGGCTCTAGTCAAGAGATATTACATCAGGATGTGGCAGCTCTTGATCCTTCTCAAACGGTCTTAGATAGCCCTGAAGTTAAAAAGGAGAAATCAAAGAAAAAGAGAGCCCAAAAGAAGAAGCGGAGCGAAGTAGAGGATAGAGGCATGTCTTCATCATCCCCTGTTTATTAACAAGCTATTTCTTCTTCATTTTTTGTATATATGATGATTGGTTCTTCGAACATTAGAGGTTTAAATGAACCAAACAAATGTAAAGAAATTGTGAATTTTTGTAAGGAGAATATATTGTCTTTTGTGTGTTTATTGGAAACAAAAGTAAGGTCTCATAATACCGAGATGATTTGGAAACGTATTTTATAGGATTGGCGCCTTCTACCTAATCAAAATGGGAAATTTTCAATAATGTGGAACCCTTTAATTTGGGATGTGGAGGCCATATTGGTGTCCAACCAATTCATCCAAGTTCGATGCAAGTTACTTAGCAAAGATTTTGTTTGTGTTATCTCTTTGTTCTATGGAGCAAATTCAGTTGAGCAAAGGAGAAGTCTATGGCAGGACTTGTTGAGTTTGAAGAGCACCATAAACGATCCTTAGTTAATTGTGGGAGGATTTCAATGAATGTAGGTGTCTATAGGATTAAGTTGGGGGAAATGTTGTTTTTTTCTAAAGGACTGGAGGATTTCAATGATTTAGTTATCAAGCTAACTTGGAAGAGATTCGAACACCTGGAAATCATTTAACATGGTCAAATCATTGCTCTTCAAATCATATCCTTAGGCGATTAAACCATGCTTTGGTTAATCCTTGTTGGGTTCAATAAGTTCCATCTTTAGAAGCTGATATTCTTAGTCCAGGTTTGTTGGATCATTGCCCCATTATCATTCATTTGAACCTTGATAAGGCTATTCGTAAATCCTTCTTCAAGTTCTTTAATTTTTGGGCGAAACATCTGGAGTTTTTATGTACCATTCAAAGGGTATGGAGTATAGATATGTTGGGGCTCCGATGTTCCAAGTTGTCTCTAAACTGAAATCATTAAAGAAGGAACTCAAGGTTCCTAATAAGAAAGATTGTTCTGACATTCAATAAAGGACTTTGGAGGCTAGAATTTGTCTTCATGATTGTGAGGAGTTTAATTGCTCTAATCCCAGTATGGCAGATTGGAACAATGAAAATTTACTTTTCAAAAAAATACTATCTTCTTAGTGTAGTAGAAGAATCTTTCTTTAAGCAAAAGTCCAGAGTAACATGGCTTAAGCTTGGTGATCACAATACAAGCTTCTTTTTCAGGTGCCTAAAGCAAAGAAATCATAGAAATGCTATCCATTCCATTACTGATAATAGTGGACAACGCGTATCTTCAGAGGATGAAATGAAGGACTTGGTGGTTAATTATTTTACAGAGCTCTTTAGAACCTTCAACTTGTAATCTTAACTTCCAAAGATTAGTGTCTCTCATTTCCAAAAAGGTGTGTAGATCGAATTGGGGGAACCTTTTAAAACCAGTGTAAGATGATGAGATTAAATCTACAGTCTTCTCTATGGCTCAAGATAAAGCCCCTGGACTAGATGGCTACAATGCTAACTTCTTCCGTTTAGCTTGGGATGTAATTGGTAAGGATTTTTGTATAGTTGTTAAAGATTTATTTGCTACAAGTAAGTTATTGAGGGCCATAAACTCCACTACTATCTCCCTTATCCTTAAGGTGCAGAATCCTATAAGTTTACAGGATTTTAGGCTTATCTCTTGTTTCAATATAATATACAAGTGTATCTCCAAGATTATAGTAGAGAGGTTAAAAATGGTACTTCCTTACCTTGTAGGAAAAGAGCAAATGACTTTCATTAAAGGCCGAAGGATTGTTGACAACATCTTTGTAGCACAAAAGCTTCTTTGGGGCTATCACAAGGAAAATTTGGGACCTAGATGTGCTATCAAAGTAGATATTATGAAGGCATATGATAATGTTCGATGGAGTTTCCTAGAACAAATTCTGAACATTATGGAATTCCCTCTGCAATTTATTAAGTAGATCATGCAGTGTGTTACAATCGCTAAGTTCCCCATCAACTTAAATGGAGAACTAATAGATTTTTTCCCTACTTCACGAGGCTTATGATAAAGGGACATTATCTCTCCTTATCTTTTTGTTTTGATTATGGAAGTATTCTCATGTATAATGAGGGATATGGGAAAGAAGAATAGATTCTCATATCATTAGAGATGTCGAAAAGAAAAGCTCAATCACCTTTGCTTTGAAAATGATGTTATAATTTTTCTAAAGGGAATATATACTCTATTTCCTTAATTAAAGAGGCTTTGAAGGAATTCCATGAGCTTTCAGGTCTTATGGCAAGCCTAGAAAAAAGCCATGTCTTTCTTAGAAGTGTGTCTCAACAAGAGAAGGTGATACTAAATCAGACTTTGGGATTTTAACAGGGTGATCTACCTATTAAATACTTGGGAGTTCCTCTTTCATCTATAAAACCTAACAAGTATACATGTCAATTTCTAGTGGAAAGATTTAGTAAGCGCATCAATCACTGGATAAGTAAAATTCCCTCTTATGAAGGCTACCTTCAACTGGTGAAAATTGTGCTTTTTTCTATCCAAGTTTATTGGTCTTCTATTTTCACACTCCTTGAATGCATCCTAAAGGATTTGACTTCGAAGATGAAGTGTTTTTTAGAATGGAGTGATGAAAAGAAAGCAAGGGCTAAAGTGGAATGGGCTATAGTATGTATACCTAAGAACTAAGGCAGACTTGGCATTCCTGACTTGCTTTTGTGGAATAAGGTAGCTCAACTTAAACATTTATGGTACCTTTGCACGGATACCAGTGATTCTCTTTAGCAATCTTGGGTTCATTGTGAATTAATTAGAGGTAAGAACTTTTGGTTAATGAAGGTGCCCTCTATAGTTTCTTGGTCTTGGAAAAAGTTGCTACAACTGAGACCCCTTGCTCATCGTTTTTTCAAATGGCAAGTGGGAAACGGTAATATTATATCTCTTTGGTATGATGAATGGTACTTGAAAGGAGATTTAGTGGATTGGTTGGGGGAAAGAATAGCCTACTCATTTGGATACCCTAAAGAAACATGCCTTTGTTGTATCATTAATAATGATGGATGGGATTAGCCAACATAGGAAATTTAGGAGAGGATCAAGGTAGAAGTTGGAAGTGGATTGTGGCCAAATATACATTATGAAGATAGAATGGTATGGAAAGATAATCCCTCTAGACATCTTTCAATCAAAGAGGCCTACAATTCCATTCGAGGACAAGGGGCAAAGGTGTCTTGGAGTAGCTTTGTATGGTTCAAAAAGATAGCCCCTAGACATTCCTTTATTTAGTGGTTATTAGCACAACAAAAGCTCTTGACTATGGACAAGCTTGTTCAATGGGGTATCTTTCCTTTGGATGTTAATGATATTGAGGATCTTTTTCACTCTATTGGGCCCAATCAAATCCTTCTTGGAAGATCATCACTAGTTTAGTTATCTATTTTGTCTGGAGGCAATGAAATGAGAGAAGACAATGCATCCGTTCCAAAACAACAAATATAGTAGCTAGTGTCACGCCTCGAGGGTACCCTAGTAGTAATAGTAAACAAGTCACACTTGAATACTATCACTAGATTACCTTCAAAGAATGGCAGGTTTTTAAAACAACAGGATCTTTTAGTTGCTTGATAAGAAATAACAAATATATGAAAGAAATAACTTAGTGAATAAACATTACGGAACTATTACAAACCATATAGTTCTTCTGAAGTACACAACTAAATAATCTATTCTAATAATACATAACCATTAAACTAAAATATAACCGTAGACTTCCAGCTCCTAAGCTCTTACCGGAGCCATACTCTTGGAAGTGACTAACTAGGGTCGTAAAGTAAACCTGAAAAGACTGTTGAAGTATGAGCGAAACCACAGCTCAGTGAATAACCAGACATACCACACATCACACAAGTTATTAATAAATCATATGCAATGCGATCACTTAACCATATGCACAGATACAAGTTTGGATGATCTAGAATCCAAACAGGAAAAAGATTTACGCCCTCTTTTTAAGGGTTGAAGAACCATACTTTATGACCCACTTGCCCAGGAGAGACTAAGTACACATGAGAATCAACGATTTCTCGTTTTAGGGTTATCACTTTGAATATAATTGATTAAACTGACCATCTCCTGCAATCCCCTTAGAAACTCTTTAAGTATTAATCACTTCAAAGCGATACTACGGGCGGCGTTTTTCGGTGCCACTTAGTTCCCGTAGAACCGACAGACCAAAGAATACCTTGGAAGAACTAACACATTAGAACAACCAAGCATAAACAGTGATCCGAAATATTAATACGTAGCAGGCTGTCACCCCAATATATATGCAATAATGCAATTCGTGCAATGCATGATCAAATTATTTTGTTAAGCCAGAAATTCTTCATCAATTTCACGGTGACCGTACATTACACACAATCATCATTATACTACTTCACAACATCAAATCATTGCATTATCGCTTTGGTAAGAATATCTTAACAATCATACTATCAACCACAACATACTCCCAACAAAACAATCGTTTAATTATCTTTGCATTGCATATTCAACTACTTAAAAGCACAAATAGTATAATATGACTGAATTACTCACCTGCTGATACTAACTCAGTCGTAGTAATCGGCTGGTAGATCCTCTAGTGTATCAAAGTCACCTATTAAGATGAATAAAGTATTCATCAATATAAATTAACTAAATTCCTATATGTGGCTAGTGTCCTAGACTCAATATTTATCAAGTTTTAGTAGTGATTATTACAAATTTTATGTTATTCTATATTGATCTCAATATAGAAAATTATAGTTATTTATTATTACTTGGTGTTGTCGTGTTTCTCCTAATTTATCTCCTATAATTATTTTGTTATTTTTAGAAGTCATATTCTCGGAAATTTAGCTTATTTCAATTTTCATTCTTACCTATTTTATCTATTTAAACAAATATTTGACGAGTTATAACTTTTATTAACACTAAATATTTTTCCTTAACTCTAGGGTTTTAAGAATTATTATATATTAATCTAAATATGCTTGAATACTTGTATTTACTTAACTATCTATAAATTCTTATATTATCATATATATATATATATATAATATAATCAGTAGGTATATTACACATATATATGTGTGTATATATATATATTCTGTTTGTTTTAAAAACTAGCTTTCGTTGAAGAAATTTGGCTGTATGCCGGCTCAAGGCCGCCAGCCTTCAAACCCAGATGCCGGTGTAGACTTGATTTCGAGAATTATTTCAAATTAGGTGCACTGGCTTTGAAAGCTGTCGGCTTTCAACGTACGCCGGCTCTGCGCCGTCGGCGTAAATCTCCAAGTAACCGGCTTACACTCAATTTTTACGTGAAAATTATTTTTACGTAGCCTCTGATCAGTGTAAGCCGTCCCTACGCCGCCGGCCTATCAATGTAAGTCGCCGGCATTGAGCGATTACACTGCCGGTTTTGAGACAGTGTTGGTACTGTTCATCGTCTTCCTTACTGATCCGATTCGTATTCTTTAAATTTTCCACGTTAAAAACATTATTAAACCATTTCTAAGTGTTTATATCTTATACATAGTCAAACAACAACTCTTAACACTTTTATATACATATATATTTAGATCTCGATTCTTACTAAAACATAGTTAGGGTTTCGGATTGTTACCTCGT
Source organism: Combretum micranthum (assembly GCA_024138025.1). Classification (NCBI taxonomy): domain Eukaryota; kingdom Viridiplantae; phylum Streptophyta; class Magnoliopsida; order Myrtales; family Combretaceae; genus Combretum; species Combretum micranthum. The sequence continues at coordinate 224,897 of JAMXBD010001412.1, read as the reverse complement.
TTGAGCTCGTCCGATTAAATTCAAAGCTTGTAGTTGTGTTTATTACGTTCCTACGATTATTACAAGTCAGTTATAAAGCTTAGATTAAAGAAAATCATTTGAATCACATCAACTTAGCTTTGAACTCGTATTCAAGGGTTTTTAGTATTGTTTTTCTTTTGATCAGCACTTGGATGGTTTGTTCGGTTTGATTTTTGTTTTCAGTTGGTTTTGGTCGCTATTTGGGAGTAGATTCGTTCTGGAAGGGTTGAGAAATAATGAAAGTTGTTTGTTCCTTCATTAATGCATTTAATCATATATATATAGAAGGAAGGAAGGAGAGGTCGCGGCTGCATATCCCCCCCGAATTTGATACGAATTTCCCTTACATTTAGCTGTGTTTAATCTGTTACTTTCATTGTCATTAATGAGAGAATGATTTGGCATTATTTGGTTGGTTGTATGGTTGATTTTTATTGACTTTTTGAGGCGCATTATTGCTCAATTTCGGCTCTCTTTTCTTCTCCATGCACTCAGCCAAAACTTCTCCACCGAATGCATATATATAAATATATATTAGTTAATTATTAAATTGAGTTTTCAGATAATTTAACGAGTTACACGGGTACAAATTAGCTAATATTTGAGAGTTTTTGTACAAAAATATGTTTATAGAGTTATACGAAACTCTTAGATTATCAAATAATACAATTTTTAGTTTTATATATACGTAGTTAATTATTTGTATAATTTTATCTCCCGCGATTAAGATTTCTTAAGCTCATTAGATTAATTTTTGTTTCAGGCTTCAATAGCTTAAGAAAACTCGAGTTAGAACAATAGCGTGATTCGATTATTTATTTGGAGTTTAGATCTTGAGTTATTTAACAGTTTATGTTTTCGTTGTGTATTTATAATCCTATCAGTTTATCTTTGGGTCATCGTTTTCTGTCTATAAGCGTAGATATTTATCTACTTAATATCGTATTTGATATAGAGGCTAAACTATATATATATCTCTAGTTTTGATACCTATCATAAAATCTTATTAGTAGCGTTTAATTTTAACTAAGATTCTTGAATTTAGGGTTTAAGTTTGAGTCTAAGCTCATTACTACTAATTGTTTTAATCTCAAATCATTGCCGGGATCAAAACAATCATTTAATCTCTTTATTTATATTTTTCTATTTAAATCTTATTGTATATCAGGTTTCGGGTTTAAATTTTAGATTTTCTTTTAATCATATCTTGAATTATTCATTCAAGATACGAAATCTCGTTTTTGATATCAGCTAGGGTTTAAGAATTTCTAAAACCTTTATCTAACCAAATTATAAATACTGATATATTCTTAGACTTTAATTAGAATCTAAATCTATTAACTAATTCATATGATCTATTGTAAAGTCGTATACTAATGGGGAAAATTCATGGGGTTTACAGCTAGAGTCATTCTTAGTTATTTCTTTGTTATGAATAGTACTCATGCTTTGTAATGCCAAGATCTCGATCTTAAAACCTTTTTGTTTTTGGTGGTGATATACTCAAGATTTTAGGTCTCTTGTGAGTCCTATAGTGTTTTTTGTATAAGTCCCTCTTGTAATATTTTTTTTAGTAATGAAATTTTCTAACATTATCCAAAAAAAAACTTAAAATTTTAGCATATAAAAAATTCATATGAGAAAATTAACGAGCAAAAAAGGGAAATTTCTCATTGATCATTTTACATTATTGGTTAAATTACTCATAGTATATAACAAATTACAACCCACAATAGCATAAAATGACTGCCATGCTTGATCTGTTAAAATAGTTAATATTCTAATTATTATATCTATTTTAACAGTTAGGTGATTGACTGAACATTTCCATCCTATTAACGAAACAGTAGAAGCTCCCTTGAAGAATAAGTTATGTTTTCATATGTCATAAATTGTCCACGAATTTTCCAAACAGAGTTGTGAGAACAATATGGTGTATATATTGTAAAAAGCTAAAAAAATTATCTATTTGTATACATGTGTGATTGATTATATTTCTCGCTTTCCGGAAGTGAAAAGAAGAAAAGATTGCACAATAAATTTTTTATTTTTTTTTCAAGCAAAAATTTCTACTATAAAGAAATTAAAAAGAAAATTTACTTCATCAAATACATGCTTTCACCTAAATTACAAAAAGATAAAAATATAAATAAAGAAGTAAAAAAATTATAATTAAAAGAAGAAAATAACTGTACGCCTCCGGACAATAAAATCAAGACCATTCATAGATTACATTGAAAAAAAACATCAAAATGCATAAAACTATTTTTTTATTTAAAATAAGAAAAGGAAAAAAAAAAACTCCTCCAAAGAGCACACAATATGAATTACATGAAAGTCATTATCAAAAGGATTAAATAAAAAACATGACTTGTGTTTTGACTAATTTCAACATAGACCCGCTTTAATTTTTTTGATAAATAGATTATCTAAGTTTCATACAAAAATATTAATATAATTAATTGCTATTAGAAATATATGTGCTATAGTTTTATTGGACTAAAAAATTAATTTAATAAAAATATTACTAAATAAAATAAAATACTAAACACTATTTTTTAAGAATGAGAAAATTGAAAAAAATGTAAAAATTAATTTTTATGACCAATAAAATTGATATATGTCATTCTAAATTATTAAATAATATTAATACTTTTGTATGAAACTCGGATCATCTATTTATCAAAAAAATTAATACAAGTCATGTGTTTATAAATTGACCAAAATACTAGTAAAGTTTTTATAATTTAATCCTTATCAAAATGCTAAAAAACTACTCTTTTCATTTAAGAAATGGAAGCGGAGGGGGGGGGGGGAAGGGGGGGTGGGTGAGGGAAGCAACTCGCTGCTAAATACATTGCGTGGACTATATATGAGCAACCTTGAAGTGAGACAAAGTTGAATATGGTAACCAGAGTTCTTTGGGTCGTCCTCACTACATACGAACATTCACACTCATGAAGATGAGTTTTTGATCAAAACATTAAAATACATATGCGTGCATATATATTACAAAAAGATAAAATTAAAAATAAGAAAATTGAAAAAATTAAAATAAAACAAGAAAAGTTTAGTAATATCTAAACATGAGAAATGCAATGAAACCTAGAATCACAAGTCTGTTCTGGGTCCATTCATACTTACCAAACATGAGATAAGATGTGTGAGAGAGAGTTGTGAAAGTTGAAGTTAAACGTGAGGAGGCGAGTTATGAAGAACATGAGAGAGATTACTACAAAAATATCAAAACTACCTTATTATATTTTGGATACAAGAGAAAGACTTTGACTTAATAATAGCAATGGATTTTGAGACTATTTGATTACTACATCTTGGATAATTATTATATTCAAAACTTGATTTTTTAAAATTTTTATAATTAACTACTTAATTTAAAAATATTAATTTAGTATTTGTTTGGGGAAAAAAGTATTTGAAGTTTGTTATTTTTCATTTAAGTAACTAAATTTTGCTAAAGTTTGCAATCAATTATTTAAACTTCATTTATTTTTACAATCTAATAATAATTTAGGTTTGAGATTTTAGCTTTCAACAATTAAAATTCAAGTAATAAAGAGGACTTAAAATATATATATATCAAGTGTAGCATTTAAATTTTTTTTTTCCTTCCCCGGTTTTCAATTAATATCACTTGACAATTAACATTGGTAATTAATTAATTAATTGATCGATATTCATCTTAATTTTTCGCCTTTTTTTCAAAAGAAAGAAAAAAGAATAATAAAATAAAGATCGGTAAGAGACATTTAAATGGTACGACAGGGACAAACGTTTATACGGCGGAATTTCAAACTCTTGGCTTTGATTCTGTCGGAGGGAGAAGCCATTCCATTCTCCTTTTCTTCTCTTAATTCTACGAATACATGGATGCGCATCATGCTTCTCTTGGTCGACGAACGGTACTATAATTCCTTTTTTTCTTTTTTAAATTTTTTTGGTTTGGGGTTAACTGAATTTTTGAAATTATGAAATTTGAATTTTCAGTTGGAAGAGATTCGTCAGAAGCGAGCAGCTGAGAGACTCAGCAAAACTTCTTCCCATCCAGATCTAACCATACCCAATTCAGCCCTAATGGTTCTTCATCCTTTTGCCTTTTTTTGCCCACTTTACTTTTCTTTGTTTTCTTTTTGAATATATTAAGATTTTTTTTTTTTTGGGTTTCCTAATTGATATTGATTCTGTGCTTTTCCAGATTCTTTAGGGATCAGAAAATCCGAGAGTGGCAGTGGAATTTCAGAGGTTAGATACTCTGTTTGTATCATAATTGCATAGCTAAAATTAGGGGGTTTCCTTGAATTTTTCGAATTTTTACCATGTCCCGAAAAAAAAGGAAAAAGAAAATGTTTAGTGTTATTGGAGAAACTGATCAAGACATCTTAAGTAGGTGATATTTTGTATGATTTATAGATATTCGTATCAGCTGTAACTTCTTCTTGATCACGTAATCTTACATTGTTGTAGCTCAATAATGGTCTTTTATGATTGCAATTCATTCATTCTTCTTCTTCTTGTTCTTTTATTTATATTATTTTTTTTAAGAGATGTAAGTAAATCTAGTCAATGGATATTTTTGTTTACTAATAACTTTTGCATACGTTTTGCTGACCACAAAGGCCGATGTGAGTGGCCTTGTTTCTCAGCTAAAAGATCTACAGCAGAAGAATTTGGAGTTGCAGGCTGACAATGATAGGTTGGCGTTGCAGGTATTTTGAGTTTTTCTTGTTACGGACGGTTTTTATGACACTGTTACTCTAAATTTTAAATTGAACATGTTTCGTTTCTGGCACAGCTGCAATCAAAGGAAGTGGAGAACGCCGAGCTACTTAATCGTTTGAATGATCTGGTAAAAGATAAATCATCAAAGAATGTCCTGTCCTTTATCTCTGTAGTTGCGTACTTCGGAATTAGATATAGTGGATTGTTTGTGTATTGGTTCTTTGTAGTTCAATGATGGCTCCAAATTGATGGATGGAAACACAATGACATCTGACAGATCCCCTTAGTTAGTAATCTGAAAAATTTGCCAGGCACTATGCAAGGCCGACTGTTGCCTTCAATTGACTGAACTTTCATGACTCATTTAACAAACTTCTGCTAGAGACCCTGTAATAATAATCTGAAAAAATTTGTCAAGAACTTTGCAAGGTTGGCTCTTGCCTTCAATTGACCTGACATTTCTCATGATTAATTCAGTCGTTATTTCTGGAGCTGTAGGAACAAAACACTGTTCCATCATTGAGGAAGGCTCTTAGGGATGTTGCAATGGAGAAAGATGCTGCTGTTGTTGCACGGGTATTAATATTTAGCAATTTTTATATCATGTTATCAGCATTTCATGTGTACTTGATTTCATGCCTCACCTACTGTTTAGCATAGGAGGATGCCTCGACCCAGCTCCGCACGCTTAAAAAGCGTTTGAAGGAAGCAGAAGAAGAGCAGTATCGTGTAAGCACATATGCTATATATTTATCATGTGATATTTCAGGTTCCTTCCACACCACCACCCGAAACCCCCCCCCCCCCCCCCAAACCACCACTATTCTAAGAGAAGTATATGGTTGTGTTTTTCTGGGAACAGGCAGAGGAAGATGCAGCAGCATTGAGGGCAGAACTCAACTCACTTCAGCAGCAGGCAATGAATAATCAGTTTGGTGGAAACACCTGGATGGGAACTCCTAATAATTTAGAATCTTTGGAGAAGGAGCTTGCCAACTTGAAGGCTGAGTTACAGGTTTGCTTGAAACTAACATTATTGCCTCAGTCTCTGGTCCTTATCACTAATTTTTTATGACGATTCTGAATTTGTAGAAAGAATCATCTCTAAGACAGCAGCAGCAACAGCGGTTTGTGGAACAACTATCTCAAAACTCTATGCTCATAGCAGAAAAACAAGCACTGGAAGAGAAACTGCAAGCTCTTTCTGCAAAGGGTCCGGTGTGAGTTCAAATTTTGCAATTGAATGCTAAATGCAGATACCTCATTTGAGAAATTGAAACTGCTGGGAATCATGTTATTTTAAGGGACTTCTTCTTGAATTTTTTGTTTCTGTTGTCTTGAATTAACTATGTCTATTTTGCATTGCAGTAGTCTCTGAGAAGGTGGTTGATAAGGCATTTTCAGTGGTGAGTAATCATTAGAGTTTTACTAGCTACTGTTGGTTCTACATATTATTGTAATTGATGTAATTTATGATGATGAGCATACATTGTGTTTCATTTTAGATGAATGGCTTACAGCTATAAAGCAAAACCTTCATAGTTTGTACAACATTGATATTGTACGGTAACCTGCCTTGGTACGTGCATAAGCATACTCAAACAAAATTCAATGCTATGTTTTTCCAGAAAGGTCTTCATGACTTCCATATGAGAAAATTTAATTTTAGCTTGCTTTATTAAACAAGTAATTGCATTAAAAACCTGTGTTGAGTTATGTGGAGAAGATGAGTGCAGCTTTTCTGATCTAGTGGTTTTATTCTGAGAAAGATAGATCATATCTTCAACCAGATTCATGTATAGCAAATCTGCATGTTTATAATAGATAGGAGATTAAATGGCATTTCTTCACGAATCTGCTACTAAGGACCATGCAATTGTGCGGAAGCTGGTTTTTGTCAAACATAAGGAAAATAAAGCCATTCTTCTATTTTAATTTATCTTTCTGTTTAATTTTTTCAATATCGCAGGAAAGCAAGGAGAAGTTAGAAAAGCAATTACATGATATGGCTATTGTAGTTGAAAGACTAGAAAATAGCCGGCAGAAACTTCTCATGGAGGCTAGTATTTTGCTTGTTCCAATCTATAGCCACTTTATTTTTCTTCCCTCTCAGAGATGAAGTACTGAGATTCATGTCTTTGCAAAATCTTTTTCACAGATAGATTCTCAATCATCGGAGATTGAGAAGCTCTTTGAAGAGAACTCTAATCTATCATCTTCGTATCAGGAGGCAATCAACACTGCAGTGCTTTGGGAGAATCAGGTAATTCTGTGGATGGAAATTGGAAAGATGAACTTTTATACTAGACAAGCTTATTATATGTTATCCTTTTTATCCATGCATGCTCTCATCTTTTGAATGAAAAGGACAAATCTGAAATCAGATTGATTCTCTTCCCACCATTTTACTGCGGGACTCATTTGATTGATTGACATTGCATGTTCCTTGAGGCTTGAGATTGGCAGTCTAGCATCATCTCTAATTAAGAGTGATTATTTAAGTCGTTCCTGTTGAGCTTGGTATGTGAGAACTACCAATATTTCTGATGTGGTTTGATGAGTCAATCGTGTGTCAATTTGGTGGTTGGTTTTTATTCAGTTGTATGCGATTTTCTTAGATGCAATATAATTACTGATTTACCCAAAAAAGATTAGGCAGTATAATACCATAGGTGGAGCTTGACATTGATGCTCAACATACGTAGTTGCTATTTAAAAGCATTACATCAGGAGGTTCTTCATGGGAGAAGTACTATCACTCTATGTGTTGGTTATGTGGAGTATATACAAAGATGCTGATTCTGTAGCTTGTTGATACACAAGCAAAATTGTGACAGTTATATATTCTAGGTACTGTCTAATTAGATCAATTTGTGTGCCTTCACTAAGGCTTCTATGTTAAGTTTTCTACATCTGCCCTGATCTTATTCAATCTTTGTTTTCACCTTTTATTCTGTACAAGAGTAAATGTGTGGACTTTGGCATTAGCTAGTGTGCAGCCACTGGTTGAAAATTAATACTTTTGAGAGTTGAGACAGTTGCTTAATGTGTAGTTTGCATAGTTTGGTGGCTTGGATGAGAAGTGAAAGAGGGAGGGGGGAGAGGGATGATGAGGAGAAAGTGGAATGCCCTAGAATTGAAATGTTTTCATATTGTTCTTGAATATAAAGTAATTCATTAATCCATTTGTTGCCTTTTCTTTTGGTAATTTCATTCAGCTGCTTTTAGTAAGGAAATAAAGAGTTACTTGGGGCTACTTGTCATAAAATGTCAAGGCCAAGAGGCAAACCACCAGTTTTCAGATAACATGTGTTTTTCTACTCAATCTTCCTTCCTTTATGAGGAAAACTAGCCCATAGTCCTCTTAAAGCCTTTTGATAAATTTTTCTCCTTTCCTAATAGGGAGTACGAATTTTCATGAGAAGTGAACATGCAGGTTAAGGGATGTCTCAAACAAAATGAAGAGCTCCGTGGAGTAATTGATAAGTTGAGAACAGAACAGGCTGGCTTAATGTCTGTTGATGACACTCAGAATCTGAAAGGAGCATCTGGCAACCCAGTATCACAAGCAGACGTCTCTGAAGTTCTTTCTCTCAAGGTTACTATCCATTCTTACCTTCTTTTTTCTTTGTTTTTCTATATGATGATATCTCGGAATTTTGCATCCTCTTCTCTCTGGTCTTCAATTGATGAGGGGTACTGTAGATTTACTTCCTAAAGGAGAACAAGGGAGAAATGAATTAATTTTTCACTTTTCACATCGTGTATGTGGATCTTCTTATCAATATATGTCGTTCTGTATAAAATGTGTAGGGCCAGCTTGCAAAGGAGCAAAGTAGAGCTGAAGCATTATCTGCGGAGGTCATGCAGCTATCTGCGAGGCTCCAGCAAACAACACAAGCATACAATGGTCTCTCACGCCTGTAAGTATATCTTTTCAGTGCCCCCATTTCCACAATGCCTATCCCACTTGACTTTACAACAAATTTTTTCTTCTTATTTTCCCTTTCATGTTGATATGGTGATATTCATCCAACAATGCAGCTACAAGCCAGTACTACGTAACATCGAGAGTAGCCTCATAAAAATGAAACAAGAGGGCTCAGTGACTGTGCAGTGATTTGGATCAAGTTCATTTTCACTAGAATTTTCGAGATTTTTAAGGAGGTCTTTAGTTCCATGTGAAGGAATTTACAGTTTACATGACTCTTGTTCTTAAGAGAATTCATTATAATTTGTTTCGTTTACTGTATTTGTGAATCAATTTTGTTTGCACTCTAGGAAAAGCAATGCGATGGGTAATTGCTCATCTATTTAGAGGATCTGAGTGCTGGTATAGTTAAGGTCCCTTTTGAGAGGGATAGCGCTTAATGCATACATTCTTCAGGTTTGGTCGACTGCGTTTTTTTTGCGTTTCCCTGTGCCAACGTTAATGTGTTTTAGGGACATCTTTTAGTATTTAGTATCTTTTAGTATTGTAGCAGTAATCCCAGGATATAACTTGGTTGATATAGGGGAAATCATGCGGGAGAAGAAAAATGTTCGACATAATTGGTTTATGATAATACACTGATAATAATTTATTGGGTTAATGTCGAGAATGGTATTTAAAATTTAGTAAAATATATAATTAAATACTCGAGTTTTGAAAATGGTATTTAAAATTTAGTAAAATATGTAATTAAATACTCGAGTTTTGAAATTGATGAATTTAGTATTAAAAGAACTTTTATTGTGACAGTAAAATCTTTGTCAAATCAGCTAATATCATCATCCAATGTGATATTTTTTTAATTAATATGATGAAGATATGTGCATAAAAAGTTCGTGTAGGTATAAAGTTGATGAATTTTAAGTATAATTACATATTTTATTAATGTTTGGTACCATTTGCTATATTTATCCCACTTTATTAAATATTCAAACACTTCAATTTTTAGTGGAACATGTTTCCTTTAAATAATTTATGGAAAGAGACATGAAGAAATCTAGTTATATCTCTAAATTTTTTCAGAAAAGGACTTCCATGATCTTCCTTGACTTTTGGACAGGATGATAGTATTTAATTTAATAAAGTAATAAGATTAAATATATTAAATCAATAATATGATAAAAAGTGCAAAAAAAGTGTGGAGAAAGAAAGTTTTGCTTTTTTTTTTTTTTTTTTGTGCCCCGGAAGAAGTCTTATTTGGATGTCCCATTCATACTTCACTTTTGCGTTTAGCAACTCTCTCCAAAGTGGAAATAGAAATGGAAAGAATGAAAGGACTAGAAATGGATCAAATGTTTATTTTATAATTGATAACTTATAGAGGAAATAGATAGAAAAGGAAAAAAATAGAGTTTGTGATTGATAAAATTATTTTTATAAAATATTAGTAAGAGGACAATTTTATAGTTATTTTTATTTTTCATGATTTTCCGTCCATTTCTTCCTAAGATTAAAAAGAAAAGAAAGGGTTTGAAATGCGGAAAACTTCCCACTCATTTCCCTCTATTCGTCCTTTCATCTCAACTTAAATTACCAAGCACGATGCTTTCAGTCTTTTTCCACGATTGTCTACGGATCCAACCTCAAATTCACGTCTGTTTTTTGCTCCAGATCTTCTTTCGATTGTAGATCTGATTCAATAGGTTTAATAAATCAAGAGAGATTCCACTCAAGCCATGTTTATAGCATAAATCAAGCAATCGTCAAAGCAAGCTGCAAGCATATAAATTTGATGACAATCGGAGCTTCATATTCTACGTAAAAACATCGAGAGTAAGAGCCTTGAAACTCAACATTCATGCCGTCAACAAATGTAAAAAACCTCATTAATACACTTGGGAATGTTGTAGCTTTAGGGACAGTTCATCTTCGTCAAATTCATTTTCTGATTTTTCTATAACTTTGAAAAAAGATGCAAATTTCCTTTTCCTAGAGGGTTATTTATTATTTATTATATTATTTAATTTAATATATTTAATATTATTACTTTATTAAACTAATTACTATAAACCTATCAAAAGTAGATGTGTCAAAGTAGACAAAATCTTTTAAAGGAGTGATCAGAATTCCTTTCCTGAAAAATTCAAAAAACATTGATGGCTCAAACTAAAAAGTAAATAAAATAAAATGTTAAGGACTTTCATGGAAAACACAACTAAATTCGTACTTTTTTGCTTAATGAAAACGATATGTTATTACAAGATATTTGATTGATGAATCCTATTTAACTCATAATTGTATTTAAATAGAATTAATATCAGTGTATTACTATAAATAGATTATGTCGAACATATTATATAATATGAAAGTATAACATATAGATGATTTTCAATATTCATGGTTACATCATCTTTCATTTATCAAAAAGATTTTCACCTTTTTTTTTTTTTTTTTGCCTTTAAAGATCCATTAAGTTTTTTACCTGAAACAAATACAAGTAGGAATATTTTCTTCTTCTTCATCTCTTAATTGCTGAAATATGGAATCTATTCTCTATCTAGATTATTTAGGGGAAGAGTGAGTTTTAGTATAACACAGAAAATTATAAAAATAGCTCTTCCCCTCAGGAAAATAAGTTAATGACGGTCAATTATGCATGTATTATAATTTGAATTTTTATAAGATTTCGTGTAAATTCATGATTTAAATTTTAAAAACTGAAATTGTTTTTTCTTAATTATAGAAATTCTGTATCTAGCCATTTCTCATATGATATTTTTACTTTTATATTTTTAACCACTTATATCGTGAGTGTATTCGTCTCCATATATTTATGAAAACATGAATAAGTAGGCTGCAGGCAATTGAGTCTTTTTTGTTTTGGCAAATCATGTAAGTCCTTCATGCTATTAGTGCTTTAAATTAGTCAACTGAATACTTTAGTCTTGTATTTTACATATCTAATAGGTCACTCACGTTTGTAGATAAATCATAGGAGATAATGACGAAAGGATTAATTTGATATGAAAAATACAGATGTAGAAATTTAAATGACTTATTTAAAGAATATAAAACAACTGAAATTTGGTATCTAACTTAAAAAAGACAAATTGAAGTATAAAATACTTACATAAAATAGCACAAACATATTTTGGTTACTTATCCTAACAAATCACTGGTTGATCTTATTAACTTACTGGAAATTTTTATAATTCTGTCATAGTATTGTACTCTAGCAATATCAATATTAAATTAATTATAAAAAAATAAGTAAAAAAATTTAAAAGATTCTATCACTGTTGAAAAAAATTTCATGACCATTTACTGATATGATTCCTAACTCATCATAATAGGCCAAGGATTATGCCAAGGAAAGAACTTACGTGAATGTTTGGTAATTGAGAAAGACTACTTCGGCTAATCATTTAGGCACACGCCTTCAAAGGAAGTTTTCGGTCGAATAAGCAATTTTCCTATTATGGCCAAAAAAGAAATTAAAAAAAAAATGAAAGAAAGCTATTTTTCTAAATTAATTAAAAGGATGTTTACTTTGTTTTTATGCTAAGAAACATAAGAACGAGGGGCCTAACTCAAGAACACAACCAACGGTGTGAAAAGTAAAATAGTGTATGGGAAAACAAAGTTGTAAACAGGACATAAGTGCTCCAATTTCAAGGGGTGGGTCCATCTCTTCTTTTAAATATCATTTTGATTGTAAAAAGATACGTGGAAAGAAGATTGCCCGAAATGGAAAAGATATGATGCATAGAAGAATATTATGATAAATGGACACTAGGAATTAGAGATTAATATTATTTTTATAAGAATAAGCATATTTTATTAAGACTGATTGAGCTTAACGAGTTAATCATTTGAGTTTGAGTTTATTATGTATTACTTTAAATTGAGATTGAATGTTTTCTAGATTTCTTAGTTGGCTTCAAGGTTCAATGTTAATCATTTTAGTTTCATTTACAATCCAAATGATATACATTAGTAATAAATGAAATGCTGCTAAAACTTAAAGCTACATTTGGAAGGCAAATAATTGGTTGATAGTTTGTCTTTGTTACTTTTTACATTAGGTAAATCAGAAAGATACCCTAAATTTGAAAAAACCTAATACATATACCGCTTGATAAATAAAAAGACACTCCCCATAAGCTTTAGAGATATTACAAAGACACCCCAACATGAGAAACTCAATGCTTATACTTCTTGATAAATTACGGAAATACTCCTTGTAAATTTAAGATATTACAAAGATATCTTGAATTTAAATGGTAAACTCTAGATATTATAAATATCACTATTTTTAGAAAAACTTAACATTTACATGTTTGACAAAAATGTAGGTTTTATTATTTTTACTTTGTTAGCATATGACTAAATATAAAGAATTTCAACTCATCAATTTATTTTGATTTAGGAGACATGGCAAGTTTTGAATTTAAAATTTTAACTAATTTTTGAGTTTTTTTTTCTTTTATATTTTTATTGATTGCTTTTAATTGGGTTGTTGCAACAAGTCTGTTTTTTTTTTCTATGTAAATTATATGTTGTGTGCCCTTAAAGAAAATCTATATCCAAAGAGTCTACATTAGTTAAATAAATAATTTGATGTTATTTTTATCAAATCTATCATATTCTCTTAAACAAGTTTTAATGATGATAAAAATGTTAAGAGATATCTAATGAATCTGTTTTAAGAGTGTAGAACAAAGTTTTCTATTATCATGACAGTCACTTAAGCAGACATATAAAATGGCATTCCAATAGACATCTGAGTAGACACTTGAGCATGCAATTGCACAAATGTTACTTTGGTTCGCATAATGAATCGTCATACAATTTTTATCGATCATAAAAATATAGGTTATATTTATTTGAAGCCATAGCTCTACTAATGAGCGTATTTAGGTAATGCATTTAATTCGTTCAACATAAGGTGGATCTTAATCTGTGGGATTTTCTTCAAGTTTGTTTCACGAGTTTTCAAGGATAATCTTATAAGTTACAACAAAAGTCTTTTTCAAAGTTTTATGAAGAAGTTTACAAGATGCATCAAAGTTCATGTTTCATTTTTGATAAAGATCTTTCTATAAAATTCATGCTTTAAGGTATTTTGATAAAGTCAACAAATGAAGATGAAGATATACTATGTCCAGTTTTTCATATCAACTAAACCTTATCCGAATCTTGAGGAAATTTCAAAATTCAAATTCAAGTTTATCTAAGCAAGGTTGTTGAAGAATTGGATGAAGATAAATATCAAGAGTATCCAAAGATAGTAGGCAGAACAAGATATGATTAAGCAGTTAAATATTCGAATCTTTTGATAAGTTATTCAAATTCAACAAATATAGGGATATCAATCTCATCGGCACAACAAAGAAGATGTTAGAAGATTTCATAAGATATTATGAATGTTTGGAGATATTATCAAAGAGACTGTTCAAAGAAATGCATATATATATATATATATATATATTCAAGATTTCAAGAAACAAACAATAACAACAATAAGAACAATAATGAAAATTTTGATTTGCACCTTACAAAAGCCTTTTGAGCTAACTGATATACATTTTGATGGACATTGCAAACTTCTTTTACAATCTTTATATTATGAGCTTAAACTAGAGAATTCATTTTTTTTTTGTCATTCTTGTAATAACTTTGTTTACTTTGAAGTGATGTTACAAAAGTTTTGTAGTACGTGCATAGCCGAATGGTAGGCTAAAAAGATAGAATAAGAGCTTTTGGCGTTTGTAATTTTTTTTGTTATTGGATTAGTAGAACGACTGGTGTGAAATACTAGATACCCTTGCAAGGGAGCTGGAAGAGAGGATTGACTCACAAAGAAGAACTTTTATAAATTGCCATCTTCTTTATTTACTGCATTTTAATTTCTGTTGTTTTACTTGCTACTTTTCACATGCATTCTTCATGAAAAGAAAAATATTAAAAGGTGCTCTTTTTAGTATATTTGCAAAAAGAGTTTTTGAACAAATAATTCACCCCTCTCTTGTTTGCCTTTTCAGGACTTACAAAATTAAATACTAATTAAATAAACACAATGAGACTTACATTTTTATCAAAGGGTGCAAGAGCTAAATTTTTTAATTTAGGGTGTTTCTACTATGTTTAGAATTTATAGAGTGTCTCCATAGTTTACAAGGGACATAAATATTGAACTTTATTTATTTATTTTTTAATATAGTGTGTCTCTATAATATTTGTGATTTACGCTTTTATATTTTATTTTTCTCATTAATATTTTTTTGAGTCTTGTAGGTAAGTAATAATATTTAGTTGATCAAAGAATCATTTTGATTAAGAGAACTTTTTATTTATTGTGTTTAATTATTTACTTTTTGTGAGTGGGTGAAAAATGATATTTGAATATTGGTATGCGTCTTTACCACATAAATAGTTAGGTAATAATATATAATAATTAATGCGTGGAGCTACTTGTTGGGGAAGAGGGGAAAAAAAAAAACACTTTTATCTTTAAACATATATAATTAATTATGAAAATTTTTTTGTGCCTCAACATATGTGTTGTGTATATATATGTATATATATTGATGACTAGTTAAGGCTACCCTACCTTCATAATTTAAACAAAACGGGTATGAATCTGGAAGCTGGGGATGCGATTCTTCAAAGCATGTGTTGACATTCTCAGCTAGCAAACAGGCCATACGCACTGGGTCTTTAATTTTGGTTGGATTATTTTATTAATGGCCGACCGATGCAGTGAAGGGCGATTACATCCAATTAGAATTTCTATTTTCCATCCACATTGTTTTCCATCTGTCCGACATAATAATTCTCCTACTCTCCTGCACTGTATTGATTGGAAAAGTATTTATATATATAATATGTAAATCTAAATAAATTAAATTGTGAATAAGTCTGATTTTGTAGGAATTTGTTAATTAGTTAATTTATTAAACAGAATATGATATAAGGTAAGTTGTAAAGTTTTAATACATATGCCTTTAGATATTGCATTTTTAAAAAATTTTCTTTGTAATTTCCTAATGACCATTTCGTCCTTTAAAATAATGAACAGTGATTTTAACATTATTTTGTTTAAGGTCAAAATACTAAACTAGGATAACTAAAACACATTTATTAAAGATTTAGGTATATAAGTGCTCTATAGAAAAAATAGGAATGTAAACACACATGGAGTAAAATGATTTACGTACACAGTTTACCTTAACATAAATCAAATACGATCCTTGCATTATTTGTTGGTGTAGGAATAATTAATTCCACCCAATATGAGATATGGTCCACTCAAAGGAGGATGTGCTTACGCCTAGAAGAATTTGGTTTGGCAAAAGGCCCTTTACCTCAATACCACATGTTAAAGTGCATGTTAGTTAAAAGATATTTTTTCTTAATTTTTTTTTCCTTTTGAAAATTTTGCTACCGGTTAGTATACTCACAAACCTATGAGATTCATAGGAGCTTCTACGATTATATTGACAAGACCATCTAGTGAATCATTTAACCGTTAAAATAAATATAGTAATTGAAATATTAACTATTTTAGTGGTTCGATCACAGTCGAGTATGGTGTGTATCACTGGATAGTAACGAGATCAGTCCTATAAAAATTAATAATGGAACCATAGAATTTTCCGACATTCTTATATTTTATAGACAAAAGAAATTTCCAAATTTAGGTAATAAGTGTTAAAAGAGCACTAAAGTCTAAGTAACATATTAACATCATGTCAAATTTACTCTATAAATTTTGAAAATAACGTTAAATATAATACTTGGATTTTATATAATTAACTACCTTTACTTTTATATTATCATGTTTTTTACATAATTATGCTTTTCAAATTACCTATATCAACTTCGTATTAAGTTGTGTATATAATTGACTTTTCTAATCAAATATAAACATTACGTGTACAAAGCAATTATTTTGATGAATATATTCAACTTAGAATATATGATTTTCTAATAATCATTAATGGTCACTTGTGTTAACTATGTCTTATAAGATATCTTTTCCACTACTTATATATATCCTAAATATTCATCTTCATAAAAACAATCATTGAAGATACATGGTAATCCAGGAAAAAAAAAAAACTAAATAGATAATTTGAGATGAGGTTAACAAAGTAGTACCACTTACCTTAAAAAAGTGCAATTGATGACTAAAATTAGTAATTTGAAAGTACAAATAACTAATAGAATAATTGGTCAAAATTTAGGAAATGCAACATTTATTCCAATATTTTATTTATTTTTCTAGATCTACACAAATTTTTTATTTATCCATTTATTCCTTACTTAAAACCTTACTAGTTAGCATTACCACTATTTAAAACTCCAATAGTTATTGCATATTGCATGTCATAAAAACAAGGTTGGAATTTCTTACTCTCTTTCTCCCTATAAACTTCTTATCAAACCTAACCGTCCTCCTTTCCAAACCTTTCCCTGTTCTATCACCTAAGACCCACAATCTACTACTATCATATTAATATCTGCCTATAGGCTATTCCTCATCTCAAATCTGGATCTTTTTATACTCTTCTTATATCATCTTTCCATCAATGTTATGTTTCTGCTTCACAAGTTCACATTTGCCAATTTGGTTGGATTGAAATTGTGATTATTGAGCCAATATCGGTGGATCAATAGTTTTTAGAAAAAGAGCAATTTTTTTTCTTTTTTCTTTTTGTTTATTTGATTTTCATCTTATTATAAGATTTTGTTTGGCTAGAGTGTTGACTTTTCTCTCTCTCTAAGATGCATCAGTTTTGGATTGAATCTTTAGATCTCCATCTTTTGGTTGTTTTGTAAGGATTTCGTAACCCGTGCATTGAATCTTTTTATAATCTTCTTGATTAAATATATTTTAGTTTTATGAAGATGGGGAAGGAAAATAAAAATTAAAAGAAAAAACTCAAATACTTTTTGTGTTGTAGTGACACCAAGATAAGTGAAAAATCAATCTCTAAATAGGGGTGTGAAAAAAAAAAGAAATTGAAAAATCGAACCGAAATTGGAAAACTAATACGAAAAATATGGTTAACCATGGTTAAAGTTTTTAATTTTTTTCGATTTTGATTTATAACCAACAATTTTGATTAACTAGTTCGAAATATATATATATGTATATATAATATAAAAATATAATTAATATTTCGAAAATATAAACAAATAGAATTTACATCTTAATAAATTTTAAATTATTGTGTTGTAAATTGGAATATATAGAAGACATAAAGTATTAATTTGTCATGTTGGCATTGAATTATAAGTCTTATGAACAAGTATTATACTTATCTTGGTTTGTTGGTTAATTGTTATTTGCTTTGTTGATTTGCAGTTTTCGAATGTAATTTTGTTATTTGACTTATTAATTTGTAATTTTTGAACAAAAATAAATAGTCTAATTTTTTATGGTTAGAATAGAAAATACAGTAAACCGCAATTTTTAGTTTACTATTATGTTAATAGTTAAAAAAACCAAAAATTGAAAAAAAAAAAGTTAACTATATTAATGAACCAGCTTTGAATTAAAATATAAAAAATGGATGATTTTAATAGAATTAAATAAAGAAAAGGAGTGATGGTCCGGTTAAAAAGAGTTTGGCCATCCCCACCTCAAAATAATGCATGTCAAATGGGTAAAGGTAGTTGAATCAATAAAAATTTGCAGCACATGCCCATCCGCCTTTGTCTCCCTCACAATTTGTCTCAATCAGAAGGAAGAAGTTGACAAGCCCACCATATGCACTTTCAACAGTAAAACAATCAGTCAAATACCGGGAAGCTATCAGGCCTTCGAAGCATGGATTGCCCTCAAGAACCGGCTTTCCATTGACAAGGGATAAGGATGCCATCCACTACCTAAATAAATGTTCATCATAAGAAATAGACTTGCAAGCAGTAGAGTAGCCAAATTAAAATACCTGAAGTTTTGTGTTCTACCTATATAAGTCTCTAATTTTTATTTATACTTATTTTACCGTTTGAAAATTAGTCCCCAACCATCTCTTGTATAGTAATCAATATTCCTCATAACCCATTTATATTGGGCTGCAACATCTAATTTCCAATTGATTAGAAATGTTTGGTTAGATTTGTAGATAAACTTAGATATGTGGTTGATATTTGTTAAGTTTGTGAAATTACTGTTTATTTATAGGAGTAAAACGAGTAATCTATTATTTCTTATAATTTATAATGCTCTGCTTGATAGATAAAATTTGGTATGCATTAAAGATGATAAAATAAGTTTTATATACAGTTTTTTGAAACGTATTTCCATAATAATGACCCTATGAGTAAGATATCTTTGCATGTGTACTTGCTCTATTACCTATATATTAAAGTTCATAAGGTGCAAGTTTCATATAGCCACCATACGAAAATTATCAACTCATAATGATAATTATAAAACAAGTATTATAGTTTTGTCTTCTAATGTCTGGGAAAAAAAAAGATTATATAATATAGTTCAAATGCATTATCTTTAGGAAAACTTACAGTATTTTTCGTCTTACTTTTCCATCTCTTTGTCTTATTTGCCAGAACCTTTTTTTTTTTCCTTTTTCTCATTTAATCGGATGTTGTATGTGTAAAGTTATTATATAGATTTGGTTTTATATTTTTTGAATTTTTTTTTCATCATTACAATGGAGAGAGAGAAATCAAAATTAATATTTTTTACTTACAAAATTAGAAAAGACATCGTTAGAATATAAGACCATTAGCTATACATTTTAAATTTGAAGAGAGTGAACTTAATTTTTGTTTACACTGCAAGGCTACATGCATGGAGGATTTGTCTTCTTTATGGATGTTAATTGGATATTATTTAAGGAAGATTTTCTAATGTTGCTTTCTTAAAAAATAAATAAATGTCATACTCTTTATATATATATATATATATATATATATTATATACTACCAGGACACACACATGGGATGCATGTGTTTACAACAATAAGAACATTTAAACCTATTTTGATTTTCACTCAAATTATAAAACTTTAGATTTCAATAATCAAATATTAAAATATTGTCAAAGTTTTCAACCATATAAAATTATTTAATTTAATAGTTAAGTTGTAAAATTATTCACAAAAATAGATTTACATTCTTATATATCATAACCATTTAAATATTAATGTATACTTATTATCTTTTGTTTTCCTTTTTTAATATATGTACATGATATATCACACAATATTACCAATAATCAACATTAATACCATCGATAGTTTATGTACATATATAAGTTAAATTGCTTCTTTCCTATATTTGTATGAGACAAAATAGTACTTAAATGTGAAGGTTGAAAATCACAATTTCGTGGGATATAAAAGTTTATTTACATATATATATATATATATATTGAGATAATTGCAATTGTCAAAATTAAGGAAATTGACATTTAAATAATTTAGAGAAAAGTAAGATGATTTTAATTTGAAGTATAATTGAAGAAATAAGAAAGATTTTAGTCATTTAAATGAAATTAAATACTTATAACACCATGAGCAATTAAAGGCATTGAATTCAAAATTTTACATTATCGATAGAAATCAATGTTAATTAATATTAAAACATATATGTAAAAAAATATATACTTTAATCATTTAATTAATATGAATATATAAGATGGTTGTGAGTAATTGGTGGAATTGATATGAAGGATAATTAGAAACATATGAATGATAGTTTGAGTTATCAATGAGAATGGACAAAATTGAAATGTATTATTCATGACAGCAAAATTTGTTGCTTGTGCTTAATATAGATGATAATAATAACCATGATATCATAAATATAATAATAATGGAGCAAATGCAAAACATACTACATAAAAGTAGCATTTTTTATTTTTTTTTCCTATGGTAACTGCTATACTTGCATAAGAAAAAAGATAAGAGTACAAGTATAACTAGAAAGTCTAATTACAGGCAATGTCAATAATAGAGCGACTAGAGTGTGAGGAAACAGATATGTTAGAAAGCAAAATTAGCTCTTTAATCACGGGCAAGAAGAGCTAAAAGATCTGCTCTAGAATGACATGGGTGAACCAAAAGTCTTGATCAGTGCAAAACTGCAAATGCATCCTTGACCCTTGTATCTTTTCATGGGTTGACTCCTTGTGCCTTTTCATGGGAGATAATCCAAACATATACAGAAGTAGCATTAGGTAGTTGACAATTATAACATGAAAGGTTTGTACTATAAAATAAGGAAGGATAAATTATGTGGTATAGCAACTTAGGTATATTAATTGACTAAATGAATTTACCTCCACAATTGATCTTCTATATAATTTACTCCTATATATTGTGAACATAAAGCCTTTTGAAGTATTATCACACATTTATTAGTCATATGTACTAAAAATCCTAAAAAATTTTATGACATAGAAAATAAAAAAAAAATGTTAATTTATATTTAATCAACCTCAAGGATTGGCATTGATACAATAGATGTAGTCAATGAAGAACTTAATAGGATTGGGGGTGTACTGAAAATTAGAAAACAACAAAAATCTTAAATAAGAGAGAAAAAGGAGATTGACAGGGAAACAAGAGGAAGGATTAACATAATAATTTAAAATATAAAGTAATAATAATGACATTAATAATGGTAATACATCTAAAAACGATATGTATAGCCATTTTCAATATTAAAAATAATTGTGTTGGTATACATAGAATAGAAGTAACCAATTTTAACATAAAAAATTAATTTTGTCGATATTTGTGACCCTAATGATAAAACATAAAAGCATATGTTTAAATATTATTATAGGCATATGATATAAAATATTAAAATTATAAAAAAAAGTGATTTTGAAAAATGGAAAAAGAAATAAAAGCAAACTCCATCACTTATACTTAAATAATATGTACATTTATATAACATTATTTCTATTTCAATCACCCTAAAATTAGTACAGAATCACCAGCATAGATTTAGACATATCATGCCACCTAAACAACTTAATTCACCACGTATGTAATTAATATACTTAACAAAATTACCTATTGGTCTTAATAAAGCAATCACCATAAGATGCACGTCATAAGGACTAAGGAGAGAACTCTTGAGAGAGAGAGAGAGCTTATAACCAAAAGAAGCAGAGATAGCTTTTTAGCAAAGCTGTCTAAGATGATTTGGTAAAAGATTTGACTTTCATAAGATTTAATGGAGCCGTCAATAATTCACATGTGAACCTAGTAGCTAGTGCTGCCTAGTGGTAAGAGAGAGGTGGGTCGTCTTTAAATATTCTTAAGATATGTCAAATAAGATTGTGGGATCAAATGTGGTACCGTATGTGGGATCACAAGAGTGCCACAATCTTATTTAGTACACCATTGATGGAAGGTGTAGCCAAATTTGAGTAGTCAAAGGACCATCCATCTATTTTTCCTAGTAATAGTAGATGTCTCGATGAAATTATAACCTAACTGCCATAAGAAATCAGATTGCTCCTTCTAAGAGCTCAGATAAACAAATGCTTAATGCTATAATAAAGCATTCGCTTCTAGTTTAAATTATTTTTTTATATACTTTTTTCTTTCTATCGTATCATCTGTTTCTTTTGTCATATTATAATATCTTTTATTTTTATCTAAATTTAGGAAAAATTTATGGTTTGATTATTAATTTTAATGTAATAGGTCCTGTCGACTATTTAACGGCTTATGTCATACTTAATCATGCAATTAAAATTATTAATATACTAATTACTATATTTATTTAATGGTTTGATGAATGGTTTCATTATGGATACTGTAGAAGTTCCATACATTTACTTTAAATCAATTTTTTACTTCTCAATCATGTTCCCTTATAAAAAAATATAATTAATTTTCATCCATTTTGTAAATAACTATGTAGGTGTAGTATAAATATTAAAACCTTTCCTATTTTGGCTTTTTTGAGAGGAGAGAGTAGATCGAAGGCCAACTCGGTTGGAAACCACTGTTGATGCTACCTGACTATTAAATCCTTGACGAACGTTGAAACATTTTAAGATTAAAATAATACAGATTTAATGGCAATACTTTAACATACCTTTTAATTATCAGGGTGAAATGGGTGTTTAAAAAACTCATTAATAAGAAAAGGAAGCTTATTGAAGATAGACACCTGCACTCCTATTTGTGTTTCTATACATAGGCATGGTTTGGCTTTAAATGGAGAATCGAACTGGAATAGTCACCGCTGGTTCTAGAATCGGACCGGTTCGTCAATTTTAGAACTGGCTATGAAATTGTCGATTTCAAGGTTTTTAAGCGGTTATTTAACCTAAAATTTATAGAACTAGCTATTCTACCCGTTTTATTAAAAAAAATATTAAATATATAATTATTAATATTTAAATTATTTCATGTAAATAGTGAAATTTATTACTTATTCACAATATTTAATATATTATTATCAATAATGCAAATAAATATAACTTAAAATCATATATAATTAGTTTAAATAAACTTTATCTAAAAGTAAAATTCATTTTCTCAATAATGTGAGACTATTTTTTGCATTGTAATTTTTTTTAACTTTCTAGAGTATTTTGCAATCTCGTATTACTAATTACAATTGATATTGTATGTGTTTATATATAAATAAATGTGCATTCTAAATAAATTTATTAAAAAATTAGCTAAATAATTTAATACTTTTAGATCCAATAATTATTTTGTTCTTAAAATATTTGTTTTATTAAAAAATAAAATTTATTTATTTTTATTTAAAAAAAACGATTCTACTTTTCTAAAACTGGAATTGGGAACTGGCTGTTCCATGGAATCGGACAAAAACCATAAAAGATGGTTACGATTCCTCAATTTCAAGAATCAAAATCGGTGATTTTTGTTTCGGTCTGATACGGTTCTGAAACCATGGCCATGTATATGTGTTTTGCCTATCGTAACTCGCGGGGGAGGGGGGCTTTTGGGTGGGTGTGTGGGTTGGAGGATTCAAAGGTGCAACAAAAAATCCGACGTTGTGGCACTGCCAACGGACAGATAAGAGTTTGTGCAAATGAAGCTCGGTCCATTACGAGGAAAAATAATCAAACTTTATTGTGAAAAAAAATAGAATGGTTTTTTATCATGGCTCCCAGCACACCAAGATAGGTCAAATTAAACTCATACGGAGCTGTTGGACATGACAATAAGCAAGCAACGCTTAGTCGGGGCATTAGAAATGAAAATCGACATTGATTTTGGTTTACTTTTTTCAATAGTGTATTTGTCAATGTGGTGATTATAAAATATTATAATTATTAAAAAAATTAATCAGCTTTTCTTTTTAGAGAATATTAGGTATATTGTGCATCAATGAGAATTTTGATTATGAATAATTAAGAATTATGAAAAACGAGAATAAATAATGTAAAAAAGAAAAAAAGACTGGAGAGATGATGCCAACAACAAAATAGATGAGATGAAAGAGATCAATCCATTGCAATATTATAGAGTTAGACTGATCAAGGGAATTCATAGCAGGATCTTTCAATCAATTATCTTACCAATAAAATAAATATAGTTATTGATTGTATAATTTAGTAGTGTAATTATGATTTGGTAATGAATCTGAATCATAAATAATAAACAGGGTTGATCCCGTTAAAAAAATAAGAAGACCATAGAATTTTTCGATTGATCAATTGTTCCCAAATTCAAAGTTTTCATCTTTTAATTCTCTTTCATATTTTGCATTTGTTAATGATAATTATCTATATTTGATTATTCCTTCCTTTGATCTTTTTCAACAAAGTTTTGAAATAAGCATTGTTGATGGTCAAATATAAATCACATGCCTCCTAAATCCAGTCTAACCCATTAGTTGTTCTGGTTGGCCTATCGAGCATAGGCCCGACCCACTTTAGCTCACTTCTAAGTCTTATGGGAATCCTGACTCCCTTAGCTTGGAAAGCTAGCCTGTTGAATATTATAACTAGTTGAGTCCCGAGTCAAGGTCACTTTGTGCGTTTGTCCCAATGACTACTAGTCCCATGTGGGATATTTGGCTACCACTATGCACTACTAGTAAGGTAATGTCGCTTTAACACCTTTATATTTATCTTAACCTTTACGTCTTTGGGATGAGAACTAACTTAAGTAATTGAGTCGCTGCATTAGGTAACCCCACGGCACACCACTTACCATGTTCTATCTTGTAGGCCTAGTGAATAAGTCCAAGCCCATCTTCTTCATCTTTATTGGATTTGAACTAGCAACAATTGACCCATCCATGAGAATCTTACTCTTAAGGTAGTTTCCTTTCCTTGCATTCCTTTTTGAAAACATAAACGTAAGATTAACAAGTTTTTTAACAACCATGCACCCATGCTTTAAAAGTAAGAAGCTAATCTAGGATCCTGATCTTGGGAATAATTTAGATTCCATTTCAAGTTCTCCTAGTCCTCAAGAACTTGTAAATTCCCAAATAGGCCTTAGTAATTTTCCTACTTCCAACTCCTTTTAGGATAAAGAATGCCGAAATAACTTAGAAAAAGTGTTACACTAGATTGTTAAGAAAAATATTGGGCTGATAAACCACAATTGACAGGTAGAAAAACATCTCAAAGAGCTTAAACTTAGGCCAATGATCCCCAGCACCAAGGGAGTAGCAGTGAAATCCAACCATCTCAGCCTCAAGCGACAACATCCCAATTGCCACTAGAGAAGCAGTGCCAAAATGGCCTTTCACAAGCTCGACCACTAACTTGAGTACAAGCTAACCCCAAGGCTTCTCATACTTAGGGATCCCGAGGGATAAAACATTTTTCCATTGTACCCATTGTCTCCTAGACCCATATTAATGAACCATTTCCTATTAACCTGTCTATGTATCAAGGAAAACATTTTGAGGACTTAACTTTTGAGGAAATGGAAAGAGAACTCAAGAGAGTATAAAAAATTAAGGAGAGCAAGAATTATGCTCAAATCTTGAAAACAACATCATTGTTAAAAAAAACTCCTCTATCACAGTCGATAATCAAGGAACCATTTTTTACAAGCATGAAAACAACTCACATTTAAAATGTATGATGGAATCATTGATTCAAGGAGCACTTGTGCCGCTATAAAGACCAAATGTTAGTTTTTGGCTTTAATGATGCCACATTTTGCAAAGTGCCTCTGGAACACTGTAAAAAGTAACCCACAATTGGTATCACCAATTTTGAAGAGTTCATAAGCATGTTTAAAATGCACTTTACAATTAGTTGCCTCTCAAGAAAGGACACTTCATCCCTTTCCCTAATTAAATAAAAGAGACGAGTCCCTCAAAGATTATAAGATTTAGTTCAACCAAGTCATGACAAAGGTTGATGCTTTGGACCTTAATGTTGTAGTTCAAGCAATGATCCAAGAAGTTTGTCGAAATCAAAGCCTCTTTTGCTCTTTGGCTAAGAATAAGCCAAAACACTCGAAGGAATTCCAAGAACAAGCAGGGAAATACATATAGTGAGAGGATTTTATTTTTTTCCTAGTATGAGATTGAGAAGAATGGTAGGGACTGACAAAAATAGAAAAAAGAGAAAGGGGGTCAATGAATGACTGTTTAGGATCTTCTGGAGACCAAGTGGGGTTTTCAAGGCAAAATGAAAAAGAATAAGGCAAAAAGAGATTTTTGGACTCCAATTTTATCCTAATCAATCGCCTCTAAGAAGAGATTATAAAACCTATCTAAAACTTTAATAAAACTTAAGAGGAGGGTAAATTGAATTTTACACAAATTTTGATCTCCTTTTACAATTTCAATGCTCAAATAATCTAATTAATTGAATTAAACAATATAACAATTATAACAAAGTAAATTGCAATAAATGAAAAAAGACATGGATAGAGAAACAAGTTAGGTTAAACATGGAGTTCAGTATGCTCCATAGTCTTTACAGTCCAAAAATGCCTCCAAGTAAAGGACTTTATATACACTTTATTCACAACAACAAAATGCTCGAGAGGATCTACACCACGATTACAAATATAGAGCACTCAAGACTTCACTCGAGTTGTGTCTTATCTTAAGCAGAAAAAGCATATAGGGCATAACTTTCACTCTTACAAAGTTCATTCAATAAAACTCTAGTGTAGTGCCTCACAAAAGGATTGAAAACTAACTTTCAGTCACAGTAAACTTTCTTTCTATTACAAGATGAAGCAAATTCAGTATAAAGAGTAATTAGTAAGAGAATGATACAAGGAGATTTAAATGGCAATCAATAAGCTCAACTAACTTCATGAAATATGTCAAACACTTCATATTTATACGCTCTTTACTAAAATTGGTTGCTAAACATTTTCCCCCAAAAATTGCTCTTGCATTAAATGCCCCATACGTCTATTTTTCTATCGATTGGTGTCTGGACACCATCTGCAAAACTAAAGTACAAAAATTTATGAACCCAATTAGCATCTAAATGCTAGGGCATGATCACAAACATTCTGAACATGTAAAATATCATAACGTTTGAACACTAACCCTTATGGCACGTTTGGTATATAGGAATGGACAAGAATGGAATTACGATTCTGGCTTCCATTTCCTTTCACAATATTTGAAAGCGTTTTTCAGAAGCCGAAATCGTGATTCTTTAGATTCAAAGGTTTCGGTTTTGAGAGGGAATTCAATTCTGCCTTCTCAAAAGCAGAATCGTAATTCCATTCCACCCTTATTAATTATATGTAGTGTAATTACTTTTTTTATCCTATCACGTTTCATATTTTGCATCTATTACTAAGGACATTCTTAACAATTGCACTTTTTATCCATTCCATTCTATGTAATCTGCCAAACATAGGAATAGATTTCTCATTCTCAAACTCATTCCATTTCAATCCATTCTATTTCAATCAAATCCATTCCATTTCAAATCATTTGTGCACACCAAACATGACATTAGTGTTTGGACATTGGCCATAGTTCACATGACATACTTCTGGTCATCCCGATGTATGGATGTCATGCCCTGAAGCATATCTAGCGTTTGGATGCTAGCTATGGTGTAACTAGGTCCTATAATAATGTTAACATATATGAATACAACGCCTATGATTGTGTAACAAAAGTTTATCATAATACACACAAGTTTTGCCATTTAAGTCTAACTTAACTCTAATAAGTAAGTAACTATGTAATATATTTTCTTATCAAAATTCACAATGAACACACCAATTCAACATAGATTTTCCTTGAAATCAAAAAGTAAGGAATCTTACCTGATCTCAATTGAATGAACAGAAGCCCTACTCGAAGGAATAGAAGCAAGTATTGTAATTATACCGAGACGTAGGCCATAACACAAATGATTGTATTTAGTTGAAGGTCGCATTACAGGAGGCCATAAGGAAAGGGTTCCTCAAACAATATACTACCGACCTAACCAATAGAGTTAAAAGATTGACTCAGCACAGAAGGTTAGATTACAGTAAAATGGGACCAATAAAGTTAACCACATGATGGAGGATGATGCTTATGATGTGGTCAACACCATTGTGGGAGGGTCTTACCTAACTATTCTCACCTTCTATTCTTGAAATGATAAAGGTAAAGAGGTGATGCATGTCACCAAGAGGGGAATGTTGGATCTGTTCCTTGTGTTTATTGTAAGCACCCGACATGTCCTACATAAAAAATTCAGACATGTTCTACATAAAAAATTCAGACATGTCAAATTCCTAATCACTTATGATACCTTAAATATTACAAGCTCGGACCTTTCTAAATGATTTATTTATCGTGAACATTTGCTGGTTGGTTTTAGATTCTAAAATCATTTAATTAGATTCTGGAGACAACTGGATTTAATAATGATAAAAACAAACTTTTATAAAAGACAACCATATCATCAGGTATCACCTATACATTTCATGATGGTAAAATAAGCTTTAAGAGTTCATTACAAAAAGTATGGGATCCATCAGGTCCTTAAAGAAAATACAAGACTTAAAAACATGTAAATCTAGTTCTTTAAACAAATTAAAATCCAATGATCCTAACTCATCTCATTCTTCAACAAACTCTCCTCGATTCAACCATCATTGTCATCAAATCATCAACATCTTCATCATCAACATCACCTGGAAAGAGACAACAGTGAGCCAAAGCTTAGTATGACAATAACACAAATACATGCGATATGACACACAAACTTAAAAACTAAATATAATACAACAACAACGGTTATTATCTTGAAAGTAAAGTGAAATAGATAATGCTAGAGTACTTACACTCCGAAACAATCTCTAAAAATCTATGGATCCTAAGTAACAGTAGCTGCTCAGAAGATTGATATAAGCAGCCTGGTTACTTATCATCTCCTGTATCTAACCGAGAAAGTAAGATAGCTTCATTTAGGGTTCACAGTAGTTACACACGCTTTACGCATTACAGTACATAATATAGTAAGGCTCAATTGGTCTCATAAAATGTAAGCCTTATTATATTACTTCTCATTGATCAAGATAGGTATTATGCCGATATCATTTGCTTCATCAACTATCCAACGAGCCATTTATGAATTGTCATTGTATCATGGCATACCATTGCATCATGGTTGGTGGTGGCCTAAGTCCCTAACTACCATGCCTAACTCCGAACAAGGTTACTACTCACTGGACCGAATTAAACGACACAAGCATAATCAATACTCATTAATTATTAAGCCATCTTTAAGTATATCATTCATTTTAATACGTCTGTCATAGCATGCAACAAGCATGTCACCGTGTAGCTTTCATAGTGTGTGGAATCTAACAAAAGTTAGAAGACAACTCAAAAGATAAGGTAGAAGGTAGATTTAAGCATCTATTCATAAAATTAAATTGTATGAGAAATTCAATTATTTACCATATGTTGAATGATATGAAGTGAATTTGGTTGTTATTCATCATTTAACCAAATACACACATTTGAGCATGTTACCGGTAGAGCAAATAACTATTAAAGTGGCTAAATTGTTTGTTAACATGTGGTTAAATTACATGGTATCCAAAGTTCTACAATTTTAGATAAAGATCAGGTTTTTGTGAGTCATTTCTAGAGGAAATTGTTTAAACTCACTGTTACTCAATTAAAGACAAGCTTTGCATATCATCCTTAAACGAATGGTCAAACATAAGTTCCTAATGTATGTTTATAACGATATTTTGGGGCTTTTGGAATGGACCATCCGGCTTAGCCTAAATATTTACCATGGACTAAATTTTGTTTTGACACTAGTTATTATACTTAAGCTAAGTTGACACCTTTTGAAGCTTTATATGGGAGAGAACTATTGATAATTGTGCTTTGGGCTAATCCTTGAATGTTGCCATTTTCACATTTTATTACTAAAGAAGTATTTATTATTAAATTGTTTGCATGCTTATTCTATAATAATATCTATGAATAATTATATAATTATTCTAAATGTCCTTGAATGCTTATTGTTATGGGAATAATATTGAATTGAGTCTAGTATATGGTTTGATTTATAATCATGAGATTATTATATGTATGGAGATATTGTCACACCCCGCCCCCTCAGGCAATGGCGATGCGATACCAGGGCAGGCAAACCCACCACTAGCCCCCTAGTGGTAATGGCCGACACCACCATTGCATCATGGTGACTCCAACCAACGCATGCTCCTCAGGGTACCACCGGCACTATAGGTATTGTTACCCTCAGGCAGAGTTGAACCCAGTCTGCAGACTCTAGGATTCGAACCCCAGACCTAAGGCTTTTGCCTGCCCCAAAGGCAACACCTGCCTGCCCTGGCATCGCATCGCCGTCGTCTGAGGGGGCGGGGTGTGACAGACGCCTTTTTATGTCACACCCCACCCCCTCAGGCGACGACGATGCGATGCCAGGGCAGGCAAACCCACCACTGGCCCCCTAGTGGTAATGGCTGACACCACCATTGTATCATGGTGACCCCAACCAATGCATGCCCCTCAGGGTACCATGAGCACTATAGGTATTGTTACCCTCAGGATGGATTGAACCCAGTCTGCAGCCTCTAGGATTCGAACCCAATTGGTGAGAGGTGTTGCCTTTGGAGCAGGCAAAAGCCTCAGGTCATGGGTTCGAATCCTAGAGGCTGTAGACTGGGTTCAATCCATCCTGAGGGTAACAATACCTATAGTGCCCATGGTACCCTGAGGGCATGCGTTGGTTGGGGTCACCATGATGCAATAGTGGTGTCGGCCATTACCACTAGGGGCCAGTGGTGGGTTTGCCTGCCTTGGCATCACATCCAGAACCTCGGTAGTGGGGCCAGCACCACCATTGCATCATGGTAACCCCAACCAACGTTTGCCCCGCTGAGTATCACGGGCACTATATATATTGTTATCCTTAGGTAGAGTTGAACCCAGTCTGCAGCCTCTAGGATTCGAACCCATGACCTGAGGCTTTTGCCTGCCTCAAAGGCAGCACCTCATACCAGTTGATCTGCAGCTCAACTGGTAAGAGGTGCTGCCTTTGGGGCAGGCAAAAGCCTCAGGTCATGGGTTCGATCCCTAGAGGCTGCAGACTGGGTTAATCCATCCTGAGGGTAACAATATCTATAGTGCCCGTGGTACCCTGAGGGGCATGCGTTGGTTGGGGTCACCATGATGCAATGGTGGTGTCGGCCATTACCACTAGGGGGCTAGTGGTGGGTTTGTCTGCCCTGGCATCACATCCAGAACCTCGGTAGTGGGGGGCGGGTGTGACAGATATAAATCAAAATCATAGGTACATGTTGAAGAACTAAGTACTAAATCGACCCGCTATGAGATATTACATGGATTAATGTCATAAATGATTATTGCAATAACTATGTCATCAAATCCTTAGACCTGAAATCCTTATGGATTCCAACATGGGGAATATTATGATTCAACACAATAAAACGTTATCTTTAACTTGAGAATTCATAAAGGTTGTGATTAAGCATAGTATGAATCATGCAAAGGAAGATGAGTGATTAAGATAAGATTTATCTTTCTCATTACAAGAGAGATATCTTTGGACCCCTCGATAAGTGAGACTGAGAAATGCATGGTCGTACATAATAAATTAATAGTATGATCAGTATTATTTGTTTTATCTATCTACTTAGAGATCGATAAAGAATAAGATTGAACAATATAAGAGTGACATCATCCATGCTTTATATTCAATTTAGATATAATGTGAAAAAAGGATTATGACATAAGTTATGGATTATGTTGTGTTGAATTGACGACGTTCATTTAACTTAGATAGTCATAATGTCTCACTAGAGGCTACCTATGACTTGTAATGTCACACATAAAGAATGAACTAACATGGACACATAATTTACACTAAGGATTTGGAAAGTATCCAAATTTGTTGAGTATTGCCTTTAGTAGATTATCCTATTCAAAATAGAATAATAGTTTTTTTTATTGAATTAAAAGATTTATTTTAAAGTCTGATTTTAAAAATAAAAGGTAACAGATAATATTGAATCTCAGTTACTTAACCGAAATAGGAAAATATTTGATTTACTCAATTAAAACTAGATCACATTTATTCCAATATACGTTATACTCTCCTTTTTTATGAGAAATACATGTAGAGATTGCAAGAGAACAAAAAAGAAAAAAAAAAACCTAAAACACACGTTCATAAGCAAAAAATAAGACTTCATGCAAATAGAAGAAAAATGGCAGTTGAGCGATCAAAGGTGCTAGCACGCCAATGTTATTATACTGGGTTCATTCATGTGGATACTGATAGAGAGTGTTTGCGAAAAGACAACACTTAAATTTGATGGAACTTGGAAGCTAGTGCGCAGATTTGCACTAAAACCATCATCTACATTTTTAGGATTAGCAAAAAAGAAAAGGTCTATAGTTCTGCTTTTCTATTCGATTTGATTGACTCATATGGGTCATAATGAGATTTTCGAAAAAAATTATTCGTTGTGTATTCTATAATCATTTTTTGCCCCAAGAAATCCCAACTAGAACCACCTAATGTTATTGATTATATTAAGTTGTCTACTTCCATTGAAGCAATGGAAGAAAAGTTACAACCAAGAGACATTCTTTTGAAACAACACAAAAATAATTGGTCTCAAGCTTAGTTGAGAATGCGGCATTTTGCATATCAATGTAAACTATAACAAAATCCTTAGAGCGGGTGATTCTGCATTTGTGAAGCTTAAGCCTTATTGACAAAACTTTTAGCTAATAAGATTTTATTGAAATTGGCTAGGAGGTACTATGGTCTTTTCAGAGTTCTTGTTTGTATTAGGGTTGCATAAAAATTAAAGTTGCCTATTAGGTGTCATATCTACTAAGTATTTAATATTTCACTATATTAGGCCATAACAAGTGACTTTACCATCATATTCATTTTAGAATCATCCTTTGGTTAAACCATTATTCATATTAAATAGTTGACGAGTACTTAGACATGGATAAATAGCTCCACAAGTATTAGTTCAATGGGACACTCAATTACTAGAAGAAGCTACATGGGTAGATTTGAAGGACTTTTCCAGGAAATGCACTAAGTATCACCTTGAGGACAAGGTATCTTTTGCAATTATGGGAGAAATTGATATGTTTAGCTTAATGAAATAAAATTCTCATACAAAACAATAGAGACAACAATGAAATCCAACATACTTAAAATATTACATAGCTCCAAAAGATGGGGACTTAAGCATACATATTATTGCATGATGGAGTTATAATCATAACCAAATGACTATTACCAAAAATCAATTCATGAAGATAACAAGAAAGACTTAATTAAAATATTTCAACAACCTTAGCATCTATTATATCGAGTAGGAGTCCTATATACAAGATGGAGAAAAAGACAGGATGATTAAATTACCTACAATCTTGTTTTCTTTCTCTTTCTCCTCTTTCATTCTTGGAGCAATTAGGCTTGAAGCTAATCAAGGAGAAAAGGGAATGAAGAGAGAGAGAAAAAGGCGTCTGAGTTTTGTTGCTTTTGGAATAGTCTATATGAACAATTGACTTTTGCTTTTGTTTGATTGGTTTACATTGGATTATCTATAAGGTTATATTGTAGGCAATTGGCTAAATATTTCTTTGTAAAATAATAAAAGGGCGGTAGGTTGTAGCCTATGAAAACTTGTCAATATTAAGAACATAACACCCCTCCCCCCCTTCCTTTTTAATCTCTGTTGTACTTTTTTTTTTTTTGGCTGAGTCTTTGTTATATTGATCAGTTCACTTTTATTGTGAAAAATGAATGTCGTTTCTTAAATCGAGTTTGAGATAAAACAAATTCTAGGTTTGAGTGAACATCAAACTTTAATTTAACATTAAATGTTTGTTTTTTTATCCTAATTTGTATATTAAAATTTTACTAAATTTAATAAAATACTAAGGTAATATCAATTTCCAACCGCCATTATCAGCTAGATTCTATAGCATATCTCTAAATAAACAAGATTCTCCAATTAGCAGAGGAAAATCCACTTTCTCCCACTCTCCACTTAACAAATTTGAAGGGGATAGGAAAGGCTTTATTGTTTATCCAATAATGAATAGTAAAAACCTGAAAAGTAACTAAAACGCCCAAAAGCCAACCCCCAAACCAAAGTCCCAAAGGATTGGATCCCTTACGTGTCTTTCAACTTTGACTCTTTTCTCTGTCTTGTCTTGTCAATTTAAATCTCCCTTCTCCTTCTTCTCCATTTTGTTCTCTTATTCTATGCCTTGTCTTGTCAAACAATTCAGATACTGGAACAACAATATTACTTAGTGAAGTTGATGAGTTTGACTATGGAGTACAATATAAGTGGATATGAAAATAAGATAGAGGATGCCATCACGAATGCCTTAGATTCACACACTTTACTGGCTTTTTCTTTTCCCTTTGAAACACTCATATCAACATTATTCAAAACGGAAATAGCTACAACAAGATGGATTATGGTAAAGTATTGTAGCGGCCATCAAAAGAAAGAAAGTGACTTTATATTTTGATATCGTCTTTTTTTATACCATCAAAACTACAATAATTTCCTCTTTATTAAAAGAACTTGATTGTTCTTTAATTGGTGGACATGTAAGAATTCTTAAGACATACAAACTCCTAGAAGCTCCATTTTTTTAGGAAGGTACAAGAAAAGATGTTGATGAATTTGTGAAGAGCTTTCATGTACGCTAACAAGTGAAATATTTGACTATGAGTCCATCAGGTCTACTTCAGCCATTAAATATTCCTCATAAGGCTTTTATGAAAGTATCCATGGATTTTATCACCAGTTTACCATGTGTTGAAGGATATTAAGTGAATTTGTTGTTATTGATCATTTAACCAAATACACACATTTGAGCATGTTACCAGTAGAGTATATAACTATTAAAGTGGCTGAGTTGGTTGTTAACTTGTGGTTAAATTACATGGTCAGATAAGGTTTTTGCAAGTCATTTCTAGAAGAAATTGTTTGAACTCACTATTACTCAAGTAAAGATGAGCTCTGCATACCATCCTTAAACAAATGGTCAAACATTGTCTTGGCCTAAATATTTACCATGGATTGATTTTTTTTTTTTTTTTACACTAGTTATTATACTAAAGCTAAGTTGACATCTTTTGAAGCTTTATATGGGAGAGAACTATTAATAATTGTGCCTTAGCCTAATCATTGAATGTTGCCATTTTCATATTTTATTAATAAAGAGGTATTTATCATTAAATTGTTTGCATACTTATTCTATAATAATATCCATGAATAATTATATAATTATTCTCAATGTCTCTCAATGCTCATTGTTTTGGAACAATAGTGAATTGAGTCTAGTATGTGTTTTGATTTATAATTATGGAGATACAAATCAAAATCATAGATACATGTTGGAGAACTAAGTAATAAATTGACCCCCTATGAGATACTATATGGATTAATGTCATAAGTGATTATTGCAATAACTATGTCATTGAATCCTTGGACCTGAAATCCTTGTGGATTCCAACATGGGGAATATTATGGTTTGACGCAATAAAACGTTATCTTTAACTTGGCAATTTATAAAGGTTGTGATTAAGCATAGTATGAATTATGTAAAGGAAGATGAGTGATTAAGACAAGATTTATCTTTCTCATTATGAGAGAGATATCTTTGGACCTCTTGATAAGTGAGATTGAGAAATGCTGGGTCGTATATAATGAATTGATAGTATAATCAATATCATTTGTTTTATCAATCTACTTAGAGATTGATAAAGGACAAGATTGAACAATATAAGGGTGACATCATCCATGTTTTATGTTCAATTTATATATCATGTAACAAAGGATTATGACATAAGTTGTGGATTATGTTATATGGAGTTGACGACCTTCATTTAACTTGGATATTCATAATATCTCATTAGAGGCTACTTATCACTTGTATGTTAGTAATAAGATTTAAGCCTGTTGCCAATATTAAATGAACCTACAATGTGCACATAAAAGAATGAACAAACATGGACACATGATTTACACTAAGGATTTGAAAAGTATCCAAATTCGTTGAGTATTGCCTTAAGTGGATTATCCTATTCAAAAAAGGATAATAGCTTTTTATTGAATTAAAATATTTTATTTTAAACTTTGATTCTAAAAACAAAATATAATCGATAATATTGAATCTCAGTTACTTATTTGAAATAGGAAAATATGTGATTACTCAATTAATATTAGATCACGTTTTATTCCAATATAAATTATACTCTCATTTTTTATGAGAAATACATGTGGAGATTGCAAGAGAACAAAAAAGGAAAAAAAAAAAAACTAATACATATGCTCATAAGCAAAAAATAAAAATTTCTGCAAAAAGAAGGAAAATGGCAATTGAGAGATCAAAGGTGCAAGCATACCAATGTTCTTGTACCAAAAGGATTCATTCATGTGGATACTAATAGAGAGTGTTCGTGAAAAGAAAACACTTAAATTTGATGGAACCTGGAAGATAGTGTATAGATCTGCACTAAAACCATCATCTGCATTTTTAGGATTAGTGAAAAAGAAAAGGTTTATAGTTCTGAATTTCTAATCAATTCGGTTGACTCGTATGGATCATAATGGGATTTTTAGAAAATTTTATTCGCTGTGTACTCTATAATCGTTTTTGGCATCAAGAAATCCCAACAAGAACCACCTAATTATTGATTATATTAAGGTGTCTACTTCCATTGAAGCAGTAGAAGAAAAGTTACATTCAAGAGACATTCTTTTAAAACAACACAAAATTAATTGGTCTCAAGGTCAGTTGAGAATGCAGAATTTTGCATATCAATATAAACTATAAAAAAAAATTTTAGAGTGGGAGATTGTGCATTTGTGAAGCTTAAGCCTTATTGACAAAACTCTTAGTCAATAAGACTTTATTGAAATTGGCTAGGAGGTACTATGGTCTTTTTAGAGTTCTTGCTTATAGTAGGGTTGCATATAAATTAAAGTTGTCTAGTAGGTGTCATATCTACTAAGTATTTCATATTTCACTACATTAGGCCATAACGGGTGACTTTACCATCATATTCATTTCAGAGTCATCCTGTGGTTAAACCATTATTCATATTGAATAGTTGACAAGTACTTAGAAATGGATAAATAGCTCCACAAGTATTAGTTCAATGAGACACTCGATTACTAGAAGAAGCTACATGGGTAGATTTGAAGGACTTTTCCAGGAAATGCACTAAGTTTCACCTTGAGGACAAAGTGTCTTTTGCAATTATGAGAGAAATTGATATGCTTAGCTTAGTGAAACAAATTTCTCATACAAAACAACAAAGACAACAACAAAAGCCAACATACTTAAAATATTTCATAGTTCCAAAAGATGGGGACTCAAGCATACATATTATTGCTGGATGGACTTACAAATCATAACCGAATGACTATTACCTAAAATCAATTCATGAAGATAATTGGAAAGACTTGATTAACATATTTCAACAACCTTAGCATCTATTATATCAAGTAGGAGTTGCATGTACAAGAAGGAGAAAAAGACAAGATGATTTAATTACCCACAATCTTGTTTTCTTTCTCTTTTTCGTCTTTCGTTCTTGGAGCAATTAGGCTCGAAGCCAATCAAGGAGAAAAAGGAATGAGAAGAGAGAGAAAAGGGTGCCTAAGTTTTGTTGCTTTTGGAATAATCCATATGAACAATTGACTTTTACTTTTATTTGATTGTCTTAAAATGGATTATCTACAAGGTTATATCGTGGGTGATTGGCTAAATCTTTCTTTGTAAAATAATAAAAGGGTTGTGGGTTGTATGCTGTAAAAACTTGTCAATGTTGTGAACATACCCTCTTTTTATCTTTGTTGCATTTTTTTTTGGCCGAATCTTTGTTGTATTGATCACTCCACTTTTATTATCTAATTACCTATTTATTTATTATGTAATTGATAATGTGTTGATTAGAAGTGCAACAGGTTAAAATTTGCGCCTTATATTGGGACATTATATTCTAATTTCATCAAATCCTATATGTGATTATATTTCATATCATTCTAAGTGAATCAAGCTAGGATATAATTGTAGTTCTTCTATGATGAATGAAACTCTTATAAGTTTTATATATTAATTATTTGAGTAAATAATTGATTTTAAATATTACTTTTTGTATTTTCATTAGTAATAAGAAATATATATTTCACAACTCCCAATTGAATGCTTTTTTTTTTTTAAAGAATAAAAGAAAGAACCATTTGGACCATGAAGTGAACGGAATCGTTTTTTTTTTCCTATTCGAAAAATTACGAATCAATCCATATGCTTATATTTGCGTTTAAAAGAAAAACTAAACCATAGTCAGATGGAATGGCATCTCGCTTACCGCTATTTGACATCCAAGTGGAGTTTCTTATTATTAAAGTCTTGAAAATTATGGGAGTTATCTCTCTATAATTTTAAAGAAGTTTCCGTTTTACAATTAACAAAAGTTAAGTAGGTATGACTAGGGGCGCAAATGAATCAAGTCAATTCACAAACTACTTGAACTTGATTCGCTGTTTACTTGAGTTACTCAAGTAATTTATCGAGCTGAGCTCGAGCTTCAAATATGTCGTTCAATTAACTCACGGGCTTAATCGAGCTTAATGGAGTTTAAACTGAGTATAAATATAAATTGAGTTATAATCAAATTTGGGTATTAACATTTTTTAATTAGAAATTACAATATTTTTAATAAATAAAGCCTAAATGAATGTAATCGAGTCAAACTTGAACTTATGTAGTGTTACTTTAAGTTAATTTGAGTTAAAAATCTAAAACTTGGTCGAGGTCGACCCGCGTTTGAGTTCTAAGATTTTGAGTCAAGCTCTAGTTTATACTCATATTGTAACGTTTCAATTCAACTCGTTACAGGTTTAGGTGCGAAAAGGGAAAAAAAAAAGTTTAAGTAGGAGACCTTTCTATTATTTAACATGCTTACTTTTAAAATTTTTAGACTTTACTTAGTAAAAAGTCCACAAGATGTTAGGTTAAAAAAAAAATTATGAGATATGGATTTCATCTCACCTCTTCACAACATCCAGACTAAATGGTTCAAATTCAATTGCAAAAACCAAAGTTCGTCACATTAAATTGGTTAAATTTGATAATATGTATACTTACTTTATTTATTCTTTTTCCCATTCCAATTCACAAAAATTCTCACGCCAGTCTCGCCATCTCATAAAGTAATACCTCCACAAATCGAAAGGGACACATTTTTGTTCTCTATCAGTCACCTTTGATCGGGACTAGCGGAGTCTCTTTTTTTCACTATCAATCTTAAATTTCAACTGCCGCTGTTCATCCTTGATGGGGTGCTTCAATTTTTTATTAAGAATGTACGAAAACGTAATGAGTTTTTGGACTTCCCCCCACTTTTTTTTTTTCGTGTTCACATTTTCTTTAGTATACAGAAAATCAGATTCATTGATGTTAACCTATTATACAATTTCAAAAGTCCATTATACTGACTTAACGATAACCGATAGTGATATTATGATAGAAGGGTAAGCTGGAGAATGAAATAGGTAAATTATATTAAAATGTCGTAATATTTATGATAAGTTTATTTAATATATTAATAATTTGACTAATTAAAAGAAGAAATTAATATTTAGAGATAAATTAATATTTCGAGTGGCTAAAAATAAAAAAAACAACAAATAAGACATTTATAATTGAATATTGAAGAAAATTAATAAAAGTTAATTAAAAACTAGTCCAAATATTAACATTGAGAAATATTGATACATCATTTGATTTATTTTCTGAAATGTTGATAATTCTATTTTTTAACCACCACTTTAAATGTTAATACATTAATTAAGTCATGTTTAGTTTACTTGAATGAACTAAGACTGGAAAATAATAATAATTTTTTTATTAGGGGTATTACTTGGAAAAAAATGCTTTTGATAAGGAACAATAATTTCTTTTTGTGAAGAGAATGAATAGAGACTTCTTATCTATTCTATGTTAATCGTCATATGAAATAAATATTCTTTATTTAGAATTTTTACAAACTAAATGAGGATATATCTACTTTATAATAACAAAACCAATTCCATTTTTGTCAATCAAATATAACGTAATTGAATTTATGTTAAAGGTTAACCTTTTAGTATAATTTAACTAATCAGAAATTGATTTGAATACAATACATATTCCAAGCACATGCCTAATGATATAACATGTATGAATGAGTGATACTAATTTCAATTATATTTAACTTTAAAAAAAAACTCAATATTGATATTTCACAAGGGGTTTCAATGTGAGTTATTATTGGAGTACCACATAATATTTATTCATATCAGGCTATAGAATTCTACAATCAAGTTTGAGTTTAGAACAATCAATTAAAACCAGTTTCATAATAATCCACTCAACTAAGGAAATAATTTAATTAAACTTGAGTTGGATATTAATATTAATGAAATTTAATTTGATTTTGGATATTTATATCACTATAATTACAATAAAACTATTTTAAACTAAAATAAATTTAAACAAACATAATGGAATCAAATTTGAGCTTGTTAAAATTGAATGCCCTTTCTTAAATCAAGTTTGAGATAAAACAAATTCTAGGTTTGAGTGGACATCAAGCTTTAATTTAACATTAAATGTTTTGTTTTTTTATCCTAATTTGTATATTAAAATTTTACTAAATTTAATGAAAAACTAAGGTAATATCAATTTCCAACCGCCACTATCGGCTAGACTCTAGAGCATATCTCCAAATAAACAAGATTCTCCAATTAGCAGAGGAAAATCCACTTTCTCCCACTCTCCACTTAACAAATTTGAAGGGGATAAGAAAGACTTTATCGTTTATCCAACGAGGAGCAGTAAAAACCTGAAAAGTAACTAAAACACCCAAAAGCCAACCCCCAAAACCAAAGTCCCAAAGGTTTGTATCCCTCACGTGTCTTTCAACTTCGACTCTTTTTCTCTATCTTGTCTTGTCAATATAAATCCCCTTCTCCTTCTTCTCTTGCTCTTCTCCTCCATTTTGTTCTCTTCTCTCTCTCTCTCTTTCTCTTCGCAGCCATCCATCTCGCACCAGTATTGTACACCGAAATTCACGCCCTTTTATATAAATTATAAAAACCAAAAGTTTAGTCCACAGAGACAGAGAGGAAGAAACGAAAAAGAAAAGGAGAGGAAAAAATATAAAAAAGTAAAAAAAAAAACAAAAAAGAAATCCTGTTTTTGTCGAAATCACCAAATCAAAAATGGACGAGAACTCCGTACTCATCGAGAATATCCTCAAAGAAGAAGGCACCCAGACCGACAACCAACCCAACCACCACCAATACAACCACAAGAACCCTAATTCCGACAATTCCGGCGGCTGGAAAACCGTCGTTTATCCAAAACGACATAAGAAGCAGCTGAAACCCCAAGCTGAGGGTTTCAAACACGATCTCCGTTCCAACGGCGGCGATGTCTTCCGCCCTCTTGAGTTGCATGCCGAGGAGCGCCGTCGCAAGGTGGTGGAAGCCCAGATCGCTGTCGATCCCGATTCTGTTAAGAAGCATTCCGATAATGACGATGAAGATAGTGATGCCGAGGCTTCCGGTGCCGCCGTTGAGAATGGTGGTGCTGAAGTCAAGAAGGTCAAGGTTAAGAAGCCCAGGAAGCCTAAGGTTACGGTCGCCGAAGCTGCTGCAAAGATCGATGCAGGTGATCTAAGCGCTTTCCTGGCGGATATATCCGTAAGTGCCTTGATTTCGGAATCTAATTAGGGTTTTCTTTTTGTAAAACCTATGTAATTCAATGCCGTGTAGGTTTTTGATTTCCTGATTTGGTTTTGATTATGGTGGTTATTTCCATCTCAATTGGTAGGCATCGTATGAAGCGCAGCAAGATATACAGCTGATGCGATTTGCGGATTACTTTGGCCGAGCTTTCTCACAGGTGGGTGCGGCCCAGTTTCCTTGGGTGAAGATATTTAAGGAGTTCACCGTAGCAAAATTGGTTGATGTAAGTATTCCAGTTAATTTGTGAACTGATTTGTATTGTTTTGGACCATAAAAACTTAGCGGATTATATCGTTGTGATCCCAGATAGGGTGAAGTTTGATTTAATGGTGTTGATGTGTAAACAACTTAGTGTATGAAAGGAAGGCTATTTTGCTTATCTTTCACATTTTGAATGCAGAGGGCTTTTTTATGTCGCATTGACAGGTTCATTTTTGAGAAGTTACTATTGATTCTTATATTTATATGGAAAATGTGTTTTGTTATTAAGAATCTTGATATTCATTGTTATGATCTATTTGGAATGGGTCTTCCTTCCTTTTTTTTTTTCCACGGGGATGTTTATGGACCTGAAAGAGTCAACGTTGGATCATCAGTGCATTCGTGAATTATGACAATTCTATTACTTAAGTCTGACATGGAGAGTCAATGCTAGTTTATTTTGAATTTGAGATCTTATCGTTTCATTGGTTGAGGAGCCAGTCATCTTCTCACTTGGGCTGAATGTGTTTGTTAATGATTATAGACTGCTTTGTGGATGTCAAAAATTTGAATGAAATATATGTTACATCTTTGTTTGGTTTGCTTCAATCAGGTTCCCGTGGCTCATATATCAGAAGATGTGTATAAGACATCTGTCGATTGGATCAACCAGAAATCCCCAGAAGCACTCAAGTCTTTCATTTCATGGTTATTAGATTCGATTTTCGCAGATCTAGCCAGCCATCTTGGGACTGGCAAAGGTTCTAAAAAGGTGGTTCAGCAGGTGTCATCAAAGTCTCAGGTGGTTTATTGCACCTTATTATACCTTGCAACAATTTATGTTGATATATATAATTGGACATGATGTTAGTACGTACAGCTTGAGTAAAACTTTGTTTTTCTGTTTTGTCGTTCATTTAGTAAAGAAAGTTAGCAGGATGCTTGCTTAATCACCCTAGTTGCTGTTATCAAGACAAGCATGTGCTTGAATTTCCCTGAGCGTGTGCTTTCTTTGTTAGGTGTACTTATTCATCAAGGATTGTTGTGATTATATATATATATATATATACGTATGAATGAATTCCCCTGTGTGATTGTATAGATAGCATGAGTGTGTGATGTTGTGTGTTAGGTTTAAGTTGATAGGAACGATTTTATCAGGGAGGGCAGCATTAATATGCGGACGTCAACTATGAAAATGATGAAAAAATAAAACCAGTATTACTAACAAAATGAGGATAGTACCAGTGAATCATGGATGCAAAACTTCTTCTGACCCTTGCTATGTCTATACATTTTTTCATGCTTCTTCCTCTTGTGTGAACAAGTTGATTAAGGTGTTGCTGTATGAATCGAAGGTGGCATGTGCCACTAAACCATCAATAGCTGACAGGATATTATTGGGTGAATATTTCGAAATACCTTTTGATTTTTGTTTCAGATATCAGAATATGCTTTCACGAATTCAAGCATTTGTATGATATATTAATGCATTCATGAATATTTTTTATTGGAGCCAGTTATGTTGTGATTGAAAAAGCTGAAAGGTGCATGCAGCATTCTTGCCTCTGGATGAGACTTCTCTAACATAGAATTATAAAATGGACTCCAAGAAAAGTCCACTATGATCTGCTTGCCTTAACTGCCATTCAATGGACTTCATTGATTACCACAAAAAAATTGGAACTTTCATAACCAAGGAAGTTGGTGCCAATAATTGTAGAAAATGGCTTCCAGGTTCTATTGCTGAATGTTAGACTTTGATGGAACGGAAGTGTCTTTGAAATATGAAGCTGGACATTGTTACTCACTATTAGTTGTG
This sequence comes from Combretum micranthum, assembly GCA_024138025.1. Lineage (NCBI taxonomy): Eukaryota > Viridiplantae > Streptophyta > Magnoliopsida > Myrtales > Combretaceae > Combretum > Combretum micranthum. The sequence continues at coordinate 180,904 of JAMXBD010001412.1, read as the reverse complement.
AATGTTGTCTAATGCCAAGATAATACGGAGCTCTAAAATATGCAATCTAGTAGGCTTGTCTATCTGAAGTCACCATGAAGTTTACTGGAGCCTTAGTTTGGCATAGACACATCGCCTATTAGGTACCTTGACTGTAGCATACTGAGATAGCATTGCTTGGATATCTTCTGTTCCTTCTCTGGTGACAGGGTATTTGAGAAAAAAAAACTTTGATGCTTGTAACAGTCAATAGTGGTAGATTTGCTTATAGTAGATGAATACAAATATGCTTATAGGTGAACACAGACATGCTTACTGCTATGTTGAAAATGTAGGTTGCTATTTTTGTGGTGTTGGCAATGGTACTCCGAAGGAAGCCTGATGTGTTGACTAGCTTGCTGCCTTTGATTGCCAGTAACTCGAAATATCTTGGACAAGATAAGCTTCCAGTTATCATATGGGTGATTTCCCAGGTATAACACTGGTTTACTAGAAGATATTATCGCTATCTCTCATAATCAAACCCAATAGAATGTACATTTTGTTTTGCATCTTATTAGTTCAATTTTGATTGATTTGTGATATATAGGCCTCTCAAGGTGATTTAGTTGTGGGTTTGTACATGTGGATTTATGCTCTTCTGCCAATGATGAGTGGCAAGTCCAGTTGTAATCCACAGTCCAGAGACCTAATATTACAGTTGGTGGAGTAAAATGCGATAGACATTAGATTTTTCTTTCAAGTACTTTAAAATGATAGGCACTTCAAGTCTAAATGCACTGTTTATGTTGGTCTTTGACTTTTGTTTCTGATGTTTTATGCAAAACAGAATTTTATCTTCTCCAAAAGCTCGCCCAGTGCTTTTGAATGGTGCTTCAAGGAAGGGAGATCGTTTGGTATCACCATCAGCTCTAGACGTCTTGATGAGAGCTACTTTTCCTGCACCATCAAACCGTGTTAAGGTAGAGATTCCTTTCAGAGCAACTGAAGTAGAAAATTTTTGGACTTATTCTTCTGGCAAATTGTCTTCTTGCATATTGTCTCAGATAATCTATGATGTGTTTACTCTAGGCAACTGAGAGGTTTGAAGCAATTTATCCTACATTGAAAGAGATTGCTCTTGCTGGTCCTTCTGGAAGCAAAGCGATTAAGCAAGTTGCACTTCAAATTTCCTCTTTGGCCATCAAAGCTGCCGGAGAGTGTAAGAAAATTTTCTTTTGCCTTTCACAACATTTGTCCTTCAACCAACATATTTAGTAAGTAAGTTTGAACCTTTGTATAATAAGTTTTATCTGTGAAATATGTTCAGGTGTCCCAGACTTGTCGAAGGAAGCAGCTAATGTTTTTATTTGGTGTTTGACCCAAAATCCTGAAACTTACAGGCAATGGGTACGTATTATTTTGGTTTAACTTGTGGGATTTGTTACTTGTCTTATGCAATGTTTTCTGTTGGTATATTATGAAATCCTGACTCATGGTGAAATGTTCAAATGCAGGAGAAGATTTATTTGGACAATCTTGAAGCAAGTGTCATCATTTTGAGAAGGCTCTCTGAGGAATGGAAAGTTCATCCCATAAATCATGCTAACCTTGATGTTCCGAGGGAAATTCTAAAACTGTTTAGGCAGAAGGTAATATTTTCTGATTCATTGAAGGCAACATACTTGAATAAATATAAAACCACCAAAGTTAACATAGTTGATTTATTTTTAGATATTTTACATATCTTATCTTCCCTCTTAGGTAATTATGTTAAGAGATTTTTCATGCTGAAAGTATACAAAATTGTGTGCATCTTTGTTTACTTAGAATATGATCTTTTTATCTTGTCAAATAGAATATGATCTTTTATCTTATCAAACCATGATAGTCTCTCTGTTGCATCCAGTGATTAGGCATCTTATAATGGTTCCCTGCTAAATTTTTTTCCTTCAGCAGAAAAGGTTGTTGCTATTTGTATGAACATAGGCTGTTTTTATGGAATTATATGTAGTTTGCTGTTTGTCACGTTTCCCTGCTGCCTTTGGAATTATTTGTCACTGGTGCTTCCATGTAAAGTCATCAGCCTATGCATGTTGTTCTGCCTTACTTTAGTGCTGCAACAAGCTGTCTAAATACCTTTTTTTTTTAAAATGTTCTTAGAATGAGAATGCTCTGGAAAAGGGAGATGATGCTGCCAGACATGCATTATTGAAAGATGCTGACAAGTACTGCAAAGCCATATTGGGTCGTCTATCCAAAGGGAATGGATGCCTGAAGGTCGTGTTTTTCATGGCTATTCTGGCTGTTATAGTTGCTGTGATGTCACAGAATATTCAGTCTTTGGACTGGAAGAAGCTATCCGAAGCATTTGATGCTGCTCGAAAGTTCTGAGGTAACTGCAGTTGGTAGTCAAACTCATAGTTCGTGCCAGAGCCTATCCTAATGAAGAAACGTTAAGCTAGCACAAGCCAAGGGGCAACTTGGAAGCATAGAGCAACAGAAGAAGAGAGGTTTAGTTTCTTTTTTTATTTTTCACTTACGGGGATCTTACATGGTGCAGGCGACTAAAGTAGGAGCGGCGGCGGCTAAATTTTGCTTGCTGACCTTTTCGACTGGATTTTGTGGATTTTTTCTTTGTTTTTTTCTTTCTCTTCTTTTTTCTCTTTGGGGGTGTTTTGAGTTATATTTAACAATAAAGTATCATTAATAGTAAGTTATGTTTTCACTTGATTTTTAAACTATTTGGTATTGATACACAGATTGGAATGGAGGAGGATGTGGAGGGGCAAGTAATTTTCATGTTTCTGAGTTTTCTGTGTTCTTTATGCGGTCTCTGCATGTAGCTATTCATTTCCTATAGTTTAGGATTGCATGCCTGCTTGATTTGTTCAGCAGCAAGGAGTCTTAGGATGGAAAATTGTTGAACCGACTCCTTCCCCTGCGAAGTTATTTCCAGCTAGGAGCATAATTATATACACATGAACCGAGTTTGAGTTCGAGCTCAGCTCAGAAATTTAAAACTCGAGCTTAAATTCTGCTACTTTTTATCTTTTAAATTGTTTCTTGATTAAGTTTATATCGAAGCTTAATAATACTTTTAGCTCGGCTCCGCTTGATTAAAGTTTTTGAGGTCATCGAGCCGTATACATGCTGGTTTTAAACTTCACCTTGGGCTCGGCTGGATGATTTATTTGGTAGATGGTTACTGGATCATGGGTTATTTACACTCGTGCTTCCGCTGGTTTGGCTCTTGGGTGGGGGGAGAAAAAAAAAAGAAAGGAAAAACGTTTCCTGCTCTGCGTGACACACGGTTATTGCCTAGATATCGATGATCTTCTCTATTAGCGGCGCGGATTCGCTCGTCTTTATTTCCCTGATGGCGGTCTTTTATCACCGTTCATTATTCACTGGGGTTGTTACAATGTACCACGCTTGGGAGAGGAAAGATTTAATGCTTTCTATAAAAATAATCCTTAAAATACCAAATACGGGGCTTTTTTAAGTAATACCCGTAAATGACTTAAAATATAAATATTAATTATATGAAATTAATTACTAATATATCAAATGTAATTTTTATCAGTCAATACTCTGTGTTTTACATATGATTTTTGCATTTTTTTTATGAAAATAGTATAACTCTCTATCTATAGTGAATCACAAGTTAAAACTGTGATTTTACTTTGTATTTATAGTAAATCATATGCTAAAACATGCATTTTGTAATATACTAAACTTTCAAAATTGCATAGATATTTTTGTTAAAATTAAAATCTTATCTCTTAGATGTGATTTAGTATTGGTATTTGGTAATTAAAATTACAGTACAACATATGTCCAAGGTTTCTGTGGAAAAATATTATTTATATACAACTCCGATGAAATTAATTACTAGTATACCGTAACAAAATCGCATTGAAGAAACATAATATGATAATTTACATATAAATCGCGGGAATAAAATAAGATATGATGTTTTTATACCATTGCTGTATCGCAATTAGAAATAGCGATATGAATTTTTTTATTTGCATGTAAATCGCGTTTTATAAATGCATTACAAAATGTATAGGTAGACTCTATAATGTTTGTATATCCTGATTTATACACGCGATTTAGCAACTGTATAATAGTAATTATTTTTATTTTAATCTTAAATAAGTAATTAATTTTAATTGAAGTTGTAAACATAAAATTATTTCATTAAAATTATCTAATTTCTATTTAAGCAATTTTCTTTTATATGTTGGTATACATATCTTACGCGCCATAAAATGGTGCCTGGTATGTATGGTATTATTGGATATTTGGATTAGACTCTCCATGTTTTTTAGAAATTATGTTTCAAAATTACTTTCAAAATTTTTTTTCCTGTCACTAGCAGTGTAGCCTCAGTGGGGCGGGCGGTAATTAATTAGATAAAATAAATCAAGAGCACGTTAACTGCTCAAACAGAAGACAGCCCACGCCCAAATAAGGATTTTATGGAAGTTTTCTTCCTCGAGCAAAATGAAAGAGTCACTCAAATTCCTACTTTTTTCTTAAATTGGATTATATCTCTCTTTTTACTGTGCTTTTCTAAATTTATTTGTTCATTGGTGCACAAATGAAAATGAATTTTTTTTTCTTTTTGAATTCCTAAAATCAGATATTCTAAAAAATAATGATAAAAATACAACATTTAAAATCATATCGTGAAGTGAAGACATCAGTTTAAATCATTATTAAAACATTATGTTTTAAAGACGGGAATTTTAGTAAACTATTAATAATGAAAGTTTTGGCATTTAAAATCATCTTTACAAGACGGCATTTTAATAAACTTTTAATTTAGAATCATGTCTGCAAAATACAATTTCTTAACTTTTAAAAATTGCCTTTATTTTTGAAATTATTGTTAAAATTATTATATATTTAGGATTTTTTTTAAAAGTTGCGTTTTTATTTCGTTTTTTTTCCAATTAATTAGACGTAAAGAGAGCAGGGTGGGGGAAAAAAAAATTGAAACACAGGCTCGAATAATCCCCATGGGGAGCGATCGCCACCGAATCTTGTGTACTAATGAACCTTTAAAGGTCTTCATGAAGGCCGATAATTTCTTGGATCTCTCATTGGGTGTTTTTATCGATGAAGATATATATTTATATGGATAAAATTTTACGTAGGTTTTACTTTTTACCATCCCGACCAATAGTACAGAGACAAATGCAATATAATTTATCCTTCCAATATTTAAACTGGACACGCAAGATAGATGCAAGGAAAAAAAATAATGTTATCTACAATTTGTTATTATTCAATTTATCTATAATTTCTTTAACACAAATTAAGGATGTTGCGTCACGATGAGAATATAATACTGCATGCAAAATCAAATCTAGGGATTTACCCTTCCCCCTCTCACTGCCCCCTCAATATGTGTTCATAAATCAACTTATAGGGCTGAGTGGAAATAGTGTACGTAAATTTAAATAAAGATTTTATAATTTTGGAATTCTATACAAAAGCCACCCTAAAAATTTTACCCTTTAGAACATATGGGTATCAGTATTATGTAAAATTTGTGGATTTTTCTAATTTTCATAAATATAAAATTTTGAGTTAAGTTGCCTAAAACCTTAATTTCTTTCTTACACCCATTTGTAGCTAGTAATTCATCAACATGGAAGTCTACAACAAATATATACATACAAACACACATATTGTCATCACAATCTAAAAAGGAGGATTTAAATCTGATTCATCCCTTCAGAAATCAGAGTTAATACTTTTAGACAATAACACCATGGATTGTTTGCAACAATTTAATCACTCGTTTTTTTACACATTATAAGGTATACATTATCAATTCGATAATATATTTTTGAATAAATTTGTTATGAAATACTATTACAAAGTTGCAACCAATAACGATAACTAGGCCCACTTGTCAAAATGAACAAGAGCACTAAATTAACTGCAGTATCTTGTAGAAACGTAATAAAAATTAAGGTTTAAGTCAAATTTAAGTATATGTGCAGTTAAAGATATTATATTTATCCACCTTATTATCTTTTATAATGTTGAGTATTATTAATTAGGGTTGATGTTTAAATGTATTAGAACTTTTATAAAATATACAATTACATACTTCAACTTTGAAATTGATTAATTTAATACCTAAAAAAACTCTTTGCTAATAGTACTTTCGTCGAATTGGCTAACATTGTCATCCTACATGATGTTTTTAACCAATATGATATTATTATACATGAAATTTTTTTTTATATATTAAATTGATCAATTTCAAAGTTTATGTATTAAATTGATTAATTTCAAAATTCTAGTATCTAATTACATATTTTACTAAGATTCAAGTACCATTCAAGACATTTGCCCTATTAATTAAGAGCTTTTGCAAAGTGAGTATAAGATACTTTATAACCTATAAGCCTATGTCCTCTATGATTTGGAATCTCCAAATTTTTTTACTTATTTTTCAAATTAAAATTAAAAAATAAATGACTTTTAGTTTTTAATAATATAATTTTAAACTCAAAATAATAATTGGGTATAAGAGTATTAAAGTATTGAACCAACTTTTTTAAAAATTTTGCTTATGTGTACTTCTTTATATACATATACATCCAATATTAATTGTAATGTTAGTAATGTGAAATTACAAAATACTCTAAAGGCTCAAAAGAAAATTAGAATACAAAAATAAAATTAGATTATTATGAAAAGAGATTTTGCTTTTAGGAAAAGTTTGTATAAACTAAATTATATATACTTCTAAGTTATATATATTTATTGTGTTGTTAATAATAATACATTAATCATTATGAATAGGTAATAAATTTACTATTCAAATGAAAATAGTTTAAACATTGATAATTATATATTTGATATTATTTTGATTTTTTCTTTGATTTTTTTAATGAAACTGGTTGAATCCATTGATTGTACCTAGTTCTACTTTTTGGGTGAGAAACCATCCAACCGGTTTGGTTCTAGTTCTAGAACTACTCGTGACAGTTTTGATTTAGTTTCCAATTCATAACTGAATGGTGATCATGCTTACTTCAGTTATTTTGTGATGAAATCTGGGAATTCTGGACAGTAATTATAGAAAAAAAACACATGATTTATACATTTTAAAACTTTTATAAAATTGTAAAATCTTTACTCATTATTTTTGAAAGACTCAGACCGGATTATTTTGCATTAAGTCATTTGATGATAAGTCCTAGTAGTTTCCATTCAAAATGGTAGTTCCGATCGATGACTTCAAAAGACTAAAATCATGATTCATGACTTATTAGAACGTATAATTTTCAGCAAAAATTTAAATATCTACACTCGTGAGTTTTTCAAGAGTTAGATTTGATTAATTTTCCCACTGAATCATCTTATAAAACCTCCTTAGCTAACTCCCATAAAAGAATGGTAATTTAGCATGGTAAACCTGGAAGATCAAAATCATGATCTATAGGTCATCAAAATTAACAATCATCATATAAAACTTCCTCTTCTGATTCCCTTCATATGACTGTAATTCAATCTGTACTCATGATTTTTTTCATGACTAATGGCCTTTTCTTTTCTTCTTCTTCTTCTTGTGTTTCTTTTTTTTTTTTTTTTCTGGTTTCCACTCATGAGCTGTGTTAATTGGATTTAATTTGAACTATCTAATAACATCTTCTCAAAAGCGATTGGAGTTTTCAATAATGAACCCATATGCAAGATCTATAGACTATCACAATCAACAACGATTGAAAAAATTTAATATCATAATCAGGGATGGATCTAGGAGGGCTTGATAGGAGCCTCGGCCTCAACTTGAAAAAATTAATTAAAAAAAGATATATATATATATATATTATGTATATTATAAAAAACAAATAAAAACATAAAAAACAAGCATAGTGCAATACTTAAATATTTAGTGTTACATTACATACATGATATCATGGGATAAAATCCTATGTCTGTGCATTTTTCTTTTGCAATGACTAATATAATTAAGTTCTTTTATCATAAAATTATATCTAATTAAATAAATTCTTCATGTGAGTAACTATTTTTTATTAAAAGTATACCTTAGAAATTAATCTTATTGCACACTAATTGCATAATTTGATTTAGTAACATTTTTTTTTTTTTACAATTCATGTTATTAAAATGAACATGAATTACTGAATAGCTATCATTTGCAGATATATTATATGATCAATTTATGCTAAAAGCAATCATATTACATACTTATTATATAATTTGATTTAGTAACATTTTTTTCTACAATTGATATTATAAAATGAACTTGAATTATTGAACATACATCCCATCTAGATATATTTCATGATTTTTTTTTATAAAATCAAAACATATATAGATGTTAACTTATATTTTTATTAATAATTAATTTTCAAGTAACATATATACATTCGCTTACCAAATGCACTAAATATTATTGATTATTGGATGAATGAATTTTTTGATGAATTTTTAAATATATCATAGTGAAATCATTAATAAAATTCTTATAAATATATAATAGGATGTAATATAATAGTAATAGTGAGCAAATATAAATAATTCTAAGATTAACTTAATTAAGGTCTGCCCTTAGTCGTATAATCTGCGTCCAAACGAGATCTCGATCCTGGTAAATTATTTTGTGATCCTGATCAATTTATTTTTGCTTGATGGCAACCGCCCTTCCTATTTTCTTACAAAATGGAAATTTTTGGCAGTCATCATAAAGTGTAAATTTAACCATTCACTACATATGAAAATTGGTGATTTTTGGAACCAATTAAAAATCCCATACTAATAGGGTTTTCGAGATCTATGTTAGCGTGTTTACTCTAAAGCATCCAATAATACCTCGTTAATCAATTTCTTTAAAAATGAAAATTTTCGGGAATCACCCTATCTAAATCTATATAAAAAATTATGATTTTTTGGTAAAGATTTAAAACAAATGCTTTTCGCTCAAAATTATTTAATGCACCTCTCATGTTATACCTCTTCAAAAGTTAGGAATTTCGAATGGTAGCACTGGAAGCTTAAATCTCATAATCTATAGCCTAGCAAAAACTGTGAATTTTGGATAAATATTGTAAAATGCATACTATGAAGTTCTTAGGACCATGATATGTTACTTTTCAAATAAACCGTCTGATAATACCTCCCCAGCAATACCCTTTTATCGATTGGTAATTTAAGAAGGTGACGTCATAATGATACAATCATGATTTGTAACTCTTATAGTTGGCAGTTACTGAAAAAGATATTCCAATGGGGTTTTCAAGACTTAGAGTAGTCGGTGCATTGAATCATCTTACCTATCTTCTCTTAGAGAATAGGAATTTTGGATGGTGCCCTGAGAATATCAAAATTCATGATGTATATAGTACATTAAAATCGACAATTTAATTTAGAAAAATTGTAAAAATCCATATTTACGAGGGTGATGACCTAGAAATTTATTGATTTTTACTACATTCATCTTAGGACACTTCCTTAGCTATTTTTGTTAAAAAAAAAAAGAAACTTTGGTGAAATTAGAAAATACTCCTATTTATTTGCTAATTATCACTTTAAATATTTCCATGACAACCTATGTTATGTCTCTTAAAAAATGGGAATTAGCTTGTGTTCACAAGTTTTTAAGAACTCAGATAAGCTTATTTTCGCATTGTTGATGGTGGAACGTAGGCTACAACTCACTCGACCCATTACCATCTCTATACAGGTCAAAGTGCCCAAGAAGGGCTCAGAAGATCATCGACTCTATTGGCTCATGAAAAGCCCGTCGGCAATACTTCAGGACACTGTCCATCTCCATACAGGTCAAAGTGCCCAAGAAGGGCTTAGAAGATCATTGACTCTATTGGCTCATGTAAAGCCTGCCGACAATACCTCAAGGTACTATCCAGACAAAAGATTGTCAAGCTTGATATGACCTCGACCATAAAGGAAACTTGAGAGCTTGACTTTGAGCCCAACTCCAAAACATCTCCATGCATCCTCGTCTTGACCTAGAGTCAAGGGCCAACATCGCCAACTCTACCACGTTCGATGCAACTGTAGCTCCTTCACCTCTAAGGTCAGCTACCAGATGGAGAATCACTCTAATAAAAAGGATTTGGTGAACCTCACTTTAGTGTAATCATGAACTATACATAACCCTTCCCTCCATGGGTAGGAAGAGAGAATCTTTAACCAATGAATGCTTCCTTAATAGATTACCTAAGATAGATTGACAGACAAACTTAAGCATTAGAGTAGTCGTACCGGGTAATCTCTCATCGCAACTTTGACCGCTTTTTTGTGTTTGTGGGGCCTAAACTCTAATGATGGAATCAACTCATGTAACACACACCAAATCTAACTGATTGAAACACTTGTCTCTACAATCCTCTTTAGAAAAAAAAAAAAGGAGGAATTTTTATGGGCATTTCGAGAGCTTAAAATCTATTATCAAGTCTTATCAAAATTAGTGTTGATTCTAAGTAAAAACTAAAAAGTTTATACTCGTAAATAGGGTTGCAGATGAGCTGAGCTAATCGCGAGCTCCTCGAGCCTAACTCTGCTTGAGCTCGATTAGTAAACAAGCCAAGCCTGAGCCCAAAGTAAAGCTCGTTTATCTAAATGAGCTGAGTTCAAGTTTTGATTTAGGCTCACAAGCCGGTTCGTAAATAAGTTCGTTTAGGCTCTTGAGTAAGCTCGCGAGTGGACTCATTAATAGCCTGTTAATATATTTGTGAATTTTTTTTATGTATGATATATTATCTATTACATAATAAAAATAATAAAAACTAATTTTTATTTAATAATTATGTACATATATTATAACAACACTTACATATATATATATATATATTATATTTTAGGTTTAAAAAATAGAAAATAGACTATCTAAATTAGTTGAGCTCAAACATAAATTTCAGATTCGATAAAAGCTTATTAGATTCGATAAAAAGCTCGCTTAGCTCGAGTTCATTTTATAAATAAGCTAAGCTTGAACCTCAATTTCAAGCTATATAAAAAGTTCAACTTGAGCTCGTTAAATTTTAAACTAGCCGTTTGAGCTTTTAAATGCTCAGCTCGGCTTGACTTAGCTTATTTACGTCCTTCTTGGAAAGTTACTCAAGATCTATAATGATTAGTTTGTCCTTTGATTTATTTGATGACATCCACCTAATATTTACTTTCAATAAGATGCCCGGATGATGACTGGTGAGAGCTGACGGTTTTAGTGAAAATAGAAATATTCATATTGGTGAGCGCTTTAAACCCGGATCGCTTGGTTTCAATCCATATTATAAGAAATATAAAGTATATTCCAGCTACAAATTTTAAAATCTACTAATATAATTATAAAATAGGATGTAGGAGTAGGACATATATATATATATATATATATATATATATTTATCCCCCATAACGAATTGTAACCTTTTCATGGTCTCAACGAGAGATCTGAGATCAGAATTTCAGCTTCTTCCCCAAAAAATGCTGAGAATACTTTGAGAACTTTAATAATGAATAGTTTATTTTATTCAAGAATATATGAGAGGTCAGAACCCACATGTGAATAAGTGAACAAAACATGATTTATGGGCATGATGAAGTCAAAAAAAATATTCGGGATCGGGTACAAGAGGTAGAAAGACAGCTTTCAATATTTAAAAGCGAAATCAATAATGAGAAGGCATGTTCTTTCACGTGCTGCACAATCGTACTGTTTTTGTACGCATTTCTTCACGATTAACAACTACCAGATCGAGATCCAAATCCAGTAGCACGATCAAATTAACTGCTGCGCGACTAAATAAGGTTTTGTATTCTTCTTATTTTTATCTGATTTAATTCGAATTAGAATTATATTTATAATTTATTTTTATCATATTTTTTTGATTTATTTATGAATAAAATTATCATTTTTTTATTAGGATTTGTTTCCTAATAAATAACCATTTAAAAAGGATAACTTGATTTGCTGTTCTATATCATGTACTGTTTTCCCTGTTTTGGTCTATTATTGCGGTTGTAATTGAGGTATATTGTCAATATTATTTTTAATAAATTCACCAACCTGCGTCATTTGTATGGACTTAACGATACAAATTGTTGGATGCGGATCATCTCCTGTTATGTTCTCTTCAGCTGTTTTTAATCTACTCCATATTTGCCAACTTCCCTGATTTCTTGGCAACATGGCAATATACACTTCCTTCATAGTTGCTGTTGTCAACCGTGTATAATGGATAATTTTCAACAGAGGCTTCATTGTTTAGAGGGCTTTAAAATTTATTATATTAAATATTAGGCTTTATTATTTACATGGACTTGACTCTCTAAGTTAGATGACATGGTCTATGAAATCTAGTTAATATATTGATGTATCTAAGCAAGATTCGACTTAGCCGATGTGTGGATCGTGAATTGTTGGGCTAGTTTATTCGCATTCAATCCCACTTAGATAGACTCTTATATATACGGGAAAGGCTGCTGACTTTATCCTATAGAGAGCTCATTCTAAAAATACATGTTTACTCCATCACTCCATTCTATCCATTAATCACTAATATGATTTTATAATTGTCATCAAATTCAACTGCCTCAAACTATTTAGTTATTCCTCCTCATTTATCACTTTTACAGAAATCATATAAACAAAACTCTAGATTAGAAGCATTGTTCTTAAAGATCAAACAAATAAATTAGGTGAATATCAAAATTCATTGTTAAAAAACAACAAGGCTTAAGAGAGAAGCTTTCAACTCCTTTGTTTGTCATTTGTACATTAAAGATACGGAGACTATATATTTCCTTTCCACCTTTCTTTCCAAATCAATCTCCTCAAGTGTTGCCTCTTTATCACAAGTATGGGTTCACATGTAAAGCACAATACTTGCATGATACACACATGACCACTAGGACTAGGAACCTACACATACAGTTACATAATTATATATGTAAAAGCAATTTAATAAAGTTTATAAGCGTTCGGCTTAGATCTTGCTAGTAAATTGAAATTATAATAATGTGGGCTAAGAATGCCTTCAACTTCTCTTAAGAGATCTATGAATTAAGGGAAACTTTGTGGGTCGGCGTGTTACTAGGTGTCATCTCTTTAATGCTTAAATTAGTAAAGTGTTTGAGAATATAAAGTAGTAGAATATGTGGAAAGAGAACTAGATGGATCATAGTGAGGCTCTTTAGGGCTATATATAAAGGAATGCATGAGTGGTTATTGTGGGCAGTTATCTCCAGACTAGGTGGTTATTTTAGATGGTTGTCTCTAGTGAGACAACTGTCCCCTGGAATGATGGAATGCAACTCCTCACTATGGAATGTCCCGAGATCTCCAAAAGTGTGCTAGAAACAATAAGGTAGTTAATTGTGCTCTATTGATAAAGGCCAAGTTGCTTAAGGTAGTGCTATTGAGTTAGTTCACAAGTTGGCATATAGTTAATCTGAAGTGCTTAAAGCTCTTCGAAATTTTCAATATGTCGGGATGGGCCTCAAAAGGTTAACTTATGCTCTAAACAGGTTAGACATGGACCTTAACAGGTCACCCATAGTCAAAAGATGTCGAACTGAGTCTAGAGATCCCTTAGCTAAAATTGCCTATCAATAATAATCACTAACTTATATATTATAAATCAAATGTAGAACCTAATTGATTTAGAGATCTAAATAAATCAAATTGTACATAAAGTATCTGATTGACTTATGAAATAAATATATAAGAGTTTTAACATACTTTTCAAATCTTTAAACTCTATTCTAAACCTCTCAATTCTAATCATCTTTAATATCATGACATAAATTTATAGTTAACTACTCTAAATTAGCATAGAAAACATTATTGCATGTGTAAATTGAAGTAGTATGGACTTGAAATTTTTGTATGATTTATAGGTTAGGGTTTGGTTTGGTATTGTTTAGCAAACAAAAGGAGAAGAAGTTGATTTGGATGAAGTTGTGCGGATGCTGGTGCCCAAAGCTTCCTTTTTGATGTGGCTATCAAAGAGAATACTAGAAGGGGAGTATTTGGATAGACCTTTCTCTAATTGCTCATTTTTTGTTCCCATCAATGTACTTGTTACAAAATAGAGAAAGTGAGGAAGAAGCCTATTTAGATTAAGGATACAATGGATTTTACTTTTACATACGTGAAAATAGTAAAATCAGAAATGTAACACTAGATAGTATATGTATAAACAATTATGAGTTCCTTCATAACAAAGAGTTGTAAAGTAGTTAGATCTTGTAACAATCATAGATACATAAAAATTCATACAATAATGAAGAAATAAAAAAGAAAGGGTATGCATTCACAAACTTAATGCTCTAGTGCCTCTATCCTTTTAATTTTTTTCTTGAAGTTTTACCTTACTTGCAAAGGTTGAACCTCACAATCATAGAAAATCATTAAGATAAGTAAAATGAGATCAATAAAAGAGAAAGAGTAAACATATTAAGGGTTAATGTAAAAAATGGTACCTGAACTTTTTGCAATAGTTCAATAAGGTATCTGAAGTTTGATTTTGAACAATTTGGTATTTGAACTTTTACAAATAGTTCGATCAAATACTTGAAATTTGATTTTGAACAATTTGGTACTCGAAACAAGTTGTTGTGTACATTTTTCCTAATTGATTAAACTTACTTCGAGTAGGAAAATGAATGTGAAAACTTATTCTAGATACCAAACTGCTCAAAACCAAACTTCAAGTAGGAAAAATATACGCTATAAGTTGTTTTAGGTACTCAATTGTTCAAATAAAACTTCGAGTACTTGATTGAATTTTTTGCGAAAGTTTAGGTATTATTTTTGACATTATCCCACATATTAAACACAAATGTTGTGAAAAACATAGTAGCTAAGCTTTTGACAATTACTTGGTTGCACAATAGTGATAAGAGAGAGAAAGAAGAGGCATTCTATATCATTTTCAAAATAATCTATCTAGGCTTGTGAGTATTGGACAAATAAACAATGTGTTCTATGAAGGGTGTCTGTGACCAAGTGAAATATTGATTTAGTGGGATTTGTATTTAGGTAGCCAATAATTCGGTGCTTATGTTTCTTGCCAATGCCACTTGCAATTAGATCTCTTTTAATGAAGAAACAATTCGATGAGTTAATGGCACAATTACAAGAAACACTATTACAAGCATTACATCTAGATTATAAGTTTGAAACAATGTAGCACAAATTCAATTTTCTTGGCAAGAGATTTTCAAGAATCAGACTTATGAAATTTATCATAATGTACAGAAATAGGTGACATCATCTTCAATTAATATCCACAGTCATGTGGACAATTTGTTAAAAGATATCAAACTTGAAATACCAAGTTTAATGGAGATGATCTTCATGGGTGGATTTTCAAAATTGAGTAATTTTTCAATCATCACAACATTTTAGTCAAGCAAAGAATCACTACAACATCATTTGCAATGGATGAAGAATTTTAGGGTGGCATCAATGAATGTACTAGAGCGATTAATAGAGTTTTCGATCAAATTTCAAGTAAGCAATAGATATCATATTTGGACCGCTCAAATATGAAGATATTTAGGGTACAAATTCTAAACCTACATAAGTTAAAATTATAAATTAATAATCATAATGCTTTGGATATCTTTCTAATAGAACTGTCGATCATATCTTAAGCCATATACTGTTAGAGAAGTGCAATTAACAAAGCTTACATCATCTTAAATTGTTATCATATGTAAATAATAGTTAAAATTATAAGAAAGAAAATATTGTTATAATAATATTATAAGATATTTTAAGAATCAAAGTAAACCCAAACGAAAAGAATCCATATCCAGCCAATCAATCAATAGATAGAAATGATCGTTGAAATGTTATTAAAGCTATAACAATCTAAGGATGGGCAACAAGTCAGTCCGAGTGTCCGACAAGTTCACAACATATTTGTGTTGGAAGTTGGAACCCATCATGCCAGTGCCAGACCAGGTATGTCAGGTCACATTTATTTCGTACTCGGTGTCATAGCGGTCTACATTATTTTTGGTGTCGTACTTGGCCGATCCATTGTGTCATCTTGGCCGCCCATGTTCCCTCAAGAACATATATAATTTACCCATTTTATTCATAAATTTTCAACCCGATATTGAGCCTTTTCCAATTAAAATTGAAAACACAAGGTTAGGCTATGTATCTCAAAGATTCAAACGGGAAGCAAGCACAATTTCTTTCCTTGCCCGTTCAAGCAGGAATTTTATTTAGATATAATCTGAAAACATAACATTCAATTTCAATGTTTCTTGTCAATATATGAGCCTATATCCTTCCGAATCCTACACAGTTATAAGTGTGGGGATTTTATGATAAGTGTTTTTTTTTTTTTTAAATGCTAAATGGTATACTATTTTTATTAATAAAATTCACTGTCATGGACAAGAGAACAAATATAGGAAAAGAGAAAACAGGGACCCCATGGCAGATCGTATCAAATCAACCTGAGCATGACTTTTATCAATGTGCTTGAGTAGTGGTTGATTGAGCAGGGACTAATAGAGCAGGGGTTTTCACTTGGCTTATGATTGAAATGGGGGAAGAAAACTAGGAGAAGGAAAATGGATTTTTATATACTTTTCAATAGGTTAGGATAGTACAAGATAATTTATTTTACAAGGAAACAAATCTTTTGCGGCTGCATCTTTTCATTCTTTCTAACTTGAAGGGAATTAAGAAGGAAAATGTTTATAATTACACTTTTAAGACTTGACTAAATTAAAAGGAATTTAAATAAATAGGAATCCTTAGTAATTTTACTAATTAAAAGCTCTTATATATGTATATTATCTTCCATTCTTCTCTTATTTAAATAATAGACAAATTTATATCTTTACAGCATATTTAGTATGCAAAATTAAACCAGATTAGAAAAATCCACCTTCCCATGGTTGAAAATATTTTCAGAAGTTGGAATTATAATTCCTAAAAATTACCAATTCTAATCTTAAGAGAGAATCTGGTTGCATCATTTTTTGGACAAGGAAAGGTTGTATTCTATCATCATTATTAAAAATTTACATAAATAAAATTTTAATATTATATTATGTATTTGTTTCATTTATTAATTATTAATAAATAATAAAAGATGAACCGGTCTTTCTATTTTATCCTTACTTATTTCCACTCCTATATATTCTTTCATACTAAACACAAAAGCTTTTATGGTTCCGTCTATCCAGTCAGCTATCTGACTATTAAAATAAAAATAATAATTAAAATATTGATTATTTTAGTGATTCGATCACAGTTACATATAGGGATGCAACCAAGGCGGGTCATTAGAGGGTACCCGGCCCGCCCGAACCGTTAAAAACCCTATAGGATCGTGGGACGGGTTTGGAAAATTACTTGCTGACCCTATAGGGTTTCGGGGCGAGTTCGGGTCATTACAAAAACCCGATGGGTAACTCGAACCAGTCATAATATAAATAATTTAAAAAATTAAATGTGAAATTTTAAAATCACAATTATGTAAAATATTTTTATTATTTCTTAACTTTTAACATCTTGATCTGCACCTTCATTGTATTTAAGACATAAGAGCTCTTAAAAATTTTCTTGTTGAGCTAACACAGTAAACACATTACACACTGACCTTGTTGCTTCTTCGCTTTCCCTCTCACTATCAACATTTTTGAAAACATGTTTTTCTATTCTTGAGTCTTCACAAGGCACGGTTCCTACATATGTATTATGTATATTTATGTAAGTGAAGTAATGTCTTTTCATCTACATTTGAAAATCTTCTTATGATAGTTTTAAACCTTTATATTTCTTAATAAAGTTGTGGCATATTTTGTAAAATTCATTCAAGCATAATTGTAACTAACTATTATGCTCCTATAAGATAAACTTATCGTTAAATTTTATAATTTAACTAAGTGTTGAGAAGAGGAAAAAAAAATTAAGCGGGTCGCGGGGCGAGATGGGTCAGGGTCAAAACCCTACAGGGGCGGGTTTGGTATTGAATAGAAAACCCTGTAGGATCGCGGGGAGGGTTTAGGAAGCGGGGCGAGTTCGGATCTTATATGACCCTTTTCAAACCCGCCCTGATTGTATCTTTATTTACATATGGTGTGAGCCATTAGATAATAACATGATTAATCCTATTAAAATTAATGACAAAACCATAAAATTTTTCCTCAACACAATATTATTAGTTCTCTCTCTCTCTCTCTCTCCATCGAATCATTCTCCAGTTTGCTCAAGTGAGTAGTTTCCACCCTTCTAAATTATAATAACAAAGGGACATGTTACGACGTTGACAAAACGAATCATCCGAAAACAAACCCAGCAAGAGACACGGCGCTTTTATCGCCCACTTTTCCATGATGGCTGTCGTACATATCGATAAATTTTATGCGGTGCCCACACTTACTACCTCCCTTCCTTTTCGCCTTAAACTACGCAATTTTAGACCCTTAATTAATGATATTTTATTCCTTGATTGCACACTCACATGCCTATATTAACTTCCGTTTTCCTTCAACTCTCCACTCAAAAATTTCTCACTTCCCTGCTTTAACGAACAAGCTTTAGTCAACATTTTGAAGCAATTGAAATTGAGCTGAGAAGACGATATTGGCATATTCCCCTCAAATCAAATAGATAAAACATAATGGCTTCACGTCCTTATGCTTCATTGTTGCTGGTTTCCCTCATCCTCTTGATCACCTTATCCAATGTGGCTGAGGTAATTGAAATTGATTATCCACATCTAGTTCTTTAATTTAGTAATCTACATCATTAACCCATTATTATTTATTGGTCTTTTCACCATAGTATATATTATTGTCATATTTTTTTAATTCTAAAATGTTGTTTTTTTTTTTTTTTGCCTTATGCTAAAATATTGTTAAAAAGCAATAAACTTAATGGTTTGTATATCCGCATTTGGATCCTCTTAATTTTTGTTTTAAAATTTTCTCTACCTACAAATCAATGGTTTAAAATTATATAATCATCATGCTCTTTAAATCTTAACCATTAATTACACATGCCTGCATTTTAAAATAGTATATTGAGAATGATTGGGAGAAGGTAAATATTCTTTTATTTCTTTCTCTCTTTTTTTCTTTTTACTTTTTCACTAGCACATCTATCGTGGGTGCGTATTATAATAACAATTTATCAATCATTTTTAAGACAAATGTATTAATAATTGAAAAATATTTGGAATGATGAAGCTCCAATCATGGGAAAATTTTGCAATTATTGTATCGCTAACAGGTTCAATGTTTGAACAGGTTTCTGCTCTCAATAAGCTCCAACCATCACGTATGTAAATTTTTCCCCCTCTTTTTGACATATTTTTCAATCAGCCAAAGTTAATTTATAAAACTAGTGATAAATTAACTCATAATTCAATCAATTAAATGTCTGTTTAATTTTCTCTTTTACCTTGTAAATTGCAGAATGCCAACCAAAATGCACGTATCGATGCTCAGCAACATCACACAAGAAGCCATGCATGTTCTTCTGCCTGAAATGCTGTGCCACATGCTTGTGTGTTCCTCCAGGCACTTATGGCAACAAGCAAGTTTGCCCTTGCTACAACAGCTGGAAGACCCAAGAAGGAAGACCTAAATGCCCTTGATTTCCCTCATGGTTTACTATAATTAAAAAAAAAAAAAATCCTACACCAGAAAATAGTTTACCAAAATTAATCTTTCTGGTGAATTCTACGTTTTTTATTTTCAGGCTTTTCCCCCTCAAGATATTATGTTTTTATATGTCTGGTTGAGCTCAATCACCATTAAGGCTTATTTTTTTTTAGGTTGAATTGAGTGTATTTGCAATGTATTGTTATTGAAAAATGTATTCTACATTTCGTAGACTGCTCTACGACTTCCAAGTCCATAAAATACATTTATATTGGACTCTTGTAGAAGTGTCACTTTGTAATTCTTGGTATTTGGTCATTTTGATAATTTTATACCCACAAATATTCACATTACAATATAGTGTTGAGCTTGGAAGATACCCATAAATTATCGATATGTTATACAAGAGCTAGCATGGAAAAAAGTTTAGATAAACTTTCAAACTCTACAATTTCGTATGAGGTTCATCCGATGGTATTTTGGGATGGATTTGAATCTTTCAATTTTTATTCAATCAATTCCTCTTGATGATTGAGAAATTTGTTTTCAAATATTTTACGATAATCTTTATAATTTCAACTATTGATTTCATGATACAACATCTTAAGGAATTGATCGATGGAAATTAAAATGAGATAAATATAGTGTGTTCATTGCCCTATTGATTACATGTCTTATGAGAGAAAGTGCCCGAATGGTGAAATTTTCGTTCATTACATTGTGTATGGTTTATTAGGTTAGAATAAGGTTGAAGGGAATACAATTTTGCCGACAGGTACGTTTTGGGATAAAGGCTTTGTTACATTAAGATTGGCAATCTTTGTGAAAGGAAGAAATAGAAATTAGGGTAATGTCAAATTTGGTGTATGGGAAAATTCAATGTAGTATCTAAAATAAAGCGGTAAATTTAACACAAAATAAAAAAAAAAATTAGTTATTTTTAATACATTTTTAACAAAATTTGCTCTATTTACAAATATAGAAAAGACAATATATCATTTAATTTTTATTAATGCTCCTAGTACTATCTAGCATTGATAGATAGTTTTTTCTTTGTTAACAAATAGTGTTAGCAGGATTAGGGCTGTAAATGAGTCGAGTCGATACAATACCAAGCTTAAACTCTATTCGAATAAAAAGCTCGAAGCTCGAACTTGATCAAACTTTGATTTTTAAGCTCAAACTTGAGTTAATTTAATACTCGATAAACTCGAATTCCACTCGATTAAGCTCGATTATTCTTTTAAATATTGATTTAATTATAAAGAGTATATAATACTTGATAAACTTGAACTCGACTCGACTCGATTTAATACTCAATTAAGCTTACGAGCTCACCGAGATGAGTATTTTAAAGCTCGAACTCGAACTCGGTAGCTACTCCAGTAGCTCGAACTCGAGCTTGACTAGATTGTGAGTGATTCGAATTCAAGCTTTTATTGAGTCGAACTTGAGTAACTCGCGAGCTATCTCGACTCGCTTATAGCCCTAAGTAGGATAGTAACAATAATCACAAAAACTTTGATTGAGTATTTTTCTTTTATCATTTTAAAATTTATGTTATCTTGTTTGGATTATTGAATTGTTATTTGTATCGGATTTGTATCGGTGATTTATTAGTATTAGATTGGTATTAGTTTGTTTTGGTCAGTTTATGAGTAAACATGTCGAATTTTATTAGTATCATATCTGTATCAGTTCAGTATTAGATCGATATCGGTTCTGTTTGAAAACGAAACCAAAACAACTATCCAATCAGACCCAATTTTTATATAAGATTAAGATACCAAATTTTGATGTTTTCCTAGAAATTATTACTTCAGTTCAAAATTTTGTGGCATGGACATGGTTTATTATATAACTTTAAAAAAACCCATTGCAACGTTTATCATTTACTATCTTAGTAAGTGTCTCCGAAGCCAAAAAAGACAAATAATAATAATAATAAAAGGTTGGTGGTCCTTTTTATTCCACCGAACCTGTTTTAACATTTTTCTATAGGATGTACTGGACTATTGTTATGGCCGCGCTATATTTTTTGGCTGGTAAATGAACCACATACTATTGCTTGCTATTTATTAAACTAATAAGATTTTGTACACTCCTTTACTAATTACTGCGCCTGTCGGTAGCCTACAATACAGACCGGCATGTACTAATGAACTTATGGCTAATAGCATCCATGTTTATATGATCATCTATAAAGTTATTAAAATATCATATCAACATTTAAAAAAATATTTTTTTTAAATTTTATCATTTTATTCATAAAATTCTTCATATAATTTTTTTTTATTTTTTTATATTTTTATGGATCTCATTTATTTTTATATAATTTTTTACTTTTACAAAATAATGATAAAATATTCCAAAAAAACTTACTTTTTGAGATTCTTCGCAAATGACTCTAAAAAGTTAAAAGAACCCTCAACATTCGTAAGAACCTTAAAAAGTAAGATACTTCGCCTAGATTCCTGTATCAAGCACCACTAGTGTGGATGCTTTAAGAATAATGTTTCCTTGTGCATTTGGTTTCTACTGCATGTCTATTTTGTTAGATTTTTTTTTTACTAATACAAATATCTTTTTCAAACTTTTTTCTAATAAATTATTTATCAATAAATAGATACAAATAATAAAAAATTGATAGTTTTCATAAAAATATCAAATAGATTAAAATAGATAAAATATAAATAAATTAAATATTTATATATATCATTTTAATATAAATATAGATATAAACAAAAAATAGATAATCCAAACCGACTCTAACCGGAACAAGTCCAATAATAGACTAGTGTTGATAAATTCGACTATGGGCTTGCTTAAGGCATGACAAACCATGAACTTGATCAAATTTGATCTCTCAATTTTTTTTTTTCAAAAAATGAATGGTGAAAAAGTATTTAAATCCTTAAAATATGGTAGAACATCAATATTTTTTATTCTTATAAATCCCAGTCCAATGATTTCATGACAATGTTTTAACTCAAAAAGGTATTTGATAACCCTAGTCCATTTGAAGTCCTTTTTCTTAAAAGGAAATACCGTACGGTAATCAAGTATTTCAATGACTCTTACGAAAAATAGTAGCAGAAGAGACTTAAAACTTGTTCATCTAATTCATTAGATACATTATTAAGTGTGCTTTTTTTTTTTTTTTGTGTGGTCAAAACTCAGTTTTGTCATAATTGTGCTTGGTAATTATGACTAAGAATTAACTCGATTTCTACATCAGTAAGCTGGCTTGGACGATTACACGCTTCTTCTAAATTGGCAGACAAATCATCAATAAAAAGAAAAGACATATGATGCCATTTTTTCTCTTTTTAAAGAGAGAGTAATCTTTTTATTCTTAACTTCAATCGTCTATGATTTAATTTATCATAAGGTTGTCTATTTCTAAGCTAAATAGGAAAAAAAAAAGTATCTTTACTTTGAAAATTGAGTAAATTAGTATTTGAATTTTTAAACCTGCTATTTTTTATGTCACTATTTTTAATTTTTTACTTATATTAATGTCTCTAGGGATATAAAAAATAACAAAGTTTAGAAGTTTAGACACTAATTCGCACAAATTGCAAAAGACACTTTCAATACCATTTTCCCCCTAAAATAAGATTAACAAAGTAGAAATAAAATTTTAAGACAACAAAAAAAAAAAAAAAGGAAATAAGAGAGTAAAAGAAAATAAGATATACATACAGGCAACCTCAATGGAAAAAGGAAATCCAGTGGCTTGTGTCGGTATTTATGTTCATGGTTCGGCCGGGGTCAAATCGAATCAAATCAAATTAAAAACAGGTTGATTCAAATCCTTAATAATTCGAATCGCTTCAAATCCAGTTCGGTTAGGTTCGGTTCGAACCACCTTTAAAAATATTTAGTTTTAATAAATAATATTAATAGTCATTTGTGCTCCTAAGAAAAAAATAAAGATGTTTAGATTGAGAAATATTATGCAAGAATTAACGTCATTTATCATTTATATCAGTTCGTGTATTTAATAATTTCACATATACATATTATCATGTCCTAAAAATGTATTTTAATGTGAATTTGAAGTAACATATATTCTTAATAAATTTATAGCATAAACTTAAAAAATCAATCTTTTGCATTAATTCTATATTTATTTATAACGAATTAAATTTTTGTAAACACAAGAATGATATTTGAATTGATATCTTACTCAATTCTCTTTCAATGATGTATCTAAATGCAAGAATGGTATCAAAATTTAGAATTTCTATTCTATTTCAAGTCTATTCTTACATACATACATAATACTAGGGGAAATATCACATGTGACCTCAATATCTAATATTTAAGAGTTATAAATAAAATGACTCTTATCTTCTTATTTTTTTTAATACGAATCAATTTCGTTTGGGTTCAAACAATTTGGTTCAATTCGACCCCTCGAATCGAAGCTTAGCTGTTTAACTATTCTCAAAATGGACTACAAACCGAACTAAAATATAAAGAACCATATTTTACAAGTTTGATTCGGTTTCCATTTGATTTGATTTGGTTCAATGATTAGGTTAGGAATGCAACCGGATCAGCCATTAATGGGTTTCCAACCCGCCCAACCCGATAAAAACCCTATAGGGTTGAATCCTATAGGGTAATAGGGTAGGGTTTAGAGATAGGTAAAAAACCCTATAGGGTATTAGGGTCGAGTTTGGATATTACTAAAACCTGATTGATACCTATTAGACCCGTTAGTCCTAGTAAAAAAAAATTGTAATGTAAATATATTTACTAAATATAAACATAGTAATAGGCTAAATTTAAAGACAGGATGACAAAGATAATATGAATTATTATATTATTAGACTATTATTTTATTGGCTTAAGTTTGTTGAATCTATTGAAAAAAAAAATAAGCAAGCTAGGTTCAGGTTGATAATTAGGATTGTCTAGTAGGTAATTGGATTGATAGTTAAGCAGGTAACTAGATAGGTGGCGGGTTTGGATATAGAAGGAAAACCCTACAAGGTTATAAGGTAGCGTTTGGAATGCCTTATAGTGTAACGGATTCGGGTTTGGGTTCATGTGACCCACTCGAAACTCGACCCGGTTGCATTCCTAGATTAGTCTTACCACCTGGTTGACCATATTAGCCATAATTGCATATGATCTGCATCATGATGTAATTGAACTTGATATAGTCTTATTTTTCTAAAAGAAGAGGTATGGTTTTTTAATTAGAATTACATTGATCTGATCTCAACTTTAACATAATCAAAATTGCGAGCTTCTCAAACCAAACATCTTAAAACCTTATATTAATTTGAGTAATTCAAACCTGAACATAAGTTAGACTATTCAACTCAAATATAAATTGATTGTGAGTAAATTTGGCTTGAGTTTATACCTCAAAATCTACTGAAAATATCCTTATAGAGACTTCCATGACAAGATAAATATAGGAAACTTGAGTGTTATTTAAAAAACATCTTCACTAAAGTTTATTATCCATATAAATTTTTAAAATAAATTACTTAAAATATAAATAACCTAACAAAATTTTTCTCCAAGCAGCATTAATACATAAACGACATCGCTAATAAAAATTACAAAGTATGGTGGAAGCATGTTCTAACCAAAAAGTAACAATCCAACGGCATCATGGTATTCATATAAGCCAAGTGTATATGAATATTATTGGAGAAATAGATAGATATGCCTTGGGTAAATTATCTTGAGAAATATCCTCCATTCATTTTATTATATTGTACTAATTTTAATAACTATGACAAATAAAATTATATTAGAAAAAAAAGTTCAATTTTTAAAAATGATAATGATAATAATATGCCATAAATTAATTGAAAGATCCTTGTAAAATTAGGTGCACTCAAGTCAACTTATTTATTTCTTCAATCACAATGGCAACTTGGTTAAAATTCTATTATGGTTTTTCATTAATTTTACAACCACCTAAGTAAATTGATGTTTTTTATTATATAAAGTTTAATCCATTGTTGCAAAAATCAAAACTAGAAAGAAACCAACATTAGAGACATAGATATGAGATGAGATTTGCCTCATTTGTCCACAAATATACTGGCAAGAGAAAAGATGCAAGTTTTGATGTTAAATATTATAAAGAGATAAGTCTCGTAGTGGATTACAACATGCTTCTTTGTCCGTATTAGCAACAAAACTTACCTCTTGGCTCTTTCCAAGAAGGAAAAAGATTTCCCGCCATCTAAAATTTAATTGAGGTGAATATTGCCTTATACTTTTCCTATATAAACCCTTTCCTTTCCTCTCATACTTTTCATTCTCTCCAAGTCTCTCTCTTCCACTCTTAAAATCCTCTCTTCTTTACTCGCGAGTTTGCTCTTTTTTCCCCCTAATGTATTGGTATTTTTTCATTGTAATAAATATTAACATTTATATATCAATGTAATAATATATTATATATAGTATATAGGATAATATAATAATTTATATTGTAAATATTAAAAAAAAAAAGAGAAAAGAGGTAAGACTTAGTCGAACTAGGATAATGAGACATGTCTCGTTGCTTAGCTTATGTGCACATACCATGTAGGTTATAAAGCAAGGAGACTTGCTTCATTATCCTAGTTAGAGGCGAGTCTCACATCATATGGCCCTAGGTATAGCAACACTTCAAAGATGAGTCCATAAGGCGAATGGTCTTGCCTTTGTAGGGAAAATAAGGCAACTTTTGGCCATTTTAAGATGAAAAAAAATTTGTCTTACTTGCATACTTTTACACCAGTGTGATGTGATGTATCGCTAAGAAGGTTAGTAAAAATGAGATGAAGTACCTTCTTGATGAAGGCTTTTGACACTATTCTTTGTAATAAGCTGCTTAAAATTTTGTTTTTTTTTTTAATTTTCCATAAACAATAGAGGGCAAATATCAATTTTGGTACATAAAACTTTGTACAAAATTCAATTTAGTACTTAAATTTTGAAGTGATCAATTTAATATTTAATCAAAATTTTTGTGTCCAATTTTACTATTCACTAATACCGTTTACTTTGTTTCATTTTATGGAAGAAACAACCTATTAGTGCAAGAAAGTATTAAAAGAAGTAGTGAAAATGTAATGATACAGTGCCTCTTTGTTGGTGAATGAAAGCTGAATATATTTATTAAAGGCAGAAAATCATGTTTTATTCAATGATAGAAGCATCAATTTATACAACAAGTTTTGAATTTAAAATGCAGAAAAAAAACCTGCTACATGCTATCATAATATTAATTGACATTTATTTTCCTTAATTGAAATTTATATGCTTAAGAAATAGCAACAAAACAAACATTGATAAATTCAAAGTCATAACAGTCAACACTCCTCCTTGGCTTTAAAGCTGTGCACACCAAGCTTTTGCCTCAAGAATTTATATCTAACTTTAGGCAATGCCTTTGTTAGAATGTTAACACATTGTTTTTCTATTCTACAGTGGATTAGCTACACTTCCCCTTCTTTTTGAACATCTCTTCTGACAATTACTTTGTAACTTTCTAGTAAATAGATTCTATAGGCTTTTAAGCTTGAGTTGTAGCCTACAAAAATTTCAGGTTTTTCTTTCTTGTCCAATTTATCTCTCTTAACCTGATGAATGTAAGAGAAACACAAGAAACGAAATGTTTTTAGATCAACAAAATTTGGTTTGTATCCATACCATGCTTCAAAAGGAGTTGTTTTATGCAAAGTTTTTGTTGGAAGCCTGTTTAGTAGATAAACAGCTGTGTTTGCCGCCTTAGCCCAACATTTCTTTGGTAGCCCTTTATCTTGAAATAAGCACTTTGTCATCTCCATAATTGTCCTATTTTTTCTCTCCACAACACCATTTTGCTACGGTGTGTAAGGTGTTGTTAGTTGGTGTTCTATACCTGCATTGCCATTCAAAGATGGTGTTCTTATGGGTCCTCCTACGTCTGTATGTATTAGCTGCAATTTTTGAACAACTGTTCAAGCCTTATTTTGTGCAAAAGGAAGCCTTGTTTGTTTCCCATCTTGACAAGCTATACACATCTAGGAGGCTTTTTCTCCACTTGAGGCAAGCCTTTTGCAAGATCATTTTTCTTCATAAAAAGTACAACATGATGGAAATGCCTTAACCTCTTATGCTAAAGCATTGCATTGTTATCTTCTTTATGCATAGCTTGCTCTTCCTGTATTAAATCTAAGATAAAACTTTTTTCTTTCATTTGAACCTTGAACACATCTCTACTTTCTACATCTTTAATTATGTAATTTTTATCTTCAAACTACACATTATACCCTTTTTTCAACAGCTAAGCAACACTAAAAGATTTTGATTAATATCAGGAACATACAAGACATCAGAAATTAATTTCAAAGTTATAAGACATTTAATTGCTACTGTTCCTTTACCTTTCACAGCAATGCATGCATTGTTTCCAATTATGACTCTACCAATGGCAGTGTTGTCAAACTCTCGAAAGCACCGTCGATCATAAGTTATGTAGTTTGTACAACCACTATCTCTGAGCCAGCTGTTAGTGGTGCTGCTAGTGGAGAAGCATGATACCACAAATATCTACTCCTCTTTATGTTAATTGTGAACATTCTTAGCTTCTTCATATTGCAGTTAAGATTTGCATATTTTTTTTCATATGTCCTAGTTGACCACTCTTGTTACATTTTGCATCTAGCCTCCACCAACACTTTGTTTGTAGATGATTGTTTTTCTTTATTTTTTTGCAATAAGGACAAGATGAAAAAGCTTGAGAGTTGTTGTTTCTATTGTTGTTGTTGTTTGCAGAACCTCTGGGCTTGTTATTATATTTCTACTCCTGCCTTCACCATAGCTTTGCGATTTGGCTTGGAAAGCAACTTCCACATTTACTTCTTGTCCCATAAGTTTCCTTTGTTCTTATGCCCATAAAGCATTCAATAATTCTACCAAGGTGATGCTTGACAGTTTTTTTGAGTTCTCCAAAGTTGAAATTTTAGCCTCAAATTTTTTAGGAATCATAACTAGGATTTTTTGCACAATTCTAGAATAAGAAAATTTAGTACGAAGGGGTCTTACATTATTGACAATGCCGAGTAGTCCATCAGTTCATTCCTTGATTGTTTCTAATTCTTTCATCTTTTGCATCTCAATTTCTCGTATCAAACTCAACACTTGCATCCCTTTTATTCTTTCATTTCTAATATATTCTTTCTTCAAGAGATTCCCCATTTCATGAGTTGTCTTCAACGCCATGTTTCTAGTGAAAACTACCGATGAGATGGCTGCAAACAGATTTGCTTTGGATTTTGATTTCCTTTGTTTCCTTTCTTTATGAAGTTTCATTTGAGCAACTGTTGTGTTATTTGGAAGAGGAGGAATTTCATAATCTTCTTTAATAGCCTCCCACAAATCATTTCCATCAAGGTAGGCTTCCATCTTGACTGCCCACACTTGGTAATTTGTTCCATCAAATATTGGAGGTGCAAGTTGATAAGTGGAGGAAATTCCAAAATCCACTGTAATTTATTTGTAGATTCTAATTGTAAATTGTGGTAAATGGTTAGGAAAGGTGTTTAAGCTCTCTCAATTTCATAGATCCCTCAAGATAAATGCTTTGATACTAATTTGTTGGTGAATAGAAGCTGAATATATTTGGGAAAAGCAGAAAATCATGATTTATTCAATGATAGAAGCATCAATTTATACAACTAGTTCTGAATTTCAAATGCAGAAAAAATCTGCTACATGCTGTCATAATATTAGTTCAAATTTATTTACCTAATAAATAGCAATAAAACAAATGTTGATAAATTGATAACAGTCAAGACTCTTCTATGTCAATAAATAGTTATAAAAAAACTTGATTAAGTATTAAATGAATCATTTCGAAATTAATATACCAAATTG
The DNA here is from genome assembly GCA_024138025.1 of Combretum micranthum. Taxonomy (NCBI): domain Eukaryota; kingdom Viridiplantae; phylum Streptophyta; class Magnoliopsida; order Myrtales; family Combretaceae; genus Combretum; species Combretum micranthum. The sequence goes on along the minus strand of JAMXBD010001412.1, from coordinate 151,402 downwards.
AATTTTTGTACAAAGATCATATTATAAATTTAACATTTACCTAGTAATAGAATAAACAAATTGAAAATAAGTAAAGAATTTTAAAGGTATTAGTTTAAAGGTACTAAACAAAATGCAAATTAATATATTTAAAGATGTTCTTAAGAGAGAATTCATTGGTATTACAAATAAAGAAAAAAGACATGGGAAAGAGATGTGACTCGCCTCTTAAATTCGAGAATACATAGACATGAGATATGAGGCAAATCATGCCTCTAACATGGCACTTGAGGCAAATAAGAGGCGTGTCTCTTCTCTTATGTTTGCAAATACACAAACATGAGATAAGATACGAGACACGCCTGTGATATGGGATATGAGGCAAATTAGAGATGTAACTTGCATCTTATATCTACAAATACGTAAACATGAGATATAAGGCGATGGATGCTGCTAACATGGAATATAAGGTGAGGTTCGCCTTACATACTTGCCTCTTCCTTAAAGGCTAGAAATGTCCCGCCAATGACAAATTTAAAATGAGGTGAGATTTGTCTCATGCCCACATTATATATGCACTTACATGCCTTCTCTTCTCCTTCATGCACAGCATTTCTCTCTAGGTCTCTCTCCCCTTTCCTTCGAGCTTTTACACGATCTTGTTTTTTTTTTTCTTTTTTAAATATCTAATGTTTTGATTTTATTTAATAATTGTAGGTATTGGAAGGTCATTTGAATCCTGATTATGACAAAACTTCTCCTGTTGAATCTATGGTATAGAGTAGTATAAGGTGATAATGTGTTTTAACATTTTTGCGAATTAACTAGTTTTGAAATCTTTTCAATATTCATCATATTGGTGAAGGTTTCGCTATCCACTAGTATAAACAGGAAAGACAATGTAAACCCCATTATTTGTCAATAGTGGAAATTTTGTGATACGGTTGCATGGTTCTTCCCTTATGAGGATATTCTACATCAAATCCAAGTTTCATTATTTATTCTTTATTTTCAATTTATTACAGTGATTATCGTGCGTATCGGTAAGGGGAAAAATATTTGTCATTATAGATATTAGTTTCTAAATAGATAATAAGATGGACTCGATAATCTTTAAATAAACCGAGCTCAATGTTTCAAAAACTCGATTTAGCTCAACCTGTTTGTAATCCTAATCACTACTCTCAAAGATCTTTTGTGTATCTCAACATCCATCAAATGAAATGCTATGGAAAGGCTAATGAAAAATTTCTATTAAATTTGACTTGAATTTTTAGATGTTGGTAAGATCCATTGCATATAGAAACAATCCAACAAATTATATTAGTAGGAAAGGAGATTAATACTTCACACGTAGCAGTATTGGAAAAAGCATAAGAACAATCCATTACACCTCATCTAGTGAATCAAACAATGTGGCACTTGACCATTTTAATACAGGCTATTCAATACAGTCTTTTGCTTGGTTCTAATTTCCTATTCAGAAGTTGCTTATAATGTTGACTTGCTTCATACTCCTTTATGTAGTTTAAAATAGGTACATGTTGCTCACTTTGAAATTTGTCTTATGTTGTGTTTAGAAATGGTGGAATTCTAAGGAAAGCTATGGAAAGAAAGAGAAAGCGGCGGAAATAGATGGTAAACTTGTGTTTGGATGCTATAGAAATCGGTGGAAAAACATTGGAAATAAAATGAAATCTTTCCACTTTTTCCCCCTTCATTTCTCTCCAAAATTGGGTGAAAATTGGCAGAAAAGATGAATAGTATATGAACAGTGTGTAGAATTTTCCTTTTTCCTTTCAGTAAGTGATGTTTTAATAGACATATGCTAATTATGTCAATCACCAACTTTATCGTTCTTCTTTTTCTTCCATATCCTTCATAAGTTACTAAACACAAAATAAAGTTTCTACACATTTACATTTCTCCTTATTTCCATCTCCACTTTTTCTTTTTGCTCATTTCCGCAGCTTTCTTTTCTTCCCAAGGTTGCCAAACACAGCATTGGTCTCATGAGAGTAGGCTTGGACCAATAGCTTGCTGCCGCCGCTTGATGCCAAGAGCACCTGGTGAATCCATAATCCCGGTATGGGATTCTCTTTGAATTTGTTGGAAAGGATAGGTTATTGCTATAAATCTAGATAGGCCATTGTATACCACCCTTTTTTTTTTTAATTTTAAATATAATTTTCTTAAGTAACTTGCAGCTTCTCCTTAGCCCGTGATTGAAAGGCGGACTAGAGGGAGACCAATAGGGACCGATCCCTATATTTGAAGAAAAACTAATTATTATAATAAAATATGCATTATATATATATATATATATTTTTTTTTTCATTTTTCTTTCGGTAGATAAACTTATATTTATATTTACAACAATATATGTTTGGTCCTCCAATAACATGGCTCTGAATCTGTCCTTGCCATGATTCTATACTTTTTTTCTGGTGAAGTTGCTATGTTCCCATCTTCTCCCGTTTCCGTATGATATATTAATCGTTGTGTTATTTCATTCGATATCGTACTTTTTCCGTGAATCCTAGCAATTGCCTCGCAATGTTTAATAATGGATAGTGAATCTAGTTCAACACGATGTGTCTGAAATTCCAAGTTTGTCAGGTGGGTAAGCCTAAATGGAATCCCCATAGCTCTGCATATATGTATGTGTGTGTGTTTATTTATTTATATGAAAACGTCAGTGCATCTTTACGTATTTTGCACAGCCAAGAATCAGCTTCCATTATGATCCCGAGAAATCCCCCCCACTGGCCCAAAGATGATATTATTCAAGAGCGAAGAGATTACCCAAAAGTCCTGGATTAGTCTTAAGAGAAAAGGGCCTGATGCAGCAACGGCGTTATAGTTATCCAGGATGATTACATAGAAGGGCAATCTTGGAATGTAGGAGTTTTTCCTCAAGACTTTTAAACATCATGGGCATAGAGGATCCACTACATCAGCAAGCTCGTCCAGATTTATATACACAAAAGTTGTCAGGACGCCAAACTTGGGTTAGAAAAGTGTCCTGGTACGACCGATATGTGTTTGCATATTGTCGTCAGTTTAAAATCAATGTGGAACATTTGAGTTGCAGGGGCTTGATGGTGGGGTTGTGGAATAGGGTCTGCAAGATGAGATATGGTGAGGAGAGGCTTCAAGAGTTTATTATAAATAGGATAAGACCAGGCTTGGGCCCAAGGAACCAGTGCAACCTTTCAATGGATTTGACAAGGCCTAGAAAGCCCACATACCAGAATTGATCGTCAACACACATCATTCATTCATCTCATTGATGTTAAATTCAAGCAAAACAAACATGATGACTAACCTGCCCATTCGTCCAATTGATGTGACAATTCGCCAATACTGATAGACACTACCAAAGTTCATGAACAAAAGATTTTCTTATACTTCCTGAGTATTTCATTACAAGAAGTTGACATGTAGAGCAAAGCAAATTGTACTATCAGAAAAGTACAAAATATACATCTAAGCTTAGCAATGCATCACATTCGACAAAATAATGTGCGTAAAGTCCCCATATAAATGATTTACATTGCTAATGACCGCTTCACATTCTACAATTCTTCTACCTGAACTGAAAATCCACAATGGCATCTTTTTGTGAGCAATGAGCTTTCCTCATCGAAGCTTTGATCTTCTAGCAAAAACACATGCTCATGGTCATCTGTTGCTTCCGATGAGGCATTATATTTTGTAATCATTTTGACAACTCGCTCGGGAGAAATATGCTGACCCTTGCTTGTACTACTGTCAATGCATGTGTCATTTTCATTTGTTTTTACAGATTTGACAGACTCCTTTGATGACGAAGCTTCCCCATAGCAGTTTGTCAATCTCTGCCGAGTTAGGATGGATGAGAGAAGCTGATACCACCTTGACAAAGCTTCTCGTTCGTTTTTTTTCCTCTCTGCTTTCTTTCTTCTCTCTTCTTCTTCTGCATATGCCTGCATAAGTAATTAGTAACTTTTTTTCATAAGGACCTTCCAATTTTTCTGGAATTCAAGTCACTTCCAAGAGTTTTCCTTTTTTTTTTTTTTTAATAATAAAAAATCAACTGCATCTCCATCCGTTAGCTTGCCAATGGATCCATCAGCCAGACAAACATAATTCTAAGATGTAATTTCATTTTTCCGTCATATACAACAAGAAGTCTCCTACCTCTACAGATAGTGGACACATCTCATCGGTTTGGTATAACTGAAATAGTAGACAAGATAAATCCAAAGGCATTGCTATTCCATGATAAAGATGCTTAAGGCTGCAAACGAGCTAATCGAGCCGAGCTTTAGAAGGTTCGGGTTCTGCTCATTTAAAAATTATCAAACTCGGAGCAGAACTTTTGATTGAGCCTGAAATTCAGACTCAAGTTTGGCTCGCTTAGCTAAACGAGTTTTATTTCAAGCTTGAACTTCGATCGTTTACAAATGAAGGTCAAGTCAATAAAATGCTCTTTATTGAGACTAGCTGACCTTTCATCAAGCCTGAAATTCGAGTGTAAGTTCAATTCATTTAAATAACTCGTATTCCGTTTAAATTTTTTGCATCTTGATATTTTTCAAAAATTGAAAATAAGATATAAGTCACTAAATATATGTATACAAATATATTAAATAGAGTAAATTCTTATTGTTTTAATGATGCATCTATATATAATATATCATAGATATAAAACTCAAAAATTTGCTAACAAACTTGCTCACGAGCCTACTTATGAGCTTGTTCATGAATTAGCTCGATGGCTCAAGCTTGGATTGTTTAAATAAACGGGATTTTATTTTAAGCTCAAGTTAAGATTGTTTACTAATCAAGCTCAAGACAAGCCAAGCTTACAGTGAACTGAGCTCCTTGAATAGCTTGTCAGCAACTCGGTTTGTTTATATCTCTGAAGATGCTTATTCTAAATTAAAATGAATTAATTCACTACACATCAAGGTAATGTAGACTTCAAACAATAATGAAGCCACAAGGTATTTACCTCTAGTATTACATCCTTGAACTCATAACACACCACAATTCCATCATAAACAGGCATTGCACGCCCACTTCTGAACTCGAATCCAACCATTGCGGGTGCATAATCAATCTCTAACCTCTTGGCAACTGTATATATTCTTGGTAGTTTCAAATGAACAGTTCCAGGTGGAAGGCATTTCTCAGACCATACATCCACTTGACCTCGGTCATTCTACAAGAAAAACAAATTAAAGTATACAATTATGATTTCCAAAGCATTAAAGAAAAACAACTTGCACATTTCCAAAGGATGTTAGAAGCTAAAACTAACCTCTTCACCAAAAAAAAAAAGAAAAAGCACCAAAACTAACCCTACGGAATTTTCCTATCAGGGCATCTCACTAGTAACAAAGGAAGGTTCCTCTACATTTTAATTTAAAACACCCCTGATCCATAGTAAAAAGTGTAGAAATGACCAAGGTAATTGTATTTCATAGTCTCTTATCAATGAAAGGAAGGCCCAGAAGGCAATGCTACTTCAGTTACAAACTATTGCAAACTAACCCCTTTGTCTATTCATTCCAAAGTTGACCAAACATTGTTGTGTTTGGGTTGGGGTGGGGGGGTGGGTGTTTTGCTTGGGGTGGGTTGGCATGTTTGTTTGCGTTGGGTGGGGGGTGTTGCTGGAACAATATTGTTACCCGCTATTAATCAATACTGACAGAGAAAATCAAAAGGAACACACCATTACCGTTAAAAGCTCATCGATACATTCAGCTTGTAGGCAAACACCATTTTTCTCATGAAGATAACATGGGTTAATTCCAACAGATATCCAACAAAGAACAAAAACACATACTAATTGGACTTTGCCAATTTCTTCTTATGATGCTGCGCCGTGATTTATTAATTAGTAGAATAATGTTCAACATACAATGGCTCCAAGAAAATAAAATTTGTCCAATTCCCTCATGCCAAATTAGTAAACAGAAATCAAACATCTACCCTGCTAGAAGTACTGGAGTCCGAAAATAAATATTTTGTTTAACTACCTCATGCTAAATCTGTAAATGGGAAATCAAACATCTACCCTGCTAGAAGTACAGGAGTCCGGCACCTTGGCCTATACAATTGGATGAATTGGCAGCTTGTCTCTACTTAGTTTTCACAACTTATGTCCCTTCACATTTTGAATGGAGCCCAAATTTATCAAGGGCCACAAAATATTGAGTTTGAACAACAAGAGTGATAAAACTGAAAATTATGGGCAATGGTGACTCTTTATAGTCCCAGGGACTCAATGCATTTTGTTCCTAGTAACAAAGTCACAAGCAAAGAACTCACAATATATGGAGATGAGTTACTCATTAGACAGATTAGCACCACTCAAGCAATTGCACATTCTTATATAAACAAAAATCAACTTCCAACTTACCTTTGGTACAATCCCATTTTCTGCACGAGGTAGGTTTAAGGGTTCCAACTGCCACTTCCCATAGAGTTCAAGGACTCCCTTTAAACTACTCTCCTTGCAGTCATCAGCTTCATAAACTTGAGATTGGTTTGCCTTTCCAGATTGTTTCAATACCTGTCCATCAGAAAATCATTATGCTGGAATCTAATAGAAATTTAATACCATCTTTTAATCCCAAGAGGTCAATTTGGGAGATTGCCTTGTGAATATTGTTTACACGAAAGTCTCACAATCCAAACCAGACCTTGGCAGGTGACTCATTGGCCTTAACTTGCAGACCTTCTCGCATCCATCTTTCTTTTGTCTTGAGTGTTTGCACACATGTACGAGGGTAGACAGGATGACCAGAGCAGAATCCCAACACAGGACCCTTTGGATGGAGTATTTGATACTTTGTAAGCCATCTCTCAAGAGCATATAGCTGGTGGTTCTTATAGGCCTGCAGAAGAAACAACCACTTCAATCAGAAGAAATTCAAACAAGTCAGCCTGAAAATTTTCCATCTTTAGGTGAACAATTTGTGCAATTCAACAACCACCTTCTAAGGAAGGGATAGATATCTCCAGTGGCTTCCAAGATATGAATGCAAGATTTAGCAAAACTAGTTCCAGGTCATTCTCATCCAACCATATAAAGTGTACCTGCTGATTAGTTGGGAGAGGCTCTGTCAATGCCCTGGTCTCCAACTCCAAATCCTCAAGAGAGCTCCTCGTAGCAATCCATGCATTATTTGAGGAACATTCAGCATTGTTTTGTGTACAAAAATGACTGAATTCTCTAGACCCTGCCTCTTCAGCAATGTTGGTACAGCCTACAAGTCATATGCAAGTAAGCCAACTCTTCCATGGTCCAAGGATTAGCTTATTGGCAATAAATCATACCTCCTGTTGCTCCTGACTCCAGTCCCCTCAATGGTGCCAGAACTGCATTCCACCAATCTGGATCAGTACGTTTTGATTCTATCTTGTACCATTTCATGCAATACCTGACACATAAAAGTTTATATATGATCATCATCTCCCATGTTCTTAACTGACTCTTCAAGTGACCAAGAGCATTGACATCAGCAAAACAATTCTGTATGCACAGCCGGGGGGTAAAAGATAACCATAAAGTATGCGATATCTCAGCTACCTCTTCCTAATCAGTTTTCACAGCAATCAAGTGTATGTTTCATTTTATTCTGAGGTTATTCAATTACAGAGTCAGACAGGGAATATTGTCAATGTCCATATTACTATTTTTAGTCATATTAAATAAATGATATAAACAGAAAACTAAATATTTAGTAAGGAGACCCTTTTTTATGAATGATTCTCTTAGGAAATGCTGTCAGACCCACCCTCCACCCAAAAAATAAAAAAGGGGGTTTTCATGGTCTTTTTATCTTCCCTTAACTATTCAAGGCATTTGGAATATTCATCACTGAACCACATTCAGTTGACCATTCTCCTATCTTTGGGCATACTCAAGAAATGTTTGCCTGTCTCCCTTAATATTTATTGATATGCATCAAAGATACTATCATGATATAGTCCTCTATCCCTCAATTAGAACAATTAGGAACAGTTCAATACCTCAAAAAAAAAAAAAAAAAAAAAAAAAAAGAAGAAGAAGAAGAAGAGGAAACAAAACCTGCGTGTCACGTCTTTAGCCCCATGTCCAGCAAATGCAACTACATATCTGAGAGAAGTTCTGCATGCAGCTGCTGCTGCTTCTACATTCTGCTCTCCATCTACAACTGCATTAATGGCATCAACATGCACCCACTTTCCTGTCAAATTCTCCCCATCACAATAGACTTCCGCCCAATATAAAGGAGATCCAACTTTTTTAGCACCAACTGCTGTTGATATTTCCTGAGACAAAGTCTGAGATTCTTCATTTACAACTTTCCTTCTTTTCGTTGGCGAAGAGATATTTGGTTCATCACCACCTGATTCATTAATTCCCAATGCTGTATTCCTTTCACAGAACTCAAAAGCAGTTGCTGAAAGAGCCATTTCCATTTGCTTCTCAAACTCCACATCTCCCTTCCTTTTTGATGCTTCAGAACTTTTGGGACCAGTGTTCTCTGCACTGTCATGTTGAATCTCCAGAGCTGGACATGTTCAAAAGAATCAGTAAAAGAAGAGTGTAAATTGGGTGGTGGAACTTATAATTAACTACCAATGTACCTGAAGGACTCTTAGAAGTTTCAGCATCATCACTGTTCTGTTTGCATGAGAATGATTTGAATGGAGATTTATGAATCTGTTGTGCCTTAGAGACCATAACGGTAGGAGCATTAAATATTCCTCTACTGTCTCTACAAGCACCTTGGTGCAGAAGCCTGGAATTGTCAGGACTTGGCTTTAAGGAGGTAACATCCAGGATAGATACAAATCTGCAAAATTTTTCCAAATGAAGAAAAAGTACTCATTGTATAGACATTATTGTTTCACAATCAATGTTAACCAAATATATTTGATAGCATTATTTGTAGCATGTACCGGAAACAAATCTAAATCAGCCTAAAATTTCTTACCGAGTTGTAAGCTTTAAAGCTCTAAAGAGTGCAACAGACAATGCAGCAATCTGCCAAAAGTAAAAATAAAACCATGAAACATTTTCCCTACTTTTGATCACCAACTTAGATTAAACAAAAGTAGACATACCCTCTAATCAAAACTAATTTTTCCTGTCAACATAATATTTTTTAATAGAGAAAATTGCATGCCAAAGGATTGACATTTATGGCCATGTATAAATAGAGGATCAAACTTTCAAGAGGATAAAATAGAGGATCAACTTTATACTATATGATTTATACAAAAAACCTTATTACAGTCTCATTGTAATCCAATTGATTGGACCTGATGGCTTCGTGACGGGACCATGTGTGTCTATAAAAGGGCTCGAAAGTATTCCACAGCAAAAAAAAAGGTTTATGATGTCAGCATACAAGTCCTTTAGTTTGTAACTTTTTGTTTTGGAAGAGGAGTGGATATTATCTCCAAGGTTGCTATGATCTTAGTACATTTCCTTGCCACAATTAACCACAATCAATAAAGAAGATAATTTTGAATGTCAATCACTTATATCGTAAACTACCTACCAAGAACTGGAACCTAATAACTTATTATGTACCGTGGAAATTTGGCATTTTTATCCAAAGGACAATTGGAAGTCCCACACTGAGTATGTTATCGTACATGCGTGTACATGTGCAGCCATGTTCAATAATTATAGAGAGCACATGGTCTTTTTCTGATCTCTCTGATCGGAAGATGCAACTTCTCTTTTGGGGCTGGTTGATTTCATCCATCTCCAAATGGTCCTGTATCACAGCTGTTTCATTGCCTCTTGCCATGCAACATTCTTCATGCTATAGACCATGGTTATAAATTTAAAAGGTAGGATGCATTCATGCAAATTTAGCTTGAAACCCAAAGTCCACATATATATCCAGTCATATTTGGAGACATAGATGAAAGGTGTTTCGTGAAATCTAGTTTTCTCTTGTATTTTCAACACGAATTGGTGATAGTTTCTAAAGATGATTTTTGATAAATTTAATTGTAATATAAACCCACAATTTCTTAAAACTTCAATAATTACTAATTAGTAAGTTGTACCCTGTACAAGCCAATACACCAGAAGCACTGGCGGTGGAGGAGAAAAGGGCAACATCTAGCAGCACGGAGTCAAGTTGGGCCAGATGTCAGAAGGAAAAAAGCTGGAAGAAAGAGCAAAAACAATTAAGGCTTTTTACAGTGATCAGTTGTGAGTGATGAAGTAGTTTTTCACCCTACTTTCTAAAATGAACTTTTCCTTCTAAAAAGGTATGCATTCTCATTGTTAATATTATATAAAATATACATGTTTACTCTGGCATTGAGAAGAAAGGCTAAATCAAATCCCACATCACACTTGATTGATTAAAGATCTTAACTATTTATTTGGCTTCAAAGAAGTAAGGAGTAAAATTACTCGAGTGTCTTACTAAATCTAAGATGAGTAAATGAACCATTAACATTAATTAGGACCACCGCAGTAATGAGTGCCAATAAAAGATAAGGTCATCTTACCACAGTTCGATACCATATAGTTTAGCTGATGAATGACCTTTTACTTTGTTCATTATTGATGTGCTAAATTTACCTTGAACTAATAGTGAATTTGGCTGCCCTTATCAATGTTGTCAAAGGGAATGAGAGGGAGAGGAGGAGGGGGGGGATTTGGGGCCTTGAGTCTTTTGCTGTGGTCAGTCAATACAATTAAGGAAAAAATAGTATGGAAATTACATTTGAGACGGTAGAATGGAAATGGATGCATGAAAATTAATTGAGCAGTTATATAAATATATTTACTATTCTTTGGTATATGATAATTGTTACATAAAAAGGCAGTATTTAATAAACAATTCCATAAATAATTTATTTAATCAATTATGTGACATATTTTAAGCACAAGTAATACATAATCAGGATTATTTAGTAGATTTTATGAGCATAGTGACTCGTCACCAAATCGGTGACCAGTTCAGAATCCATTATTCATGAAATGATGTCTGATATGGAATTTATCATATCATTTTCTGTCCTAGTGGGCACTCTTCTAAACCCTTTTGATCATCAACATATAATGATGATATGAAACAGATTTGTCATAGATAATTAAAGAGATGTCAGACTAAATGGATAAGCTCCTCTTTAGTTGAATTCTTGACTGAACAAATCTATCACATATTTTTATCCACTTCTCACTTTAAATAATAATGGTTAATTTAGATTCTTTATGGCATTCATCATCATTTGTATACAAGGAAAAATTTCATGTGAGAGGATTAACTTTTGTAGTCAGATTCAAATAGGAAATGGAACTTTCACATGGTTAAAATAAAAATCAATATAGGTTATATGGTTTAAATAGAAGATCCCATCATAGCATCATCATAACCCCATTAATTGGTCCTGATGGTGTAGTGATGTGATCCTCTATTTGAAACACATAGTATAACATTGATCCTCTATTTTAAACCCCTTGAAAGTTTGCTCATGTATTTAAACTTAACCCTAAATGTTGATCCTCATATGTGTAGTTTTCCTTTATATCAAAGGAAAACACTCATCTCAAATCAACTTAATCATCAAGTAATCATTTAGAAGAAAGATCTAATCAGAACATTGCAGAGAAAGAGAGAGGAGAGACAGTAAACAGGCATGAAGGTGAAAAGGAAGAAGGCCACATCTAGATGAAGGAGAAAACATCCATTAACACATTTACCGGAGAAACAGAAAGAGAGCTCTTCAATCATGAATAATTTAATCTCTCAAGTATTATTCCATGGCAATCCAGCCATGTTGATGAGAAGATGAATTATTTGCAACCTCCACGTATGTAACCCTTGAAAAATCTTTCTGTGCCATTCAAACTTTGCAGTGAAAGAAACCATTGTGTACAAAAGGCACTTAAACACCGAAACTAAATCAAATTGAAAGAATGAAAAAAGGAATATGGTTAAGAGTCCCATTAATACTTGGATGATATATGAACTAATACTATTCCTCCTCCGAAGATTCTAATCTGTCAAAACTTTTACTAGTGTTTTGTTTCCAGTAAGGAATCCTTTGCAAGGCATATCAGTCTTCTCTAACTTTTCCTAAGAAAAATGGATGACCAGATAATAAAGAAGTTGGCAAGATAAATAGACCCCAAAAGAAGCAATCACTTATGTTTGACTATAGAAGAAGTGAGTTCGATAGAGGATATAAGGAACACCTGGAGCAAAGATAAAACCTAATGCAGTCAAGCCTGTCTTTCCAGTTTCCGAAGGCATGGAATCACTCTTTAGCAGCTATTACAATGAGATATAAAAAAGTTACCTCTTCTGGTGTTCCTTCTTGAGTTTCCAGCGCATTCGCCAAAGCTAACTGCACAGGTCTCTCAAAATTGCTTGGGCTTCTAACTCTGAAATAGTTGTGAAACTGAAGCATTTATATGCAAGGACAAGGGAACAGTCAGCAAGGAAAAGCTCACAGTAATAGGAGTATTTGCATCCCCAAGCAATGATTTAACGTACCCAGGTGACAACAGGAGATATAGATTTTGCAGTAAATTTTTTGACCTCCATTGTGTTCAAAAGATGCCTTGGTAGCAGAGAAATCAAAGAAGCCTGTCATGATAATATATTGCTGGATAAGTATGCATACTGTAAAAGTCACATCCTTCGACATATGACTAACATCAACTAAATGGATTGGCTAGTTGGGTGGCAAAATTATTCTCTCCACATAAGATCAAAATAATGTTACTAATCGTTAAATTGCAAATACAACTATGATGCCTCTTCAAAACCTTGATATTGAAATACAGCCATTCCATACTTCCTACTAGGAAACTAAGATAACAATATGAAGAGCCAAAGAAAATCAGAATGATAGGCCATCAGATAATATACTCTCTTTGGTTAGTTTTATCTTAAATTTCTGCAAACCTTTTCTCATATATTGCAGGTTTTGCCAGAAGAAGAAGAAAAAAAAAAAAAAAATCAACAGTGTGAGAGTTCAGAACAGAAAATTAACTCTCAGAAAGCAAGGTTTCTCTAATTATCTGAACTGCAATACAATAAGATGCAACATCTACAAGGTTGTCAAAAAATTATGCAGAAAGATGACTCAGCAGCCCTCATCTTATGATGCTAAAACTGTAGATAATTGTTATGGTTTAGAATTTTGCATGCAATCCTTAGACACAACCCACACAAATCTCCACAATCCTTTACCCTCTTGGGATGTAAGATTTCCATGAACCAGATTTGAGAAGCAGGAGCTCTGAAAGAGTCGAATTTTGACAGATACAATTAGTTGCTGAGCAGCTCAGATGCGATGAAATGGATGAACTCAATAAGTTTAAAGCCAAAAAATGCATTTTTTTTCTCCTTTTTTTTTCGTTTTTTGTTTTAAGATAAAATGTCAGACTAAAATAGATAATTTTTTTTAAAGGTTTATGAATTAAAAGAAGAAGTTTATACAACTGCTGATTGAAGCACTGCAATAATCTCAACCGGTTCTTTTACAAGATTGAATAGACCTATCACTGCTAAGCTTTCATCTATATGATGAGGAGGGAAAACAAAAGTAAACTCCAAAAGAAAAAGCAGGTGCAAATGAGATGCATAGATATTCATTCCCTATGAAAAGCCATTCAAAGCAACTCAAACAAAGTTACACTGGCATTTGGGATAGATTTACACATAATCTGTTGTTTGCTTGTGGTAATTGTGCATTTTCATTCATAATTGTAAGCAGCATAAGACTCAGAAGCAGAAAATGACATAAAGGATCTACCTGAAGAAGAGGATCATCACAAGCACTATCAATTAGCCTCCCACGTGCTATTAAACAAAGTAAATGAACCCTGTGCATTAACTCAGCAAGTTCCTGTTCCAAAAAGTTCGCTCATGACTTAAATGTTCAGCCACAAAACAGGCAGGCTTTATAATTAACAATAGTTACCTTCTCTTCAGCAGTAGCTCGACGAGGAGCCTTCCTCTGAGAAGAGTCAGGGGACTCAGAGAATTCAATAGTCACCCCCTTAAGAGAAATTCCACCCAAAGAGGGGGCATAACCATCTTCCCAGTCACAGTCCTCCATTTCCTCCATCTCCATGGAAAGTGTGCTACCTTTTGCATATGCCTCTCCTCCAGCATGAGTAGTTATATTTCCAGTAATTGTAACAGGCTCATTTTGTCGGACCTCTACCTCATTTTCTGTCCTGACCTCAGCCCTGGACTGTCAAATACATTAGAAATAGATTACTAAGGTGCACTCATTAGTCACAACAGCAAAAAAGCAAGCATTAGTAAGACTTCCAATAATTGCTCTATAATTTAGCGTTAAAGAGCTTGATATATTCACAAAAAAATTAAATGTGCAAAGAGGTATATGGAAAAAAGAAAAACAAGACTGATGGAACTGACCGTGCCTTGAGATCCTCCTGGATCAAGGGAGTTAATTGCATGCTTCTTTCTCGTTGATGCACGTGCCTTGGAATTTTTCATATCCTCGTTGACAGCACTTTGTGATGCATCGGTGCTACCTTCTAAAATCAAGTGGAAAATAATTGGGGAAAAAAAAAAAAAAGGAGCTATGCATCAGCATAAATATGTCTCTGAAAGCAAGTGACAATAGAGCAGTCATAAGATTTGCATTTTCTAGTAAACAGACCTTAAAAACAGATTCTAATATAGCTGCAAATGTTAGAGGTACATCAAGAACCAAACAAATGGGAGAGATGACATGTTTATTAAAACACAGACTGATATGTTGAATTTTTTATAGAGCATCGGATCAAGGCAATAATAACTTAGTCTCTCGACCAAAATTAACGTCCTTTTAATACTACTTGTTTATCATATTTAGTCTAAAATGCTAAGCTTAAAGCCTACTCAGCCTCACACAACAATTCCACACAACTTGAATTTCTTAAAATACAAGCTTTTACTAGATTTTCCAGGAGAATCTTCACATTCAATAAAGTGCACAAATATGAGGTCATACATAACACCAGTGATGCGAACTATTTACAAATTGCCCAAATGATGAAATTAGAATGTTTCACAAAAATGGCCCTGCCTGCATATTGTATGCTGCCCCCGGTGAATCTATCTTCTAAAACCAAGGAAAGAACTATTTCCATAACTAAACAACACAATACTGCATAAATTATTGTACACCCAACACACAATATATCTATGAACTGATAATTTCATTATAAGGCATACAAAATATCATGCAATTAATTACAAAACACAAGTGAATTTCAAGAACCATGTTTACTTCACGAAAAAGGAAAAAATAACAGTAGCTTTTTCATCATTTATAACAACCAAAGCTCAAGAACAGTAGAATTTTTATTGTAGTAGTCTCAAGAGAATTTGGTTACTGGTGGTTTCTAGCAGTATGTGATGAAGTAACTAACTGACACGAAAATTTTCAATTAAGGAAAATAATTCCCATTTTTTTTTTTCAATCTGAATGAGGAAATCATTTTTCTTGGTGCATTGTTATTCTCAGAGTATGTAACAAACAGCACTGACAGAAGAGACCTAAAAAATTAACCTCAAGCATGAATAGGATCCCGAAATCAATGGTGGTCAATCTTCCTTCTTTGGCACCTTTCTACTGTTGCCTTCTGCTATCAATCAATCACAGCTAGAAAAAAGCCACCAGTATTCCAAAAAAACGAAACAAACATACCCCTCAAGACGGCAATTTTCTTTTGTCAAACAACTTTCTCCATCATGTAATGTTATCTAAATTTTGTTATGACTTTAAAAACATTCTCGTACTGATCCTCAGCCAATCATGTCCTCGCCAATGTGTTCCAATTTACAACGAAAACATCAACTAACATGGAAAAATTAATGTTACATTTTCTAAACTCAGGAAGTAAGAGTTTCGATCAAAACAAAACAACGATGGAATTGAAACAGGATACCTATCAGAAAAGGAAAGAACAAGAACGAGAAGACAAGGAGGAGGAGTTTATGAAATAAGACTTGCCTGAAAGTTTCGGCTTCCTATTTCTCATCGCAGTTTGTGCTGTGTTGGGGAAGATATGCTGCCTGGTTTTGGCGGGTTAACTAGTGGGTGGCTGCTGAATTTAACCGACAAACAATCACCCACTGTATGGGGTTAGGTTTTATTTTACTTTTTATCAATTAAATTGATTTATTCACCATGAAGACACGACCACGGTGGAAATTCAATATTTGATTTTTTTATTCCCCAATTACTATAAAAGAAAAAACACTATATAGCCTTGTTTTTCTCATCCGAGTGGTTCAGATTTAAATTCTCTTTCTTTTTTTTTTTGTAATTTAAAAAAAATGTTAGCATTAATTTTTTCAACATATATATAAGGTTGTCATAATTTTATTTTTGTTTAATTTTTACAAATTTCATCGTCTTTTATTATGTTACTTAGTTTAATCTAACTAATAATATCAATTTGTTAAAATAATAATCATCACCCAAACAGAAGTTATGCCTGTCAAATTCTTGATAGATTTTTATGAGCATGAATAGATAATAGACAAATAAAATAGTCCAAGATCTGAAAAACAAAAATTTTTGAAAAAACGAAAGAAGGAAAAGATAACTATTGGAGAGGGGAGTAGTCTAGTAAAGTTATTGGAACTTCATGTCATTCAATCTTAATAACTAAACTACTTCCACTTTTTTTTCATATCTGTTATAAGTAGTGAAGTAATAAAAAGTTGGGATTAAGGAAAAAAATAAACATTTTTCTAAAAAAAATAAAAATTCATCAGATGAAAAAATAATCTCAAAAATAGATAAATTAACCTCGTCTCTTGAAGAGACGAGATCATTAGTGGCCGACCTCGTCTTAAAGATGACTTGATTCAACATTGTTACTTTTATAAAAGAGTTCAATTTGTCAATTTTTGAGATTATTTTTATCCTAATGATATTTTTATAATTAAAAAAAATATTAATTTCTTTTTCCCAAAAAATTGAAAAGGAAAATAGAATTATCTATTATATTTATGTTTTATCAGACCCATTGTTTCCACACATTTTACTATATTGTTTAAAAAAATTATTTTACTTCTTTTTTTTTTTTTTACAATAACTGCCAAAAACACATGAATAAATTGCACAAGACCCATTTCTTGCCTGAGATTCCAATTTTATTTTTTCATAGTTTAAACTTTTATTTGATTTTTTTTTGTTTTTTTTTCTGCTACTAACCTTTATTTGATTTCATTCGATGCCTTTTCACAATTGGATTCGCAATACGCCATTTCTCTCCTGAGGTTCCAATTTTCTTTCTTCACCGTTTAAACTTTTATTTGAAATTTTTTTTTCCATTAACCTTTATTTCATTTTACATTTACAAAAAACTATGTGAATTGGATCACTTTAACCCATGCTACTCCTTCATGTATCTGGATAATGATAATCCAAAGAGAATCAAGACAAAATATGCGGTTGATGGATTTAAAGAGAATCCAGAGAGAGAATATAAAGGGTCTTATGATTTTTATCATTTTAATTTGCTATTTCTGACAACAATATAATATTAATTGATCACTATATAAATATGGAACTCTATGTAGTTTTTCATTTATCTATTCATTTAATTTTTTTTTTTTTTTTGTTTCTAACTTTTTTCCGATTAATCCATCTATCTTATATCATGCAATATTTTGATTTTCTTTCTTTTTCCTATAGTACTTACATGTTGCATATTTGTTTAAGGATTGCAACATATAAATAACAAAATCTATGAAAACCAACCATCGATATTTGTAATTTTACACCTTTGACATAATATTTCCGTGAATAAATATAAACAAAATTTTCACAATTATTAAGCACAAATTTGTTAATGTAATGGAAAAATGGCTTATTGTGTTTTCCAGTAAAATTATGCACAGTACTTTATTAGAACATATTCAATATTGGCATTTAACACCCATCAACAATTTGTTTATGTATTTATCTCTGTCACTTTCTCCTTTTCTGTTTTTATTTTTAAAAATCATAAATTTTTTACTCTTTTTTATATCATTTTGTAACAAATTTGTATACTTTTAACTGATAATAGTTTTATGTTTCAAACATTTTAGTATTCCATTTTACTTAACTTATGCACACGCAACGTGGGTGCACCACTGCTAGTATCTATTTGATTGAACAGAGAATGTTGTATTACTATTAACTTTAATAGCTAAACCTTAAACGATTTCAATTTTAGTACCTCAACTTTTGTGGTAAGACGGATTGTTACCTCAATTAGAAGCCCATCATCTAACATGCAATAATTTATAATTTGTAGCTAGAAAGTCATTTTAGTATGTTATACATAAACCTTTATTTAAAATTACTAAAAGAAAAATGCAAAAATACCTCATAAACTTTAAGAGTGACATAGATTAACTTCTGAACTATAAATAAATTGCAAGATAAGGACATCTCATGCTTTTTTTTCCGTCGTTTTTCCTTACAAATTTGTACGAATGTTGTATAAAAAGTACACCGAAATAGTACAAAATTTATACTTTTTGACAAAAAATACAAAATGTCCTAATTTACAAATTGTTTATAGTTCAGATGGTTAAAAACTACACTTTTAAGGGGTCAATCCGTGCCATCAAGCTTAGGGAGTGTTTTCATATTTACCCTAATAACTAATGCACTCCGTAAAGATTATAATAGTAACCCATACATGTTTGTGCCACACTCTACACACGTAAAGTGTTACATTCTCATTCTCTATGTTCCACAAATTTTTATCTCCATAAGCATTTAATTTCTCCAATTTAAACTGTTAGATTTTTATTTATAAGTTATTAATATTATTTTCTCGATCGAGCCTCCCAATTCACCTTATAAAGACCCTCTTACTAAACAACATAATAGGCAAGCTCCCTTTCTCTCTACAACATGTGTTTCTTACTAACCTATAGACACTAGATGATTAGAGGAATGTGTCTCCTCCAAGACTATTTATCTCCTCCCACATACTATGCAACATGTAACACAAAGGGCCATCATGACACATCATTTACCTCAAATCATCACAAACCCACTCTCATCAATCAAAACATTTGTTTGAGTAACAAAAATGACTATACTCTCTTATTTCTTCTCTCCCTATTGTTGATATATTCTTTACTCTTTAAGTTTCTTTACTAATCCAGGCATTGTAGTGCCTATGTTAGGCCACCCTCAACTCCTTTAACTCGTTTTTGCTATCTGTGCAAGCTTACTTTACCCACGGTGTTGGAGGACCTCCAAAGCTAGACCTAAAAGACCACTAATAAAAATATAGTACTAGCATTTATTGCTTACTATTACAACACTAATGTCATCATCTCTATTGTTACTATGGTGAACACATGAAACACTAGTAAAAGCCTCCAACAGTCACACAATGCTAACCAGGCATCAAAGTCAAATAAGCGTAAGATAGGGAACACATAGACAATTCTTAAAAGAACTACATCAAATGCGATTGCATTATAATGCACTTAAACAAGATAAAAACCACCTTTTTGATAAGGTATAGAAGCTTCGTGACTATAGGATGCATAATGACCACCACTTTCACAAAATTAAGACAATGACACCCTGCTATCCTTTTGTTCACCTCATTGTGAGCAAACAAATCCTACCCCCTTAGAATACAGGCATAATACTAATAGAATCTAACCTCTTAAATCTCAGTTCAAACATGCACTTTACAACGCATCTCTTGACAATATCAACAACATCATCAAGATGTTAACCAATCCCAAAAGTAGTATAACCCATTAAATGGTTATAGTATGGAACACTCTTCTCTGTTAACATTATCACAAAAGAGTCCTGAACTTTAACATTAGAATTCCCTAGCGAAAGTTATAGAATGAATCTACCAACTTGACAAAGAACCTTAGCTGCTTTTGCTCACATATGATCTTACTTTATGTTTTTCGACGCCATCGTGCATAAAGCTTTCCCAAAAAGCCTCAACAAAGTAATATAGTTATGGTAGGAGGGTTTCGTGCCTAATAATGACTTTGAGGAGCTTAACAAACTCTTCTACTAACATTTCATCACAAGCAAGCAATTGGAAAAGACATGTCTACTTAGTACCTTACATGGTAAGGGTCTGGTAAAACTTTAAGAGATTACATTACTCACTTCAACATAGCCATTTTCAAATTCCATATGTTGATGCTAATGTAACCTTCCATACCACCATCCAAGGGGTGAAAGATTATTGCCTCTTCGTCTATCCTATTATAAAGAAACAACCATAGATTCTCATTGAGTTTCATACTCTAGTAGTTAAATATACCACCCAAGAAGACAACATCCTTATTAAGAGACAAGCTAAGCACCTTTTTAATATAAAAGAACACCACATGAAAGATAGATTTGGTTTCCCCTATTCCACAAATGAGGCGTCTGGTAGACTGTAAGCTATCTAAGCCACATACCATCCCTTACGTCAACTAATATGTCCCATTAAACTAACCTCATGTTGAAGTCCTAAAGTTATGAATAAAAGGCATCTTCACCTAACCAAAAAGAGTGAAGTATGATCCTACAAAGCAATTGTTGTAGCTTTCTTTCTAGTTTTGCAAGGATCAAGTATGCCTCTAATATAATGATGTCCTAAAAGGCTTATTCCAAATGAGCTACTTGAAAGGATATCTCACTAAAGATGGTCATAAAGTCAAGTACACTAAATGTGATGGTGATTACCCCTAGTAGAGATGCAATTGAGAGGGTTTTAGATAGATATTACAAAAGTTGAACCTAACCTATACCCCATAGGGTTCCTCTAAACTCATCCAAAACCTTATAAGGTTTGTTTTCCTGAACCAAAAACCTGCACAATAGACCCAATAATCTTTCTTTTCACATTTATGTATAGAATAGCCTTTGAAATGTATATTCTATCAACTTAACATTGTAAAAAGTCATCATGATTAATTAAAACAAGATATTATTATAGTTAAATCCTCTACAAAGTTTAAGCTACATATTCCATGTATTAAATCGAACTAGAACCTAAAATATATAAACTAAAATTAGTTTGAATTTCAATTTTTTTAATTGAAATAAATTTAATAAAATATTTCACTTAATGGGTCTGGGTTCCTAACAAGTTTTATATTGGTCTGATAACCTAACTCAAAACCCTTTGTGGTTTTGCAGATAATCCCAAAACCTATCTCAAACCTTAAAAAGTAATAAATACTAATCTAGTGAGTTGGGTACCCTATAAAAACCTCTCCGATTGCATCCCTAGCCTAAGCCCTCTAACTTAATTAACTAGCTTACCCCATGGCACCATATACATTATAACAGGCAACCAAGCAATAAGTGGACAGTCCAATTCTCAAAGCAAATATTTAGCTCGACAAGTAGTCAATAGGGGAATTTCCAAGACCGAATGGTTGATTGGAACAAAAACGAAGTTGTGGCAAGTTATAGGGCGTTATGAGACCCTATATAAATGTTATAATGGACTATGCTCACTGATGGTAGAACATGAGGGGATGAACCATATGAAACTACCTTTTTTTCTTTTTCGTTTCTGATAAGTTCTAAGGGCTTGTCAAACCCCCTCCTCAATGTGTGATTTGGGGAGAGATCTCTTCCCCATTATTTAGAAGAAGTAATGAGTACTGTTATGCATTATATATTTTTAAGACGTTTGAAATATCTTGTGTGCTTGTTTATTGTGTATTCGGTTTCATCGCTCATTCTTTTAACATCGGAGAAATTGTAAATTACCTCCCTTAACTGTTACCTAAGTATGGATCCACATTATAATTTTTTTAAATAAGCTTTTTAACTCTTTGAAGTTCAAAAAATTTGTACAATTAAGAATAATTAATATCTTCCATTAACAAAATAGAGGAAATTGTAAAATATCTCGTTGAACTTTCATCTATGTGTGGATTCATCTCCTAAACTTTTATCAATGTATGGTGATAGGCATGATTTATCATTATTCTAAATAGCAAATTGAGTTTAATTTATAATTTATTGATGGGATTCATAGTAGAATTGGTACTTAATTGGTATACATATTCATTTCAGGTCAATTTCACATTGGAAGTATTAGGAGGAAATTTGAGGAGAATCCAATCAAAATTAAAGCAAAGGAGCAAAAAGGCATAAGGAAAAATGTATGGTACAACCGTGATTCTTAGAAAGGGAAGATAACCAAGTCTAGTAGCCTATAAGACCCTTTGTACGGGCATAGCTTGGAGATTAAGAGCATAAGATCGGATCTAGACACTAGTAAGGAGCCTTGTACGGGCGTCTAAAATGAAAAAAATAACTTTAGACACTTGTAAGAGCTATTGTACGCTTATGGTTTTTGTGTAGAAGATGAAAAATGGACATTAGACGCCTGTACCGTTTCTTGAACAACAGTGGTTTGCATGGCACGATGACATTAGAGGTTGTATGGGCGTGTGTACGCTTATGGTAGTTGGAAATTATTCTACCAGTAGCTAGTATTGCTTGTTATATGCCCGTGATTCCTAGTGGGACATGCAATATACTTTCCCAACTTTTCCCACAATGTATTTATTGAAAAATACAAGGGAAGAGTTGTCCATTTTCAATTGTAACTCATAGGGAAGTGGGTTAAATATAAAAAAATCGTACCTACTCAGAAAAATCATCGAATCATTATGTGACTGCTTATCCATAACTACTCATATCGAGAAAAGTGTGGGTTGAATAGTTTTGATAGAGAGTTTTTCTACTGTTAAAGTTTCGTATTGTGAGTTTCTTCCTGATTAACCCGAGAGAGGATGGGAATTCATTATTGTGTTGTCTTTTCCAAACTTCTACAATATTAACTCAAAAGGGGTTTCCTTCTTTTCTATTCTTATGTGTATGTTCCATTCTATTTCTGTAATTTGTATTGATTGTTATTTGTATTACATCATAAGTGAGTAGATTCTTAAGGTTTGCAACATCATGTTAACATGAATACGCTTAGTAACGAATTTTACCTTGTTAATTGCTTATTTCTTATAAATTGAACTTCCTTAAAGTTGAGATAGTGTAGTTCACAACACAATCTTGCTTTAGTTCTCAGTGGAGGATGTTAAGAAATGAGCCCACTGAGTAGATCTGATTTGCTAGTACATACCACTCCTAGATTAGAGATAATAGTGGGAAGTTTGCTGCATTCTTTATGAAATTCAAAAATTTTAACTAAGATTACGGTGGTCTTGATAAGTTCATTTGCTAAAGACATTTTAGTGAATGCTATTAAGATTAGAATTGAGTATTTCTAAAATCATGTTGATATGGTAGAGTAAACCTTTTGTATATTGAATTTGTTATTGTCGTTGTGATTAAATTATTACTCATGTTTAGTATGCTTGTAATTAACATAATTTACTTGTTTAAGTTAAATTAAAATTTACTTAACCCAATTATTCAATCGCTAGTTACTAGGAATTCTAAAATAGTAGTAATGTTTGCATTCGTTTCCTATGGAGATGACCTTATATTCATCCATACTAATAAACGATAGTATACTTGTCTATCACATCGAGTAAGAGATAGAACATAGGTTTATAAATTGTAAAACTCGACATCATACAAATTCACCCTCTAAACTTTTAATCCCTCCAAATTGATGAAAAATGTTAATTGTTATTAACTATGTTAATTTTTTTAAAGTTTACAGGGTAAAAAAACTCACTTTAAAAGTTAAGGAGGTAAATCCACACTTAGTAAAAGTTCAGGGGGTAATTTGCAAATTCCCCTTCAACATTTCAGGTATTACTAATAATTCGTTCATGGACATGCTTTACGACCTGTTGATGTTTGTGGATAAGAGCTACACAAGATGATCTGATTAAATAATGTTGTACAACATTTGTATTCTTTTATAAATTTGTAAAAGAACTTGGATGGAATTTCATTTTATAGTTTGATGAATATATCTGATCAACTTTTAATTGATTTATTTTGGAACAAACCATTAGGTCCAAAATGTTTTTGGATGAGTTATGCTCATTGATGGGCCATGTGGAAAATATTTATGAATAACTATTTTTATGAAATATGTTTTTTGAGCAAGCTAATTTTACAAGTTTTGATGACCTTGGATCATAGGAAAATAGACGACACTTTACCGAATTTTTTACAAAATTAAGTATGATTTGTTAATTAAAATTGGATTAGAAACCTACGTAATTAACAAATGCCTTATATATACCATTTGAAATAATATATGTGGTGAAATTATTATGTTCAATGCACTCAGAACATGATAATATCCTGTGTACAACCTATATCCATAGTTTGGAGAGCAACTAAAGAAGTGAGAGAAACTATTTCAACAAACAAAAGCATCAACGTGAGATAATGCGTAAGAGAAACTTAGGATCAAAAACTTCCTTATAAAGAAACATTAATGGTAAATTTATAAAGAGATAGTGAAACACCCTAGGTATATTTTAAAAATTAATAAATTACATGGAGTGGCAGTTTGGTAAATAATGAGACTTTAAGGGCATAATAGTAATATTTGTATCCTTTAAAAGATACGTTGTTTGGCAAAAATGTTTAAATACATTTAGGGGATCTTTAACTATCATTTTACTCTTTTTCATCGTTCAGGAAAAGAGCAATATCCCTCTTTCTCTCAACATCTTTCTTCTAATATCGAAGAAATTCAATAAGATCTTTATGTTAAGTTATCATTTCTCTCAACCTTTTTTATCATTTAGAACAAACTAGACAAGGGAATGATAATGAAACACAATTATTTTGTGAATAGCCCATCAAACTGGAGTAGTACTGATCTACGATGGGACTAGGGAAGAGTTCCAAGGAGAAAGTAGATGTTGCAAATTAGACATTGGAGAATTCGCAAGAAGTTTAGAAGGAAGTCGATAAGTAACATAGTTCTTATATATTTTTGTTTTGATCATGAGTATTAAATGTAGTATAGGAAGATGATGTATGCTTTAGTATGATTTTGGGGTTAAAAACATGTATAGGGAAGTGTTAGACTGATGGAAATAGACTTAGAAGGGTTTAAACAAGTGTCAATATGGAAATAAGATGAAAATTGCAAAATAAGGTGTTTTTTAGAGGTACATGGCCTATACATGGTCTATGTTTTGAGCCGTGTACCTCTCTGAGTGTGAAATTTGTGTTTTCTAAAAGAACACAGCTAATGTAAGGCTTTTAAGCCATGTTTCTTTCTAAGGTTTTTAACAAAAAGAGATTGGCAAAGAACACAATATATACACGGTTTCATATTCTTGCACATGTTCCTCTCTATGAAATTTTGAAACTTTGCTGGAAAAAAGCCTAAGGAGAAACACGAGGTCGTATTCCCTTTGTATGCCCCCGTATGTTACCCGTAGACCCTTTCACGACCTATTTTCTCTGCCTAAGTGATACCTAACCCTATACCCTTTCGAATATTATTTTATACATGTTATAAAACCCTTAAAATCATTCTTTTCTAGCCTAAACATAACTATATTCACTGAACTCTTACTTCACAATCTAAGTATACTTTAAGAATTTAGGATCTAAGTTAGAATGGTAGAGAAATGGTAGTGATATAAAAAAAAAAAAAAAAAAAAGAGAGTTTAAGCAAGACAAATAAAAGAACTGAACAATTTAAATATATATAATTTAGGTATTAGATATTGGATAGGAACTGAACTACTGTCACGCCCCGAAGGGTACCCTCAACGTGGCAGTCCGCCATACACAATATTAAAGCCTAAGAATGACCACCTCAATCACGCGAATGCTTCCATACTATGTACAAGGCGTCTATCACATAGAGGAGACTCATCGGAGTAATACATTTTACGTTGATATAGCTTGAGTAACAATGTAAAGGAAATACAAATTTACTATACTTCAGATACAAATCACTATACTTCATAATACAAATCATTAAACTTCAGTTACACTTCATCAAAAGATCCTACTACGTAAAACTATTACAAGGCAAATAATAAAACTAGGTGGTAACTTCAAACATTCGCGTTCTTTGCCGAAATCCCGGAGTCATTCCCGGCTCCAACCAATTCGGCCCCCACTTTGCATTCTTGAAATAACCTGCTCATTTAAACAACTATTGGGGTATAAGCTACACTAGCTTAGTGAGAATTCCCTTAGTTCTGTACCATAACAAACAAGTTAAAATCAGTCACATGCTATGCATGAACAAACACGTGAGCAAGCAATTATGCATGGGCATTCGGAATCCACACACAGAACGGATTTACGCCCTCCGTATCTTGGGTTAGGAATGGTATTGAGTCTACACGACCTCATTTAGTCCCCAAGCCCTCGGCTCTTAGCACTCGACTCGGCTAGGCTCATCCAAGAATGCATCCACGTGCGCCTTAGTACCCCTGAATGAGCTCTGGCATCGGGCTCGTTATCTAAACGAGGCAACAACGGACCATACCGATCGACCTGCGTAGGAGTAGCATGCTACCAAATGCAATATGTCCGATGTGATGCATGACCAATTTAATTTTTACTTAGGAAAAAAATATTTATATGTTCTTTAGAGTAACCAACCAATATCACACATATAACAGGAATAATATGAACGGTGCAGTTATCCAATCAAATCGTGGTTTCGATATGCTTTAGTATTCTTAGGCATACATTCATCACAGTCTCATCATATATCCCATCCCCATTCATATCGATTTTTATCTTGTTCCTATAATTCTAATGCAACTAACTACAAAGCACAATCAAGGTAACAAAACAAAGAGAAAACTCACTCGGCCATTGGATCACCGGTCTTCTAGTAATAGTAATCCGGTAGTAAGGAATCGTCGAATTCGGGATCACCTAACAAGGAAGAAATACTCTAATAAGTATTTCAACTCAAACTAATCCAAATGATTTTATACGAACTATTAAATTCGTAATTCTCGTCCTAAGCGGGAATTCCAACTTAAAACTGCCATAACTTGGTCATTATAACTCGGAATCTCGCAAATTATATATCGATTTCTATCTACTTCGAAAGATCTATCTAATTCTAATATTATTTTCAAGTTTTGAAAACTTTGAAGCTTCAAAAAGTTCGGATCAGATTAGGGCAGCAACAATTTCAACTTCCGAAAGGTAGTTTTGTAAATGTTTAAAATGTTCCTACCGTATAACTTAACTATACATGCAATATGAGTGATTTCCTAACATGAATGACATGAAATGAGTTTCATGTATGCATGGTCTTGATGATTTTTGATAAAAGAAAATTTTTGAACTCTTTATTTTGCAAGACTTCAACTATAACTACTTTTTGAAAAATTTAGTTTTTTAACTTTGATCATTTCTATTTGTTTTGGATTTATTACTTAAGAAAATACAATTATTTTTGTTAAAATTGAGTCTTCATTATATATATTACTTATGACCTTCATTTCTACATAAAAATTTCCATTTTACACTTTGTAAATATGTTTTCCAATATGATTTACTCAAAAATCCGAATTTTAGAAAATCCACTTTTTGAATGATTCATTTGGGGAAAACTTGTTTAAAACATTAAAATTTAAGGCTTTACTATATCAATTACCTAAGGACTTCATTTAACACATAAAAATTGCAATTTGAGCTCAAATACTAAGTGATTACATATGCATCATCTTAAATTACGAATTTGATAATTTGATCACTAACTCAAATTTTTCCATTTTAATTCCATTAGTTGTTTTACACATTACTCATGCCGAAACTCATTTTAACTTGTAAAAATCATTACTTAATGATACCTATTACCTATATACTTCATTTTTCACATAAAACATGAGTTTTGGAGTTGATAAATGGGTTTTAAAAATTGGTCTTGGTTGGGATCCGAATTTAGAAAATTTATTTTTGGTCATATCTTTTGATAAAACCTATCTAAGCTTATGAAAATTCATTCCTTACATATCATATCTTATGAGCCTTTCATTTCTTAAATAAAAACTTCATTTTTGAGTTGGAAAACATGCTTTTAAAATATATCTTGACCAAAATCCGAAAATAAGATTTTTATTTTGAAAATAACTTTTGAAAATCACATTAGATTCTTGTAAAAAGAAGTCTTGATGATATACATATATTAAACCTTCATTTTCTTATGTAAAAATTACACTTTGACACTTGGAAAGTGGTTTTTAAATGGGGTCTTGCCAAAATACGAATTTCACAAATTTTGTTCAAGTTCAAATCTAAGATCTACATATAATATGAACATACATCTAAAAGAAACCCATGGTAATGAACTATAAACTCATAGATCTAAACTTTACTTTTCAAAATCATTCATTTATGTTGTCTATACCTTAAGCCCTTCATTTTAAATGAAAAATACACATTTTGAAGTTGAAAAATCACTTTTCTAAATATGGTCTCATTTTCATCCGAATTTTCAAAAATCATTTTGCTTGAAAATAAAATAGATCTTGAGTTTCCTACACATTTTGAAGTTGAAAAATCACTTTTCTAAATATGGTCTCATTTTCATCCGAATTTTCAAAAATCATTTTGCTTGAAAATAAAATAGATCTTGAGTTTCCTACAACTTTCCTACCATCATCATGTTATAGCAAGTTGTTCATGAACATAAATAAAGGTCTAATGCATTTATGAACTCAAAACACTAGATCTAGTCTTCTAAACTAGTTTTAAATGCATGAATCACTAAGATAGACATGTGGATGATAGATCTATACATAAATCATAAGAAATAACAAAGATAACAACTTAAATAACAAGATCCATGGCATAAACGAAAATCAAAGCTACAAAAATTTAGATCTACAAAACATATCAACTTTAAACAAGAAAATAATTGAAATACAAGATAATAAAAGTAGAGAAAAGGAGTGTTTCATTATTGGCATCATCATCCTAAGCTTTTAAGCTTATGGAAGGTCATTTGATGCATGAAACCTTCATTACACTTTACCTATATCACCTATGGAGCTTTGGGAAGAAGATTTGCTTAGAAATCTTTAAGAAATAGGTGTGGAAGCCATGGAAGAAGAAGGGGGCAGCTTGTTTTTCATGGAGGAACAAGAGGAAATGAAGAAGAAAGAGAGGAAAAATGAGAGAGAAAGACTAAAGAATGAAAGAGGGAAAGTGAATAAATGAATGAGTGAGAGAAAATGAGTGTTTTAATTGAATAAGAGAGAGAAAAAAATAAAACAAGGCAGCCAATGTGTGTGTGTGCTGCACGTGAAATGTAGAGAGAGGAGAGAGAGGGTTTTGTTGAAATTTGACTCAAAATTGAATTGTATAATTAATGTGTAATGTAACTTTTTGAAGAAGGATTGAAATATAATTAATTTTAGTCAAAATAGGAGTAAATGAAGGACAATGGCAGCCATCAAGAAGGGTCAAAATCTGCCATGGAGTGTGGAATAATGTGTAGAAAGATTGAAGTGAAAAGGAAGTGATATGTGTAAGGTGTACTTGAAGGTATGGGTTGTAAAAGTACTTTATTAATAAAATAAATTAAAATAAAATAAAATTAGAAAATTTATTTCAAATATTTGTAGCAGATTTTTCATATTTAAAATTAAATAATTATTTGAATTATTTTAATATTTTAACAATTATGTTACCGGTATAATCAAAATACGCGAATATGGGCTATAAATAATATTTTTATAATCCAAAAAGTTCTAAAAAATTATTTTATGAAAATAAAAATATTTTTAAAATATTTTTCAATTATTAAATTAATTTATTTTATTTTTAGTATCGGGTCTTAAACAGAATATGATCCCGTAAAGATCCAAAACGAACTAAATTTTAGAAAAACAAAATTTTCTATAACATATAAAATATTTATCTAAAAATATAAGACTTTATAAGAATAATAAAATTTTGTAATGAAATAAAAATGAACAGTGCAAAAGACTAATATATTATCGATAATAATGGAAATACGATAAAAAGGTTATAACTGTAACTTTTATAATCCGAAAAATTTCATAACTGATATATTTGAAAATCTTATGAAATTACAAGTCTAACGGTACTATTGGTATATTTTTGATATCTTGAGCCCCAGGACATGCTTTTCGAAGTCTGTATCCGAACGGGTTCGAAATAGGTCAAAAATTTACCAATTATATTTTTAAACAAACTCATATTACTATGAGCTATTCTACATATTTAAACTACATCTCGGCATCTAGGGCTAGGGGCGCTAGATTGCCGGACTTAAGCTATTGTATTTCGCTTAGGGTTTTCGGGTGATTTTCCGGTTTAGATCTTTGCCAAATTGGAAACTGATATTTTATGTTTATACAACATATTTAATTTGAGAAATTTATTTTATATATCATTTTTGTAAGTATTTATTATCTTTTAACGTTTTCGAAATTCTTGAATTGAGTTATATTTTCGAAAGTCAATTGTTATTTTCTTTTTAATAATTTGTTTTGGGGCTTTATATTATCTCTTTTTATAAATCGGAGTTAAATATGAATTTTTTTGTACGTCGTGATTTTGAATTTGAAGACTGTTGAGTTCTTATTTTATGTTTGAGGATTTTCATTTTCTCAAGACTAAGAAGTTTCTGAATTCGTTCATATTTTTGGACTAGTTGAAATTCGATTTTAATTTGGAGTGATTTTTATGGTTTATTTTAGAAGTTCATATTGGAATTATTTACTGAAATTTTCCGGGGCTTACAACTACTACTAGGTATGTGTACTACTTTGTCTGTTGCTTGAGCTTGTTAGGTTAGAATCTTAAATTGATTGATTGAATATCTAACCGTAAAGTTTATGTGTTGCATGTGCTTGGCTGTGGAGGTAATGGATATTGGATAGGAACGAAACTGCTTCTAGGTACATATACTACTGATAAATGTCCAAACCTTTAATAATTGTGCTTTGTTGATTATATTTTATATACTATTTAGTTGACCTTCTAAAGAAAAGAATACTTATTGGATAAATTATTCATTTTGGGGGTAAATAAGGAGTAATTGATCTTTTTGAAGGATTTATAATGAAAAAAGCGAAGATTTAATGAAGTTTTGGAGCTATCACTACAATATCAGGATTACACTAGAGAAGTACATAATTAGTGTACAATTTCCAAAGCAAACAAAGGAAAATGTTTAGTTCCAAGAGTACACGACCTATATACATGGGTCGTGCACATTGGGTAGTATACGATTAAAGAACATAGAATTTGCACATTTTTTTTCTAAGTGTACACAAGCCATGTACACGGGTCGTGTAGGAGGGTGGTGTACATATGACAGACTATAAATAGTGCTCTATTTCATTATTTCACATATCCAATCACTTATATTCCGTTCCTAAACCATAAAGGACATATCTTGTGAGCTTTTTCAAGAAAGAATTGCTACACAAACATCTGGAGTCACAAACAATTATTTATAAGGGTTTTATCATCATGATTTGTCCTTTCTCTTCCTCTAAGATTATTGTTGTTAAGATTTTCATGGAAGAGTAGATATTGCATGCCCTAGGTTTTGTGGAACCCTAGCCTTATGTATAGAATTGCTTTTTGATTGAATAAAGTTTTGGTCTTGAATTTACTTCATGATTTATTTTGTTGTTTGTGATGGTTTTAAGCCTAAATCATTATAAACTTGACTTCTATTAATTAGAAAGAATATTTCAATTAACGGAATAAATCTCTCATGAGTAAAGATGATGTGTAATTCACCTAGAAATAGGGTTTTTCCAACTTTCTACTACTGAAAATTAGTTTTCTTCAATTATGTTTCCTAAGCTTTATGCGGGTCTAATTTGACATTAGTGAATGAAGAAATTCTCATTTCTTCAATTAAGACTAAGAGTTAATTGACTTAAAGAGTGTAATTAATTCGATTAAGTAATCAGGTAGTTTAAGACTAAAGAAATATTCAATTGAATTTAGATATTAAGGATAAAAGGGCTAAGGTAGATCAAAATAGGGTGCATCGTTTATTATTTGAATTAAAAAACCATGAAAAACGCTCATATCATTAGTTAGGATTGTGTAGTAATTAGTTTAATCATATTTAGTAATTTAGAATTAGTAAACCCATCTTGATAAGTTAGGCTAGATAGTAGTAAAAGAGAAATAATGGTACTTGCCCATAGATCCTTGAGTACGATATCCGAGATTAATTCTACACTGTAAGATAGATATGCTTTCCTTTGCTAGATCGTAGGATTACAACACATTTTATTCTATTATTCTTCATACAACCTGCTTACATCAGCTACTTTATTTATTACTTGAGCTTGTTAGGTTAAAATCTTAAATTAACTAATAGAATATCCGACTATTAAGTTTGTGTATTGCATATGCTTGGCTATGATTAGTGGACTGAGAGTACCGGTGATACTAACACGATACCCTGATATTCTTTATGTGATGTTATCCCTAGTGGAGTTACATCTGGAGATGATTACAAGTAGATTTAAGATTTGAATCATGGACTCTTGAATGTTGAGAAGCACCCAGCATCGTATATATGTATTATATATCAAGTGTTGTCAAGATACTAAGTTATCCCAATGTTGATTGCTAGACTTAAAATTAAAAGATAATAATTGGATTGTTTGTTGCATTAGAGTTAGGATTATGTGTGGCTTATTTGTGCATGCTCATACGATTGTGTTTGTGGTGGTATCATATGGAGCTCCGACTCACTGTTTTTCTCTTTTTCAAGATCAAGTAACATTCCTTATATGTTTGATCTCTCAAGATATGACATGGTTATGGACTACGGGGATGACGCTAGCGATGATGACTATCCAGTTGATGAATATATTAGTTGTTTGAGTTGGAGATAGTGTTACTTAGTTGTGTCTTTTAGTGGTAAAAGTGTAGTGTATGTGTTATATAATGACCCTCTTATGTTCAAGAATAGTTGCTTATGTTTTCTAGTGAACTTCCTTTGAGCCATCTTTTAGTGTTAATAGCGGTAGTGTGAATCTTAGTTTGTTGGTTGTGACTATGTTTGGAGGGAGGTTATGCAGTCATCGATGTAACTGTCCTGCTATTAATCTAACCATTATGATAAATATAATAAATGGAATATTAACTATTTTAGTGATTTGATCATGGTTAAGTATGGTATGAGCCATTTGATGGTGATGGGACCAGTCCCATCAAAATTAATGGCAGGATTATAGAATTTCCATGTTTGGAACTTATCCTTATTGATGTAACATATATATATATATATGAGTGTAATTTGGAGTTAATGAGTTTGAATGTAATTAATGGTGGATATTAGCAGGTTCTGAGTGTTAGCGTGTTTACACTTCGGAGTTAACAAGTGGAGGGCTGTTAACGACACTAATAAGACGTTACAGATTGTAAACCCTGGTTTTCTTAGTAACCGAGTAAGCTCCGTAAATCGGAAATCAAAACCTTAAATAGGATTAGTACTAGCAACCTAGGAACCCTAGGTCCAGTTTTTCTTCAATTCCTATATAAAAGAACCTCTATAGAATAATTTAATGTGGATTGTCGTTTTATAGTATATTTCAAACCATACAAAGTTTTGATTTCGAAAAATTTTCTATTTTGGGTTTTCTCGAGCTTCATTACGGAAAAACGAGCCCCGGAACTAGAAACTCAGAAAAATATTCCGGAATACTCGTTAGAATCGAAATTTTATAAGGATTTCAAAAATATATTTTATAATTTTTCGGGTCATAAAAATTACAATTATAGCCTTTTTCCCGTATTTCCGTTACTACAGGTAAAGTAGATGTCTTATCTACTATTTATTACTATTCACAAGTACAACCTACTACACACACACCCATACCCTAGTCTTACATCCTTACAACCACTTAATTATTTTTTTTCCAGGAATTTTTGTCTCTTAATAAATTATTACGTTTAATACATTTTATTACACAAATTACAATTTCAAATAAAATCAAAACACTCCCTCTCTCCCTCACTCTAGTGGCCGGCACACCCCCTCAATTTTTCCCCCAAATTTGTTTTATTTTATCTCCTTTTATTACTTAAAACAAACCCTAACTTCATCTAATATAAATAGTCTTTTATTTTCTCTCTCCTTCATTTTATTTCATTTGTTTCAAAAGCTCTGAAATTCTCTCTTCTTCCTCCCTCTTTGCCGTGACACTCTACACCACACACACACACACACACACATAAGCTTTATTTTTTCTTCTCCATTTCTCATCTATTTCAAGCTTTATGTGATGATTCTTAAGCCTTGCTACCATTTAATCTTGTAATGGCAAGATTATTCATGAGTGTTTTCACTCAAAGTCCCCATGAGCACTTGCTAGGGACAAAGAAAATGCTACTACATGAATATCAATCCATTACAAGAATAGATCTTGTGTTTGATCAAGTTTTTGTTGAGGATATTTCATGTTCATGCATGTAGGAGTGAAGTAAAGTAGAGATCTAGCATAAAAATTTCATGTTCATGCTTTAAAACTTCATTTCATACATCATAAGTAGTAGATCTAGCTTTTAGATGCTTATACCATGCTTGACATTTATGATCTTATGGATGATTTATGTTTTCATGTATTCATACTCATGAAGGCTTTGTTTTAGGTATATAGATATGGTAGTTGGTAGATCCTTAAGTAAATAAAGCAAGGAACTTGAAAAGAAAAAGTTTTTGTTTGAAATACTCAAAGTCAAATTCGTATGATTTCAAGACCCTATTTTAAAAACCCCTTTATCAATTTTAAAACTCATGTTTCATGTGAAAAATGAAGGGTATAAGTAATAGGTATCATTAAGTAGTGATTTTTATGAGTTGAAATGAGTTTTAAATGAGATTAATGTATCAAACAAGAAGTGGAATCTAGATGGAAAATTTTGAGTTAGTACTCAACATATGAAATTTGTAATTTTGAATATAGGTCATAAGAACACCTATCATCCAAGTTCAAAATAAAAGTTTTATGTATTAAATAGATTCCTTAGGTAATAGGTATCTTAAAGTCATAAGTTGTAATGCATTAAACAAGTTTTTCCCAAAAGAATCATTCAAAAATTTAATTTCAAGAAATTCGGATTTTTAAATAGATCCTATTTGAAAACATATTTGCAAAGTGTAAAATGCAAATTTTTATGTAGAAATGAAGACTTGGGTAATAGGTATAATAAAGACTCAATTTAAATAAGGATAAATTGATTTTCTTAAGGAAATAACTTCAAAACAAATGAGATAGTCAAAGTTAGGAAACTAGTTTTTGGGAAGTGTAAAGTTATGGAGTTTCACAAATAAGAAGTTTCTTAATTTTTTTTTTGTAAATAATGTCAAAAGCATGCATGCATCAAGTTCATATCGTATCGTTCATGATAGGAAATCATCAATATTGCATGTGTAGTTAAACTATATGCTAGAAGACATCACAAACATTCATAAAATTATTTATCGGAATTGAAGTTTCAACCGAACAGAACTGATCCCTCTGTTCCATGATCTAAATATTTTTGAAACTTGAAAATAATATTAGGAATAGATAGATTTTTCGAAGTAGATAGAAATCGATATATTATATACTCAATTCCGATTTAAAATGAGTTAGATATGGTCATTTAAAGTTAGGATTTTATCTTATGTGGAAATTGACGAACTTAATAGTTAGAATTGTTAAGTTATTAGAACCTTATGAGAAATACTCATTTCGGGTATTCCTTGTACTTAGGTGAATTGGAGGATGGATTTCCACTCCCCGAGGACTACTACGACTAGTGGATTTCTCCCTATGGCTGAGTGAGTTCATTTTTTAAATAGTTGTGCTCATGTATATGCTTGTAACCATAGTGGCATTAGAATTAGGAAAAGATAAAATTACGATGATTGTGACATAATCTTGGTTGAATGAATGATAAGTATATCGAGACGAGACTTGTTGATAAATCATTGTATGAGCTAGTATAGACTCGGATTATCTGAAATTTTCTATGATCGCACTTAATCTACCTAATTAATATGCCACGATTATATGAATAAACTATACATGCATATCACGTAGTGAGTCACATTGCATGAGTTATTATACCTTTGTGGAAAGAAGGCATAGTAATTTGGGCAACGAGGGGCCGGTAAACTCGGTTGTTGGCGGATGGGCCGGAATTGAAAAGTGCGTGGGTAGGCACCTGTATAAACCACAGTAAAAATTCATACGTGGTGGATGGGCACCTGTATCAACCATAATAAGAAGTGAGAAGTATTCAAATAATGGTCGTATGGGCCTGAAACACCTAACCCCGAATGGAGGGTGTAAATCCATTCAACATAAAATTTCCGGATGGTCTTATGTATTGTATGATCATATGCTTGTGCATTCATATGGTTGCCAATGACTTGTCTGTTATATACTATTGTTGAGTATTGAATATTTGGAATTGAATCTCACTAAGCCTGTAGCTTACACCCCGATAGTTTTGTTGTGGTGTTCCTATTTTTGGTTGTTCCGAGAGAACATATTTCACAGGGTTATCTTTTGGATGAAGGAGCTTTTGAAGAAGTCGGGACCTAGCTAGAGACGTGGACTTCTAGAAAAATCTCTTTAACATAAACCCTAATGATTGTAATATGGTTTAGACCGGATAGACTTCAATTATTATTTTGGTGGGGGTATGCCCCCTTAACTTTTTTAAAGACTTAACTTATTTGTTTCGTTGTGATTTCTATTCTTAATGCTAATGTATACCTTCTTTAGACTATTCGATTCAAAGTGTGATCCTAAAAGTTGTGCAAGTATACCTTACACCCAATATGTAAACTTATGGGATAACTAAGGTTATCATACTTAAGTTTAAATATTGAATGTGGTGGACCGTCGCGTTTTGGGTACCCTTTGGGGCGTGACACAGATGGTTCGTCACAACTGTCTTATTGTCCTAACTATTGATGAACAATATTAGATATTGTTTAACAACCACATATGGCTCAAATGAGAAAAATATACTCAAATAATATATAGAAAGACTTAATTAATACCTAACATGCTCGTACAAGAAAATATCTAATCTATTTTGAAACTACCAATCCAAAACTCTTAAAATTATATCATATTTGACAATCTAAATAATTAGGCTGAATATAATTTAATTGAGCTCGACCATAAAATTTTGTTATATAAGTTACTTCTTCAATAAATATACATAATTAATATTGCAAATATAAATTAAAATCAATTATTAAGCCAAAATTTAATCATTTGTCTCCACAATTAAAACTTTATTATATCCATCTATATATGTGTATATATATATACCCCCACAGGTACATTATTTTTCCATATTCCTTGATTGTTTAACAATTGGTATTTTCTCTCTTTGCACTTTTCTAAATTCATCAACTGCTCGACAACAGCTACTTCCTCTTTGCATTTTCATCCCTCGTGTTCTCTCTCGCTCTCTTTAAATACACCATCTCCCTGCTTTTACATGGGAAAGCCATCAATTGACAGCCTACATCATCTTTGTGCCCCATTTCTACAATTACAGTAGTAGTGACAACAACAGGTCAACTCTTGATTTCTTAAGTGTATGATAACATTAATTAGAGAATCCACTTTAATTGTTTTTTTTTATTTCCCTTTAGCCTTGCCATGTCCATGGTAACTGTACAATTATTTTTTTTTTCTAGGTTTTTTTTTCTTCACATGTAATCTATCCTACACAAATTTTTATAGGTGATAGGATCTATAGTACTAGGAATATATCATGTTACCTTCAAGGTTATGTTTGAGACAAATACTAGTGGTAAGGTTCATCTTTTTTTTCTTGATCCTTGACTTTCCTTTTGATTTTTTTTTTAATTTTCAGGTTTTGTTATCTTCTCTTTTTCATTTTTTGTTTTTTAATTCTGTAATATTTTTCTCTAATATTAAATATAATTAAAAAGATGAAGACGACTTGCAAACATGCGTAAGAATAACATTCCAAATTTTAAATCTCTAGGTTTGTTTTTTTATCATAATACTTTAATTCTTATATCATTGTATGGTTCTATTCTAAGAGCAGGTTATTATCCTTATGATTATGTTTTGTTGCTATTGAATTACTTTTTTGTTATGTTCTAAATTTGTAAATTTTTAGGAATGACATGTTTTGACGTATACTTTAATTATTTGCATATATAATATCTACTTTTTTCTTTGAATTGGAAGATGTTATTGTGAAAAAAAAAAAATATATATCTAATCTATTCTAAACCTACCAATCAAAAAACTCTTAAAATCATATCATATTTGATGATCCAAATAATTAGGCTGAATGTAATTTAATTGGTTTAGTTCAATGAATAATGAATTATAGAAAGAGAGTGAAAAACATGTTTAGGCCTCCCAAAAAAAAATTACAAATATAAGGTGGGTTTAGAAATAATTACCAAAATGCTTCATAAAATCGCGTTTAAAAGTCGCGATACTACTATTTAATATGAAAATCACATTTAATAAACGCCATTTAATGTTTTGGTACCATAACTATATCGCGATAATAAAAAAAGATATGCGTTGTTACACACAAATTGCGTTATTAAATCGCGTTATAAGAACATACAAGAGATCTTACTCAGAGGATCATATATCACAATTTTCTTTCGGGACAAGAACGTCCAAGTTGTTGGATCGCCTTTGGCAGCTTGAAGTCAAAAACATCGCTTTCATGGCCGTCCATGCCATGCATCAAACGACTCACTGACTACATCTTATTTCCATTTCGCCTGTTAATACAACCTTCCTCTTCTTCTTTCTTAGTTTTCTACCACCTATTAACATAACCTTCTTCTTCCTCTTTCTTTCTCCATTTTCTCAAGTTCGGAAAAACACATATAAATAATTCCATATTCTACAATGGCAGATCTAATTATTTTCCATACGGGTGAAGACGCTGACCGTCACGAACACTCCGGAAGCAGATCTTGCTATCACGAGCTTCGCTTACTATGGTCCCTCCGATATCCACAGCTCCTCTGTTCCCGACACCAAACTCCTCCTCGCTTCCGTCGCCAATTGCTTCGTTCTCTCTCTTTTATATCCTTTCTCTCTCTCTATATATATATATCACGTTAATAAATCATGATTCTCCTTTTGACCTATATCGCATGTATTAAACGCGATTTTATGACTGTAATTACGTAATTATTTTTAAAACGATCTTAAATTAGTAATTA
This sequence comes from Combretum micranthum, assembly GCA_024138025.1. NCBI lineage: Eukaryota > Viridiplantae > Streptophyta > Magnoliopsida > Myrtales > Combretaceae > Combretum > Combretum micranthum. The sequence goes on along the minus strand of JAMXBD010001412.1, from coordinate 112,260 downwards.
ATTTTAATTATTACCGTAAACAATAAATTATTTCTATAGAAAGACTTAATTAATACCTATCATGCTGTACAAGAAAATATCTAGTCTATTTCAAACCTATCAATTCAAAACTCTTAAGATCATATCATATTTGATGATCCAAATAATTAGGTTGAATATAATTTAATTGAGCTTGGCCATAAAATTTTGTTATATAAGTTACTTCTTCAATAAATGTACACAATTAATATTGCAAATATAAATTAAAATCATCTATTATTATTAAGCCACAAGTTAATCATTCGTAACAATTACAACTTTATCATATCCATATATATTTATATCCATGTTTAACAATTGGTATTTTCTCTCCCTTCACACTTTTCTAAATTCATGAACTGCTTAAAAACAATTACTTCCTCTCTGCATTTTCATCTCTCATGTTCTCTCTTTCTCTAAATACATCATATCTTTGCTTTTACATAGTGTAGATGCAGGGTTCTTGATGATAGCGGTCACGCATGCGTTAAGTGGATTTCACACCTAACACGTGACTTCAGAATGTTGCTGAGGAAATGACACTTGATAACGGGATGGCTTGGAGAGAATGATAAGGGAGGAGGAACAAACAGTCTCAATGTCTCAAATGCACAAGTGACAGATAAGGGAGTTTGAGTACATCTTGCGCGTCAACCTTACAGTTCTTGAACAGTTGGAGTAGAAATCACTTGAATTGCCTTGTTTGATCTTCCTGAATAGAACCTCCTTTACAGACTATTGTTTGTCTTCTCTCTCCAAAAGTTCTTTTTTTTTTTAGGAGGAGGAGTGACTGAATATTTATAGGCACTTGGCGTGGATGACGACCATCAGATCACCTCAGTGATTGACGGATGAGATGGAGCAAGATCAATTCATGCTTATCATGAATGAGCTCCTCATGAGCCAAGGCCTGTAATCATTTCCTCTGTGTGTATGAGCCTAACTGAGAAAGGTTGGATACGGCGAACCGGTCTAACGATCCCTGTTTCAAGCTCACCAAGCCAAATCTCCCCAAGCCATCTCGATAATTGAACTGGACTCATTAAGCCCTGTCACTCAGCCTACGAGTCAAACTCAAATATAAATAAAATTTATATTTATATTTTTTAAAGCCCCATTACACATAGGAAACCATCAACAGATGCCCACATCTTCTCTCTGCCCCATTTTTGCAATTACAAATAGTGACAACAAGAAGTCAACTCTTGATTTCTTAAGTGTATGATAACATTAATATAGCATCCATTTTAATTGCCTTTTTTTTTTTTCCTTCTCCTTTAGCCTTGCCATGTCCATGGTAACTTACAATTATTTTTTTCTAGTGTTTTTTTTCTTCACATGTAATCTATCCTATACAAATTTTTGTAGGGAATAGGATTTACAGTACTTGGAATATATCATGTTACCTTTAAGGTTATGTTCGAGACAAATACTAGTGGTAAGGTTGATCTTTTTTTCTTGATTCTTGACTTTGCTTTTGATTTTTTTTTTTTTAATTTTCAGGTTTTGTTATCTCCTCTTTTTCATTGTTTGTTTTTTAATTCTATAATATTTTTCTTTAATATTAAATATAATAAAAAAGATGAAGGCGACTTGCAAGCATGCACAAGAATAACATTCTAAATTTTAAATCTCCTAGTTTTTGTTTTTTTTTTTTATCATAAATACCTTAATTCTTCTATCACTTTGTGGTTCTATTCTAGCAGCAAGTTATTATCTTTATGACTATGTTTTGTTGCTATTGAATTACATTTTTGTTATGTTCTAAATTTTTAAATTTTTAGAAGTGACATGTTTTCATGCATACGTTGGAATAAAAGTGGAATGGTTTAGTATTAATAGATAAACAATGTCATGATGTTAATTTTGTCAAATAAAAATAATTGTGTTCAGCCTAAAAATAATTATATATGCAAATAAAGTATACATAAGAATATGTCACTTCTAAAAATTTACAAATTTAGAACATAGCAAAAAAGTAATTCAATAGCAACAAAACAATCATAAAGATAATAACTTGCTATTAGAATAGAACTATGCAGTGATGAAAGAATTAAGGTATTTTTGATAAAAAAACAGACCGTGAGATTTAAAATTTGGAATGTTATTCTTGCGCATGCTTGTAATTTGCCTTCGTCTTTTTATTATATTTAATATTGGAGAAAAACATTACAGAATGAAAAAACAAACAATGAAAAAGAGGAGATAACAAAACCTGAAAATTAAAAAAAAAATGAAAAGGAAAGTCAAGGATCAAGAAAAAAAGATGAATCTTAATAGGAGTATTTGTCTCAAACATAACCATGAAGGTGATATGATAAATTCCCTATATTGTAAATCCTATTACCTACAAAAATTTGTATAGGATATATTACATGTGAAGGAAAGGGGAAAAAAAATACCTAGAAAAAAATAATTGTACAGTTACCATGGCCATGGCAAGGCTAAAGAGGGAAAAAAAATAAAAACAATTACTCAAGAAAATGTTGTTGTCACTGCAATTGTAATTGCAGAAATGGGGCACAAAGAAGATGTAGGCTGTCAGTTGATGGTTTTCCCATGTAAAAGCAGAAAGATGGTGCATTTAGGGGGAGAGAGAGAGAGAACACGAGAGATGAAAATGCAGAGAAGAACTAATTGTTGTCGAACAGTTAATGAATTTAGAAGAGTGCGGGAGAGAGAAAATACCAATTGTTAAACAATTAGGGAATATGGAAAAATGACATACAGGTGAATATATATAGATGGATATAATAAAGTTTTAATTGTGGAGACGAATGATTAACTTCTGGCTTAATACATAATAGATGTGTCCGTAGCCTAGTCCAGAGATAATCACCAATTTACAAGTTCGAATTTTACAACGTACACCGCTGCTCAATCGCATGCGGATGCGCTTCAATCAAATAATACAATGCAACCAAAGTAGAAAACCTCCTTGGGCATGCACAAGAATGGACAGGCGGAAGAGCAAAGGAATACTGAATTTTCAAATGGACGATGTCACAATGATTCCGTCACCTCCCTATTGATTCGAAGTCCACCTGAATCATCTCTTGTGAAAAGCTTTTTGGCTAAATCGTCCCAGTTGGTTCTTCCCCTAGACTTTGTTCTATCATGCATTACTTCTGACTCTTTTGAGGAACTTTCCAACTTCTTATCCTCGGGTGTTTCATTCACGGAGCTTTCATCTTCAGGAGGTGCTTCATTCTCTTGAGTTGTCACTGCATGAGGGATGTTCAAGCTGACAGCCCTTTCGAGTGCATCTTTATGTTCCTTCTCTATTGTCTGTAGCCTCTGGATTTTCTGTACTTTCGGAGCAGTTGTCACAGTCTGACTGCAGCTTTCCTGCATTCTCTGCAAGACGAGAAGTTATTTTTTATAGTTTGTATCAAACTACAAAAGCAAAGGAGATAAAAGAGGAAGGAGAATTAGTCATCCAATATAAATGACACAGTGCCAAATTCCACTTACCACCAAAGCTTTTTCGGCTTCTTTCTCGATCCAGACAATTCCATGATCAGATGTGGCATTACAAGACAACACAATGTGTTCAAACCTTCCATCAACAGGAATGGCAGTTCTTACTTCTGGAGGAAACCTCCCGCATCTGCATGTAAGATACGGTACAAACCCAAATTTAGTGGATACAGCGAGAAGTTCGTTTGAATAGCAGTATAATTGCTGTAAGCTTATGATCATTCAACCTCTAAATACTCGTAAAACTTATAAGGGTCTATCAACTACAACAACAGGCAAAAGACAAATGAAGTTATAGAAAACAAAAAGATCATGATAAATCCCTCCTGATTAAAAAATTTTCTCACTTGAGAGTTAAGAATAGCAATTAGGTGTCATCTATATTTAAAATATTCAACCGTGATATAACTTTTGAGGTATCCTAGCCATGCCAAGATCTTTTTTCTTTTCTTTTCTTTTCTTTTGGGGTTTAATCATCAGGCTTTGAGTTCTTTTACTTTTGCTCCTGTCATGCAGAGATACTAATAGACATGCCGTTGTTGTTTATGTTATGATGAATAATCATAGAATATTAAAATTGATATGGGTTTTAAATGAGGAACAACCCTCAATCTCAGTTTCTTTTGATGTTGCTAATGTTTCAACAGTTGCTATTACTTCCACCCCAACATAGGAGGTTTTTGTATTTTTTATTTTATTATTATTTTTTTTTATTTTTTGTGTGTGTGTGTGGAAAGTAGCATATTTCCTTGTTAAGTATGTTTAGTTGATTCTGAAGGAAATTTATTACTACAATGCATTTCAGAAATAGTAGCTAAGGTATATTTTAGTAAATCTTCTATCTGAAGACCAATAATACAACAGTCGAGCATTACTGCCATTAGACAAGGCAGTACAAGAAAGATCAATTTGTGGACTTTGGACAAGAGACTTGGGTCTTCTGTCAACAAAAAAATAAAGGGTTATTCTAGTGGAAGGATGTGTGAGCACTTAACAGTTAAGCCAGATAAATCTACAAGGAGTCCTGCAAAAAGTCTCGTGCACCTTCCTTGCAGCCAAAGGCCAACATACCATGTAGCTCCTTCCAGTTAGCATGAATGAGAGTATTTTATTTCCTCTATTGTGCATATTCAATTGAAAAAAAAGAAAAAAAAAAAAATCCACCACAACAACATGGGAATCATATTATCGATGCTTGGTTACCACAAAAATCATAGCTCAGCCATGAAGATTACCATTACAACCTATGTTGATCACTGTGTTTCCAAATTATCTTTTATGAAGTTATTCTTTGTGCTCTGGTATTTTCCGTACTCCATTTCATTCATTTTCAATAACATAACTGCAATTTACACCTGCAGAAATACTTCTTGAAACTATATACGGATGGAGTGATTTGACAGAAACAACACTCCTCTACGGATTATGGAAAGAGTTGAGCAAGCACCAGAAGAGAGTGATGACCAATGGAAGTGCTGGTATAACAAACTAGTCAGGTTGCTTGCAAAATGACAGAGAGAAAAGAGAGGGGATGAAAAGGATAAAGGCAGGTCTCTCATGTGTAAAGTACATAGAAAATAGACATTGCAGAATGGAAACCTGGAAAATTGTGCATTGGCAAACTAAGGTCAGGAAAAAAAAAAAAAAATCTTCAAGAAAGTGCTGTGTAGAAATATCTCTCTTACAAGGATATGCTGGGTAGTCTGGTATTGTCAATCATCTACCCAGGATTTCTATTTTACAGACAGAACTGTTGTTAACATCATAGACTTTTGTCCTGCAGGTCATTTCAACAGGTGTTGCAGATTCCTTTGGTGCTTTCAACTATTCTAACTTTCACTTAAATCCATGATAAATGATTTCAAAATATTCAAGAAGTATAAGCCATGTGGTAAAAGTATTTCAAGGAACGTGCAGATCTCACACCACAAGATATAATCACACTTCAAATGCTAAGTGAAAATTAACCTAAGTTATGATAACAGGACAAACTACTATTCACATATATAATGATGTACAGTATAAATGATGTTATTAATTTGGTAGATGCAGTACCTGCAAAATTTTCTTTCAACAATATGGTACATCCTTCCTGGTGCGTAGAGTCTTCTAGGATCTCTGAGTTTTCTACCCTCCGGAACAAAAGTATCTCTTAAGCAGATCAGGAATAATAAGCAGGGCAAGCTGTCCAAATTATCAATGCCTGGATTAAGAAATGGTTATAATAACTCACTAGCCATTTGTCAAGCCAATTCAAGGTAGAATCTATACCCAATGCTGCTATACAGCTAGTGAAGAGTACTTACCAGAAAATTGATTTGAATATATCTTCTAATGGAGTGGCAGTTCTTGGTAAAAAGTCATCCTGCGCCATCAAGGAGATGATGTTATATAACAACTTATGAGAAATAAAAGTTAGGTGATATTAGCATGGCATTTTATCAAGTTGCATCTAAGTGATGCACTCGATGAATCCTATAGATATCATAAATTGATGATGATCAAACTGCCTCGGGAAAATTGTAATTCTAACCCATAACAATTTATCATATCTCTTTTTTTTTTTGAGTTAAAAATTGATATATCGCTAAACTCATGGAGTCATGCATCTCAGAACTCACAAATGTTCTTTGCCTACCAAAACTCTTAAACATTGGGGGTGTTATGGTTTTTATGTCAAATCTCCTCATTTGGGGGTCTCATTGTGAGGAGTAAAACATAGAGGCAAACCCACGTTTAGGTGTTTGCATCGTGTATTTTTTTCACATTTTCTCTTCCCTTTTGGGAAACATTGTCGACACCATTCATAACATGCATATTATCTAATTAAACAAAGTTCACTGCTTGCATCAAAATCCAACTCTCACTTAAAAGCTCAAACAAAATTTTGCAGGGGTGAGCGATCCAGTCTTATTTTTCCTAGAACATAGGTACTGTTCAACATGACAAGCACGCTCCATATTGTAAACTGCAAGTATCAAGATGCAGTGAAATTTGCAAGTAACTTGTCCACCTGTAACATAAGTCCATGATTAGAGCACAAAAGGAACAATCTGCTTTAATTGGATAATGTCACTGACATCAAGTACTACATGAGATGCTTTCGGTTCTTTAACATAGCAAAGCAATCAAACAGCATTCAGCATCACCGCATCAGTGTAACAGATAAAAACAAACTCAATCACAACCACTACCCAATCCTAAAAACCTTCCTATCCAATTAACTTAATATCTCAGCAGCAGAAAGTCAAGAATATAAACGATGTGCTGAAAACAGAACCATACGCATCAAAACATACATGCACATATACACACACTGATTCAATCACTACCTGCAAGATCACAGAATGAATAACATCCGCATATTTAACTGCCAAATTAAGCGACATACACCGAGCAGGGGCTACCGCATAACACCTAACTTTATCCCTAGGAATACCTCCCAACTTATTCCTATGATTAACCACAAGAATAGTCAACAACGAAGCAACACCAGAACCCAACGAATGTCCCGCAAAAACCATACAATAATCCTTCCCATTCTCCTCCCACAACCTCCTCAAAGTCTCCGACTCCTCATTCAACAACCAAATCGCCGCTTTCAACAAACCATGATGCACGTAGCCACCATCAAACATCTGCATACCTAACCTATTATCCAACAGCACTTTGTAATCGCTTTCTTTCACTAAATTCAGACCGCGAATGGCCACCACGATCTCGCGGTTCGCGTGATCGAGGTAGATTAAGTAAGGAGGCGCCCGGCCTCCGGTTTTGGAGTAATCCACTCGCTTGATGACCGCGTCGGGGTCGAGGCGGTATCCACCAGGAGGAGCGAATTGGGGATTCCGGAGATCGGGCTCGTAGACAGCTAGGATGAAGCGGCACACGCGCGGGATTGGGGCGAACTCCTCAGGTGTGGCATTTGACCACGTGGCACTGTCGTACGACCCTACATAGGTGCAACGCTTCCACGCCCACCGTGCGAAGCCTACTATGATCACGCATTCCGCGCAGCACGATACAGACATCGTAAGACAATACAGGCAATAGAAAACACTTAATTCGAGTCGGTTTGGTTTAGTTGTGTCAGTAGTGGAGAAGACGAGTGTTAGCTGAGAGAGAGCTTGGTGGGACGTGCAAAATGAAGAATCTTTAAGGAATAGGGTTTTGAGTGATGAATTTTCGGGTGTTTTTCGGAGGTTTTTAAGTTACATATTGGAATGGATTGGTGATTGCTTAGGTGAAGTAACGAAGCAGGTGGATTAGAGAGGAGAATGTGATTCCTTATGCCTTTTTTTTTTTTTTTTTTTTTTTTTGGTTTATTTGATTCCTTGTCTGCGCATATTTGGACTCTTTTGAATAGTCGTTTTGGTACATATGAAGTAGGCCTATGGGTTTTTTTGTTTTGGTATTTTTTCGATAGATATTGACACTTTTTAAAATTTTTTGTTAACAAATTATTTATCAAGAAATAAATATAGATAAAAAAAATTGACAGTTCTTATTAAAAGATCAAATAGAATAAATATAGATAAAATTTAGATGCAAATCGGATATATTTACACATATCAATTTAAAAAATACAGATATAGATGAAAAATAGACAATCCAAACAAGGGAAAAGGAAATTAATATTTTTTTTTTTTTAAATTACAAAAATGCCACTAGGATAAAAATAATCCCAAGAATAGGCAAGTTGAACTCGTCTCTTGAAGAGACGAGGTTGAATCTTTAACCTCGTCTCTTGAGGTTGAATCTTTAACCTCGTCTCTTGAAGAGACGAGGTCGGCCACTAATGACCTCGTCTCTTCAATAACGAGTTCAACTTGCTTATTCTTGGAATTATTTTTTCATCACATGGATTTGTGTAATTTTTTTTGGAAAGATAGTTATTTTTTTCCTTAATCCTCCAAACAAATCCATAATATTAATAAAAAAATTAATAATTTTTATTTATAAATTAATTAAATTAAAATGATAATAAATTGATATTGATGTAATATCAAAAAATTATTAATATAAATATAATAAAGATAAAAATTCAACTTCGTTTCTGTTGATTTTAGGAGTACAGAACCGAGGCAATGTATCTTAAGAACTAAGGTGTTGATTTTTTTTTTTTTTTCCAGTCAACTGAGGTGTTATTGGTCTATACGCTTCTCAATTTTGAGGCTGGCTTTATTTTTATCTTTATTTTTATTTTTATTTCTTTACTAAAATCTGGACCTCTCACTTATAATCCAGGACGATGCCGCTAGGACAGACTGGCTGTACTTCTTGTCGGTTGAATTCGTGTTTTGGCCAAGGTAAAACACCATTATTAAAGAGAATATTTTCATTAAAAAGAACATTTTCCAACTAATAGTACTTCGATGAATAATTTATCAAACCTTATAAAAAGTCAAATATAAAAGTATGAAACTAAGTAAAGATTAGAAATAATTAAGTTGTAATATAATTGTATATTTGTAGTATATATCATAGCGTGTGTTGTATTTTATTATTTATAATTGTATGCGTGCTTTTTTTTTTGCAAATATAATGTGAAAATGAGGATCGAGAGCTGATTTATTCCACATAAAATATTAGTATTAATTTTATGAAAAATTCTATGATCGCAAGATGGTTACAACTAAACCAATCCTATCACACTATACGACAATTCAGATTTATTCCATCTATGACCGGAGCTCATAAATTTTTTAAAACTAATTCTTTTATAATTAATTTAATGATAGTATTAGTGACGTTATGATATCATGATAAGACCGTAAGTTTTCTAATTCTATAGGCTAGAAGATCATTAACTCTATTATCCTATATAAACATGTTTTTAGTCCAATTCCATTTAAGTTTGTATTATCATGTCTTATAACTAATAACATATGTTGTGAAAATCATATCAGGAGTTTGACCTGGACATGCTAAAGAGTTAGAGGTTAAGGGGTCGAACTAGGTTCAACCAGGATCGGTAAAAAGTAAAAATATAAGGCATATTTTAATTATAGGAGATAAAAGTATAATGACATCACTTAATTAAACTCATATCTAGGGATGCAATCGGGGCGGGTTTGGGAACCCACCTCGCTTCCTAATAGAGTTTCCCAAACCCGCCCGCGACCCTACAGGGTTTTCTATTCAATACCCAAAAACCCGCCCCTGTAGGTTTTGACCCTGACCCGCCCCGCCCTACGACCGCTCTATACCGACCCTTAATTTTTTTCCTCTTCTTAACACTTAGTTAAATTACAAAATTTAACGATAATTTTATCCTATAGGAGTATAATAGTTAGTTACAACTATGCTTGAATGAATTTTACAAGATATGCCATAACTTTATTAAGAAATATAAAGGTTTAAAACTATCATAAGAAGATTTTCAAATGTAGATGAAAAGACATTACTTCACTTACATAAATATACATAATATATATGTAGGAACCGTGCCTTGTGAAGACTCAAGAATAGAAAAACATATTTTCAAAAATATCGATAATGTCAGTGTGTAATGTGTTTACTGTGTTAGCTCAAGATGTTAAAAGTCAATAAATAATAAAAATATATTACATAATTGTGATTTTAAAATTTCAGATTTAATTTTTTTAATTATTTATATTATGACGGGTTCGGGTTACCCATAGGGTTTTTTTAATGACCCGAACCCGCCCGAAACCCTATAGGGTCAGCAAATAATTTTTCAAACCGTCCCGCGACCCTATAGGGTCAGACCCTATAAGGTTTTTAACGGTTCGGACGGGCCGGGTACCCTATAATGACCCGCCCCGATTGCATCCATATCTAGATGAAATTTATCACCTAGTGACGTCACTCTAGTATTCCTAGTGACGTCACTCTAGTATTCCTAGTGACATCACCTTAGTTTTTCAAGTGAAAAATATTAGATTCGAATTTTCCTCAAAAAAAAAAAAACTTCTATTATATGTGTCTTGATTTTTTTTCCTCAACAAATCCAAAAAGGATTTCATTATATATAATCTATTACACATTTGGACCACGACAGTACTTGTTCTTATTCAAATAAAAATTAAAAGTAGGTTTAAAAAAAATACATCTCCTTATGATAAATTGATCCCATTAAGATAGGTCAAGAAAAATGATAGCATAAGCTTCTAAGATGGAAGGGAGGTTAAACTACGCCTATTAGAATGCAAAGCTAATTTATGAATTATGTAATTGACTACCATTTACATGTGCAAAACAAAAATTACTATTAGAATGATTGACTAAGTTAAACCTCATCATTGTCTGGCTCGATTTGATTTCTGATTCAAAATTTAAGATTCATAACCAAAACTAAAAATCATAATCATGGGAACCAGGTTAGTTACCAATTCTATAGAACGAGCAATTTCCATGGTTCAATTTTGGTTTTTAAGGAACCAAGCACATGCATTTTAAAAAACAAAAGAAATTAAGTAACATAGCTCCATTTAAATCAAATTGAATCAAAATCCATTTCTTTAATCTACAACATATCTCAAGCTAGATTAATTGATGGTTTCTTGCACTTTTCTTTATTTTCTCATTTCCATACTCCACTATTCATATAAAATAAACCATAGACCATAACAAAAAAAAAAAAAAAACCATATATCATCTTATATCCCTACTTTTTAGACAAATTGTTATTTTCTTCAAATTAAACAGGTGATATTCATTAAATTTCCTCGCAACCATTCAATGACTTATTAGTTATAAAGGAAACAAGGGAATTGTAACGATCTTAATAAGGGGCCTAGTAAGATTGCCTTAAATTGTCGTACTACTCGTGCACCCGTAACATTGGGACCATCTTACAAGTCAGAGGTTTCAAGATTCTAATTAATGATCCTTTTCACTATGTTATACACATATATTTAATTATTAAGAAATTAGTTTTTTATCTCAATGTTCCTCATATTACAAGGACCAAAGAGAATCGGATACCCCACCAAAAAAATAAAATAAGGTAACTTAGGTCTATCTATCAATTAATATCAAAGAAATTATCAAAGGAAGAAAAAAGAGTTTAAGAAAGAGAAAAGTCAAGCTTTAAGTTTTTCTTCTTAACTAGGTTTAATCCATCAGCATCCCTATCCTCTACTTGTCTTGGCTTGATCTTTAATATGCTCTACACTCAAATCTTATCCCAATTCCTTCTTTTGATTTTCTTGCAAAAGCAAACTATTTAGAGATAAGCTACATGCAGCTTTGTGAGATATTCCCTTCACACGTAGCATAACAAGCAAGTTATTTTAATTTTAAGTATATGCTATGCAACAAACATGTGAGACAAGTAATGTATAAATTGTCATCCGGAAACCGCATATAGAACAAATCTACTACTAGTCCTTAGGCACTCACCCATCGCATTCAACTAGCACGGCTCCAAATTGAGTGTCGCATTCCTCGAACAAAGTAGTTCCCAAAAAGGAGCAGGGTCAGCGTCCTACCATGACTTCGTCCTATCTAGTTTTATAAGTAGGAGTAGCAGCTTTCAATTTGTGACTTGACATGCAATGCATGACTATTTCATTTCTTAAGCTGAATAAACTTAAGGTTCATTATTAGGCGGTCAACCAATTGCAACACACATTCATGGAGTATCATATGCATATCATACACTTTGACATTCATCAACTTGTTATGATCTCTTAAGGTATTTTCAAGCATGTCATTCAAACACATGCGAATCCCATGATCTCATATAATATTCCATTTTATCTTTCCCTAGCAATCTAGTGCAACTAATTATAAACACAAATAAGAAAACGAAATTATAAGGAAAAACTCACTTGGCTAATATCACTTATCAGTCATAATAATCCTTCGGTTATGGTAACTTGAATTCAAGACCTCCTAAACAAAGAAATGAACATTATAATAAGATTCTTACTAAAACTTTTTTAAGTAGATTTCATATTTTTACTTTTCTCGCTATATTTTCCCGATTATATAGTTTCTTCTTAAACGACTATGTCTCAGTCATTTTAAGCCTAATTGTTGCATATGAGCAGTCATTTTTCTTTTTTCTTTTTTTGTGCTTTATCCAATTTTAATAATGATCTTATCATTTGGGGTTAAGAAGGTCTCATAATAATAGGGGTCAGATTTGGTTCTTTGGGGTTGCCTTCTAGTTTTGATGTTTTTCCAAGGTTTTGCCTCTCCTAATGTTACTTACTAAGTATATTCAAGTATCTTAAAGGTTTAGGACATTTATTCAAGTAGTTTAACAAAATTTTATTGATCAATTAACACTTTCACCTCAATAGATAAGATATTGCTTCTATGACTCTATTTTACTACTTCGACAAGGTTGGTATCCACACTAGGGTTTTATTTCTTTGTAAAATGTCTTCAAAAGAGTATTGAAAGTTTTGAGATGTTCTTAAGGTCTTCACTTGCTTTAGAAGAAAAGGGTAAGGGTTGTTTTTATCATTTTCTCTTTAGTATACTTAAGTTCCTACTTCTGAGCTTAAAAACAAGTGCTTTTATCGTTGAAGAAAGTTTAAAATCATAGCTTAACTTGGTCCTTTCGGTTTTTTAGTGCATGTGAGTAGGATAAAAAGGAATGTTTTCTCCTTATCTTTTGTTCACCATCACATACATCCTTTACATAGGATTACTAAGATGGTCATTTGGAGGAAAAGGATGGAATGGAAAGTGAAACTCATTATTGTGAGTCATATGGCCTATGACATGAAGGAAAAAGGGAAATACTAATTTCTTCTTTTTGTCTCATTAAGTCTATAGAGTTATGGCTAGCTTTTGGTTAAGGATCATGACGTTGTTCCTTACCTTTGCTTGTTTCTAGCACTTAAATTGCTAATGAGACTTCTGGGATAACAAATAAGAAATGATGTTTAAGCTCCACGATTCATCATCTTTGCTCTAAACATAAGGATCTCAACATGATGAGTTAGGGCTCACATAAGCATTTGGCATAAACAAGGCAAGGAAAACAAACAAAACATAGTCTTTTAAACAAAAGTAGTTATCATATCCTCTCCTTAGAATTAAGCATCAAAAAGATGAACAGATGATCATGTTATGTGCTTTCACATCATAATACCAATATTACAAGCATGGAGGATATTTCTTTATTTAAGGAGTGTTAGAAGTGGGTTGTGCACGTGATGTGAGAGAAAGAAGGAGAACCAAGAGGGAGTTGGGGGGTGGGGGTGGCAGCAATCAGATGAAAAGGAAGGAGGAGAGAAAGAAAGAGACAAATGGGAATAGTATGGTTGCAAAAAGAGGAAATGAGATAATGTGGAAGGATGAAGATGATGTTTATTAAAGATTGGGGAAATGAGAAAATAAGAAAACGAGGAGATGAAGAGAATGAGAAAACGAAGGAGAAGAAAGAGGAGAGAAGAGAGAAGATGAAAGTGATATAAAGTAGACATGATGTGACACAAAGTAGACACAGAGTGACATAAAATTAAAGTGAAGTGATATAAAATAGATATGAATTAACATAAAGAAGATTTGATAGGACACGCAGTAGTTTGAAATAATATAAAGAAGATTTTATGTGACATAATTTATATTGCATGTGACATAAAATAGATTAGACGTAACAATTATCTTATCGGTAGGAAGACTGGATGAGCGATATATTCAATTCATTTGACTAAATTCCAATTCAAAAGGTCAATACAATAATATGGAAAGTTATTTTATTTTATTATTTAATATTTCATCTTGATTCATGTGCTTGTGATCGGATACTAGAGTTATCTACCATAGGGTTACTGTATTAGAAGTTTTATCGATTTTTAATTTGTTTAAATTATAGCCCATTTTCCTAGGCGATCAATCTTTGGAGCTTCAAACCTAACCTCATTCGTTTGATATTTAAGGGTTATTAGATTTATCTAATCAAATACAAGGTTTCTAGGATTTAGGATTAATTCAATATGGTTTGAGGTTTTGGTTTTGGTGCGAAATCTAAGATTCACGGTACGTTTGGTTTATTCAATGAAATTCCTAATTACTTTATTGATATGAAAATATAATTTTAGTCTAAATTATTTAAATATAAAATATTACATTATTATATTTTTCAATTTGCATGTTTGTTTTTTGATGTTACAATCATCTGATAGAGTATTTGTTGTACTAAATGATTTTTTTAAAAAGATATTTAGTTCGTGTTAATAATTTGCATGCTTTCCTAGGTATTTGACTCAAGGGTCTTGATAGCTAATTTCACATGACTCATATTCTAAGTAATTAAATGTATCAGTTCGCATCTAGGATTCTTAGGGTTTCAAATCAAATTGAAACAAATTAGGGTTTTTGGTGTTGTCACTACTTCTAAGGATTGCTTTTAAACTTATAAAAAATTTAAGGGTTCACATCTATAAATATTTCCTAAGGTTTTCTAGAAGATTTTTAGGATTTAGGATCTTTCGAATAAAATCCAAACTTTATTAGTTAGGGTTTTGAACTTACAAACTTTAGGTTTTAAAGTCTAATTCTAGTCCATGCTTTCAATAGCCCTCTTAGTTGGCAATTGACATTTTCAAAGATTTCCTTCTATTACGCCCTCGCCCCACCTCGATTTCCCACCTATGGCATGCACCACCGCATTAGGTACTTCAAGCCATAGCGATGCTGAACGTGATGCCAGGTGAGATCAATTGGTGAAAGGTGCTGCCTTTGGGGTAGGCAAAAGCCTCAGGTCTTGGGTTTGATTCTTGCAAGCTGCAGATAAGGGGTCAACTCACCTGAGGGTGACAATACCTTCTTGTGCTTGGATTGCCTTGGGGTGCACTGGGTGCCAATGCACCTGGCATCACATTCAGCGTCGTTATGGCCTGAAGTACCTAATGCAGTGGCGCACGCCGTCGGTAGGGAATCGGGGATGGGGCAGAGGCGTGACGCCTTCATCGTTCATTCTAGCATTTCTTTTCATTGTTTGTTCAATAACTTTCCATTTCTATCACTAAGATTATAGCTTAAATACTTCTAAATAGATATGGTTTCTTCTATTTACTACCTAATCATCTTCATTGGTTAACAACTATTGATCTAACTATATTATCAAAATTTAAAGATCAACAGCTTAATCCTTAACTCTAATTCCATTAACAACAACTACTTAGATTGAAGCCTAGTCTATTTAATTGATCGACTATTGATTTCTCCATTATGGATGTATTGATTATTACCACAATTAACAATTTCTCAAATTAAGTACCCTTGATTAGATACAATCATAAGATAGATGGTTTCTTATTTTCCTATGCTCATCTAAAACCTCCACATAATTAAATTTTTCTCCACTTGTAATCATGTGGACATTAATCTCAAACGTAATATATACTAATCCACCAAAATATAATGTTATTGATAAGTGTTAAAAGATCCTTATTCACAATACTTATTTGATATGATTTTGTATAGATTAGATGTGAATTCACTAAGAAAAGGGTACTTAATTGATTAATTTTTTATTTTAGGGCTTAAAGATAATATTTCAAAAATTTAAGGATGATTCAAGCAAAAATGGGAAAAAATTGGCAAATTATACAAAAGTTGATTTTTACAATGTACATAACCTACAACATGGGCATGTACATACTAGTGTTTATAGGTAAAAAGTGACCAGAAACTACTCTAAAATGTGCCTAAGTTGTTGACCAAGAAGTGCATGAGGTTGTGTTGACAGAAAGAACTTGACCAGCGAAGGAATTGAAGAGTTTCCAAATTACCCTACCACGAGCACGGCCGTGTACATGGCGGGGTACATTGCAGGACGATTATAATTCTGTAAATAACTATCCCAAACCTTTCAATTACCAATCCTTTCACTTTTCTCTTAACCCTAGGAGAGGAAAAGATACATTCCAAAGGAGGCCATACAAAATTTCAACATTTCATTACCATTTTTTTTTATCTATTTATAACTGCTTATCTCCTCATATCCTTGAATCAATACTTTCACATTTCCAAAAAACCTATGAGAGAAAAGAGTTGCCAAGAAGAGGAAAATTGCTTGAGCTCCATCAGAAATCACAAGACATCAAAAAGGGTTTTATGGTTTAATTGTGTTTATAGATTACTTCTCTTGATCTTCCATTTTCATTGTAAACTCCATAGAGGAGTAATTCTTTATTCCTCTAGTCTTGTGAATCCCTAAACACAAATGATTTGAATTGTTTTGATTTATGAAAAGTTTATGCCTTTATATCAATTCATGTGTTTTAATTGTCTTGTGATTGATTTATGCACAAAGTTGATTATTTGTATGATTCTTGTTAGATAGAAAGAGGTTTTATCTAATAAGATAGCTCTTTATGAATAGAGATATTACATGTTTCACCTAGAGGGAGGGAAACTTTGATCTTCTAAATAAAGATTCAATCTTTGTTTAAGAATCTTGATCTTTAATGCAATCTTATGTGGCATTGGTGAGGGAAAGGTCTCCACTATCTCATATGGGGTTAGGAATTGATTAACCCATGGGAGTAATTGATTTAATTATACGATTCTACAGTGCAAAGCATAAACGACTCATTGATCAATATTTTGTTGTAGGAAATTAAGGTTTAAGGTGGATCAAGATGAAGGGTAGGTCTTGTGATTGAATTTATATTTTGAAAGCACTCATATTTAACTATTAGGGTTATTGATTAGAAAAATAGTCATAACATCATATCAATTGTTAGGTTCAATAGTAAAGAAACGGTAATATTAGTACTTGATATTTAGATCCTAGAAGACAACACCCGCATTAATTCTATTCTGCAATCAATAGGTGCATTACCTTAGAGCCTGTGGTAGGATTTCTATTGGGTTTTATTATTTATAATTTGATACAACTAAATAGCTCTTATCAGTAACTTATCCAGACTGAGCTAAGAAAAATACCACCTTGAGTTGACGTAGGGGACTGTTGAGCCAAACCACGTCCCTCCTGATACAGAGTCAAATGAGGCGAGCTCACCACCATCGCACCCCCTTCTCCAACACCAACTTCAATTCCAGCATCCACAACTCCAGCGACACCACCACTTATGGCACCTCCAACTTTCATAGCCACACCCTCGACCCTTTGCCACTGCTCATCCACGTCAATCATGGAAAGCACATTAACGACCTCGGTAATGGGACCCTGGACCTCCTTAGGTCGCTTCTCAGTTCTTGTTCTTTTTTTTTCAATGGTGGCCTCTTCCGCTTCTTTGAAGGACTGGTAAGAATATCAACGACGTTGACTATAGGCATCATGGGCTCTGCAAAATGAAAAATGACAGATCAAAATAATAGTAAAAAACACCAGCTTAGTCGAGCTCAATAGCTTGCACCCCATAATCGCATAAGAAACACCTTCTCCCTAGAACTTGACTCAACATGTGGTTGGAGAGAGGGGGGAGAGAGAGAGACAGGTCGATTGTGTGAATAACTATGTTGCACCTCCATCTATAATCTGCCTCTCGCTTACAAAGTTCCTCACTACAAGTAAATCATAATACGGCTTCCCACCTTGTGCTCTCAGGGTACCCTCCAACATTGCCAGCCCATCAACATAACGCGCCATTAAGAGCAAAGGTTTCTTAGGACGAATGGGATGGTACTACTCAACCCAAAAATCGAAACCCTGCTACATGCCGTCTTCTAGCTTAACTATCCAAAACTCGCGCTTCCAACCAAACGCGCATGAGTTGGTGAAACTAATAAAAAGATGGGAACTCTTAGGCTGCTTGGTGAAACACCACCACCCCTTCGACGACCTTTTATAAAGAAAAAATTGGCAAAACAGGATTGAGGTGGGCTACAGCATGACACTGAGACAGATGGCTTTGAAGGCCACCAGCATTCACCAAGTGTTGAGCAGGGACTAAATGGTGATAATAATAAAAAAACCCTTTTGAAAAGGAGAGAAATGCATCCTTAAGCCTAAATTCAAATGCTTTTTGTACAGGGTGAATTAACTATCGTCGAGGAGACACGCAATTTGATGTCTTGGACTTTACAATCACCCATTCCTAAGGAGCATCGTGCCTCTCCTTATTGAATACGGTCATGATTTCCTCCCAAGACAATCCACTGCGGATCCCATATGGGCGAACCTTCTTGGGGCCTTCACCTTAGTACGTTTCCGAATACAACAGGACGACCTCGATCCTTTCGAGGACATAAAAAAGATACGTGTCTAATGTTAGTACACCTCCCTAGCTAACTCAGCGTAGGAAAGTGTACCGAAAGCACATCGATGCCTCGAAAACCTACTTGGCTTCTCCTCATGACCGTTGACAAAGGCTAAGCCTCCACTCTTGGACCTATGCCCATCACTCGACTCCGAGCCACCTGACCTTGAGGCAATATCTCCTCTTCTCTCCTCACCTCACAGACAAACCGCTGAACCCTATTGATCGAGTCGTGTGAAAAAGATTGGGTGGCAGAAGTACCTGAGTTCAACATTGCAAAAGGAACTCAAAAGATGAATATGAATTAAGGATAAGAAAGGCATCTGAAAAATCTCTCAATGAAATGTGGAAAATGTTGTCTAGGCTTCCTTATGAAAAGGGGGTACTTATAGAAGAATGAATAAGGCAAAAGCTCAATCCCCTCGAAACTTGTAAGCAAGCCTTAAGGCTCTGATGTCACAACCAATGACTGCAACTGTCAGTGTCAAACACAATTATTGCCAGGACCATTCAAATTCATAGGTCCCCTTGGAAATATAGTACTCCTTCGAATACTGCGAAGCGTGTTAGGTACAATACTCCATCAAAAAATCCGACAGCTCTAATGACAAGATATCACCAATTGAGGGATGCAGCTCAAATGTAAAGAGTAGCTTGCCTCAAGATGAACTCCCTAAAGCCAACGACCTCGCAAATATGCACTCCCTTTACTCTCGTAACGAGAGTAGGGGGACAAATGTTGACAGTAAAATATAGTCATTAGCTCGCTTGATCTTTTGGGTCTAGAAGACCTATCAGCCCTGAAGGCCTATTGGCCCTCGAAGGCCTAATAGGAAGGGGGTTCGTTACGAACCGACTTTGAAGAACCTGACACCTCGGTTAGGTGTTGCAGGACTCGACTCCTCATCAAGGACTTACCTTAGAATTTCTCCATAGGCTTACTAGGTCACTGGGTCTCCGAACTCGACCCCGAGCCGTCACCCTAGGCCATCGTTCCCATCGATTAACAATACATGTCCTAATCACGCCTTGTGACCAAGAGAACACCAAATACTTGGCCATGCTGCATAAAGTCAAGTCCATCAACTCAGGTACCTTTTCCATATGAAATAGCCATGAATTTCTCATTTTATATTTTATAAATGTGTTATTGAAATTATATATGATTTTGAAGTGTGATGAATGTGATTCATGTTGATGCATGAAATATGAGTTGTTTTGTTGTGCTAAAAATAATTAAATACCTTAGAATGGTTAAATATTGGGTTCATAAATTTTTAAGTGCATTAGAATGTATGAAATATGATTAGAACAAGTTAAATTATGCATGTAAATAAGCCTACACTTAGCAGATATTTTTAATGATAAAATAGAGCTCAAGACCCACCTTTAATTAACCAAAAACAAGCCTATTTATTAACTAGTTACAAGCCCATTAAAAGCCTTAATTAAGGCAGCCATGAAAGTCAACAAATGGATAATTATCAACTCCAAAAGTGCAATTTTCATGAACAATTTTCAGACTAACAAAACACACTCTAAAAAGCTTCAAAACCCCATTTTTACACTCCAAAAAGCTCTCCCATGGCCATATATAGTTAGTCCATTCATCTTCCACAAATTAAACCATCAAAAGCTTGCAACAAGACTCATAAGCCAAGGCACAAAGTTCTTATGGTAAGTGTGTTTCTCTTGCTTTATGTATACTTGAAGTTATGTTTTTATTATAATAGGGTTTATATGTTAAATTATGATAGGATGATTTCTATACTTTGATGGTAGTTTGAGTAGTGTTATGTTGCTAGAGGAGCTTGTAGTACGTGTTGTATATGAATTTGAAAGTATTGGGATGGTTATGTTATGATAACAAAGTGTTGAGTAGTGTAATGGGCATGTGGAGTTAAGATGTAAATTGTGTTTGATATTGTAGTTTAAGTGGTCGATGGATTGAAGAGGAGTTAGTGTTTGTTGAATGGTGTTAAGAACATATAGCAAGCTTTTGGAAGCTTATAATGAGTTTGGAGAATATTTGAATGTGTAATTTTTACAAAGAAAACAGGGGAATTCGTGAAAATCACGTAACTTCGTTCTAGGAGTCTACACCGACAAGTAAACCGCCGGCATAGGAGCCCACACTACCGACATACCAGCAAAAGCTGGTGGTGTTTAGTGGTTCACAAGGCGTGAACCATCTCGTGTACCTCTCGTAAAAATTTAAAAATTGACGATTTAGGTTACATTGGCATTAAGGCCGCCAGCCTTTCCGCTTAAGCCATTGGCATACTGGCTTAGGCCGCTGGCCTTGTAGTCGGCCTACCTCCCCTACAGTTTGATTTTTCAAAACTCCTTTAAATGTTCTTCAAAACTTGATATATGATCAATTGAGTATTTGTTGAGTATTGTATGATATTATATGATGTTTAAATGCTATGTTATGATCTTGTGATAATTTATTTGAATTTCTTTGATTGGTTATGTTTGGAATTAGTTGAGTTGTGCTTGAAATAAATGAGAATTTCAATAATTTCTTTATACAATGATAAATCCTCACTCGGCTACCCCCATTAGTTCCCGAGCTAATTTAGGTACATAATAACTTGCTTGACTCCTTGTTAGGATAGGCATTCTTTAAAATTACTTTAAATTGAGAAAATTTAATAATTACTTGAATGAGTGTCTTTTATACCGTTAAATCTAGCTCGGAGAGCGGCATCCTGCTCAAATTGGGGGTATGGTAGTTTTAGTCGTTTAGACCACCCCTATCATTTTAAAATGACTTTCATAAGTGGTTCGGTGGGTAATTGATAGGGTATTCGGTATAGATATAACACTTGCTTATTCTTGAAAGGATGTAATATGATTTAATTCAATGTTTATGAAAACACTTGAATTAGGTGATATTATGGATTGAGTTAAGTAAAGTCGAGAAATGGCTAAGATCCATAGATGAGATTACTTTTTTCGTTTTGGATAAAATTATCTAGAAGATATGAGTATTCGAGCTACTTATATCAACTCTCTGAGTGTCGTGATCGTTACTCAGGTTCCCCCAGAAAATCCCTGTTGTTCGGAGTTTGAATACTCTAGTGTTGTTTATCTAATTAAAGATTAACCAATCTAATGATTGTTGCATTCACATTTAGCTTAAGCATGTATGTATCACTTCGCATTTGTATTCGTTACTTGTGTACTGGGCCTTTGGCCTGAAGGACTAGATGTGACCATGGACCTTGATGGAATTCCTATTTGGTAATAGATTATGGTATCTTTTGATATTTGTATTTGATGTTATATATTGAATTATCTTTTGTGACTTTTGTATAAGGCTTGTAAGAAGCCTTTGTTTGTAATATCTAACCTAGTTATATGTATGTCTTGAACTTGTTTCTCTTATGATATATGATGATGGTGATGTTGTGATTTTATTAAAAGTTTTAAAAATCAATAGTTTTTCAAATTAGTTGATTTTGAGAATTTAAACAAACAATTCTTCAAACATTCTTCTAGGACAACCTTACATATAACTATACATGTTATATGTGGTTGGGAAACCGTTATTACCTGTTTTAATTATAGAGATGATATCGGGTTGTTACACCATACCTAATACTGATCCTCGTACTAGCTGTTTTGGTATGATCCAAGAACCCTATAAATATCTTGCATCTCCACCAGGAGTAGGAGAGACAAAAAAAGGAGAATAGTAAGACACATAGTACAAATAGAAAAACATGATATCTGATATTCTGTTTGTTTAGACGCTATACCTATCCACAGACCGACTTAAGCATTGGAGTGGCTTCGCTAGGTAATCTCCGGCGTCCCTTTGATCTCTCTTTGAGTGTTTGTAGGAGCAATATCTACTGGTTTAAAACTCGCTCGTGCAACAATAAGTTTAAAATTGGTCGTTTTATTCTTATTTTTCTTCTTTTTCTCCTTAAAACAAATAGCTTTTCTATATAAATTTAAAAATTTAAATTTATAATAATTTATCTTAAAGATATTAATGATATACTTCACAAAAAAAACTTTTTATTTATTCATTTATTTTCTCTTTCTTTTTCCCTAATTATCTTTTGATTTACATAAAGAGAATATTGACATAAATTCTATTGTAAAATTTATGACAAGAAAGAACAATAAGTTAGACTTTAGTGATTTTTTATTTGACAAGTTTATATATACTTTTTTATATATAAAATAGATATATTAACGAAGGCGCCCTATCTCTAATTCCTGTGTCCGTCCTAGTCTTATGCAACTACATGAGAGGTTCGCGTCAACATAAATGTTCCTGGGCAAAAAGGCCATAGATAACAGCCGAATGAAAATCACTAGGCTTTTAATATGGCACAGCATTATCCACCGAAAAAATATTTAATAAAAAATATGGCACTGCATGAAATGATTAAATGGGAAGCAATAACTTCGAGAAGTGACCACTGACAACCGAAATTCATATGTACGAATCAGGTTTCCCGCTTCCTTTTATTTATATATTAATCTATTTTTTTGGAGAAACCATTTTTGAAGGATTAAGGAAAAAAACAATTATTTTTTTTTAAAAATTATAAAAATCTGGTTAAATGAAAAATAATTCTAAAAATAGACCATTTGAATTCAAGAGACTCATCTCTTCAAGAGATTAACTTGATTTCGCAACACTAAACTCATCTTTTGAAGAGATAAGGTCAGTCATTTATGATATCGTCTCTTCAAAAGACAAGTTGAATTTGTTTAAAATTAGAATTATTTTCATTTCAATGATATTTTTGTAATTTTTATAAAAATATATAAGCAGTATTTCCCTTTTCCCCAGTTTTGAATGTTTTATCAATTAGTCTTTAGTTTATTTTCTAAATAGCAGGAAACTTCATTCGTATCAATGATTTCGGGTCTATTTGTTTGGCTTTTTGACAGATACAGATACTTTTTTCAAACTTTTTCCTAATAAATTATTTATCAAGAAATTAATATAGATAAAAAAAAAATTGGCAGTTCTCATCAAAAGATCAAAATAAATAAAATATATATGTAAATCGAATATATTTACACATATCATTTTAAAAAGATACATATACAGATGAATAATATACCATCCAAACAGTCTCTTCGGCTCGTCTAACGTGCGCACAAATCCTTCTTGACAAAGGCAACATATAACAGCCGAACGTAAAACCAGTAAGCTTAACATGACCCAGCATATGATAAAGAAAAGGCAAGACGCACACGTTAAAAGTGGAGTTCGAAACATTTAACACTATGTCCGATCCCTGGGTCTGTTTGGATTATCTGTTTTTCATCTGTATCTGTATTTTTTTAAAATGATATGTGTAAATATATCCAATTTGCATATAAATTTTATCTATATTTGTTCTATTTGATCTTTTGATGAGAACTGTCAACTTTTTTTTATCTATATCTATTTTTTGATAAATAATTTGTTAGAAAAAAGTTTGAAAAAGTGTTTGTATCTGTCAGAAAAAAACCAAAACAAACAGATAAATGACGACCAACGATATTTCTATTTCCGGACATAATCAATGGCTCGGTTATTCAAAAATCCAACATATTATGATGTTGGTCAGGTTGCTGTTGGCTGGTGTCTTGCTCGTTTCGATTGACGTTGTTGTGATTGGCCTACCAGATTTACATACCAAAACTCCAGGTATGGGCTACAGTTATTATACCTGGCCTCAGGATCAAATCGTATATGGACACGCGGCGTGTATGGGATCGATCAGTAAAAACCAACGCTAGATAGTGATGCCATCGATGGGATGCTTAGGGAGTGTCCTATGAGGAACGGAGCTCAGCTTCAGCTTGCTGATTGTCGGGTCAGGCACGAGGGTTTTCCCTTCACAAAGTAGCATTTCTATCTCCTATAATCCCATGCGATCAGCTTTCTCTCTTATGTTAATCTCGAAATTAGTTGTATTTTGAGTGAATAACGTGAAGGTTTCATATTTATATTTGCATTAAATAAATTTTATCATTGTTTAATACAAGATATATGATGGTTCTAAAATGCCATTTATATGAAAACTTAAAATCCATATTTTTATAAATAACTTCTTTCATTTTTTTTTTTTATAATGATTCCCATGCATCCACACCATATATGTAAAATTTGATTAGATGTGTGTTAGTAAATAAATGGAAGCTTTATTATTAGGTTCGTCAAAAATGCTAATGAAAGGTTCAACGGTATTGCATATGTATGAAATACATACATTGTTATATACGTAAACATACATAATCAAAGGTGATTAAATTAAATTTAAAATAGCTTAATTTAGAGTAGCCCCAACAGCATGTTCTCAATATGATTCCATAGGCAGGAAGGACCAAAAATGAGGTCGTTCAGCACTGGAATTGGTCCTTAAAGTTAAGCTCCTCTGACAAGGAGCGATCCCAAACTGACAGAGTAATATATATATATAAATATATGTAATATATTATGTATTATTTTTATTATGTGGAATCTATAAAATCATAAAAAGTTATAAATGACCTTATATGAAGGATTTTAGGTATAAAGTGATAGGATTCTTAAAAAAAAAAAAAGATTGATAAAATGTTGATTAAAGTTTTTAGAGCTGTGGATGCTTTTATTATAAATTTAGGAACTTAATTGATGTCTTTACATTAAATAATAAAATTTCTTAATATTACTTCATGTTGAATTGTCTACAAAATGCGCCTAGAAATTTTTCCTATATTTTGATTATTTAAACTCTAGAAGAAGTAAGATTGATCTTCCATATAGAAAACAAGACAAACTTTTGCAAATCAGTCCGTGGATAGTCCAACAAATAGATAATTTTTTAAATTAATATAATAAATATTTCAAATATAACGCAATTGATGACCAATCTCATAAATAAATAAAAAAAAAAAAATTGGTGGAACGATAGGATTTTATTTCAAAAAGTTGTAATATTATTACATTAAGTTTATCGTATGTTATCCCATTTAGCCCTAGTGTTTCATTGTAGTTTCTCAGAAAGTCGTTCGATTTGTTGAATGATCCAACATAATATTGGATTTTATATAATAATAATAATAATAGCCCACCAATGAAATGGAAGCAAAAACCAATATGCTTCCTTCTTTAGTTGTACGAAAGGTCAAAAGGTGCCTACCTAAATCCTAGGTATATTAGCGATATAAAAATTTATAGCTCCAAGTTTCCAACTTGAACGACTTTTTGCCCTTTTTTAATCTATTTTAATATGTTTCTTGGCTATACAGCATGGCTATTGACTAAAACGAGAAGATGTAAAAATTCTTGCTCAGGTTTGAAAGTTGAGCGTGTAATGATGAGTCATATATATATTATTAATATATTAATTTTGACGATTCTTAAAATAAAAGTATTTTTCACTAGTGCTATATATACATTAATAACACCCCTACACATGGTGTTGCACGTCAATTGACGTGTGATTTGGAAAATTTTTATGAATGATTTAAACGATTTCAAGCAGTTAAATCAACTATTTTGCTTTCAATCTGATTTTGTTCAGCTCTTGGGATTTCGAATGGATTTCCTCTTTTCTAAGTATGTAAATTCAATGATGTAAATAAATCAAATGATGCATATGTACGAGCTATTTGAGTTTGGCTTAATATTTGTTTGAACTTGAGAGAGAGAGAGAGAGAGAGAGAGAGAGAAGAGAGGAGAGAAGGGAAAATTTCATGAACAAGTTTTTACAACCATCAAACCAATAAAGGACAATTCTCAAGTAAGGTCCCCACGTAAAGGAGACTTGATTTAATATTTGTTATACCTTTTCGATTTCAACATTTTTTATAGCAGTTTGACAAAAAAATAAAATAAAAAAACAAACAAACATTTTTATAGAAAAATAAATCTTATTATTATTTCCCTAAAAAAAAAACTCAAAAGAGTTTAACTCAACCAAATTTGTATGATTGATGAATTAAGCAACCATATGGTAGAAAATCTCTATTAAATTCTCAATTTCGATATATATTATGGAAAAAAATAAAAATAAATATATATTCAAAAGTATCATCTCATAAGAAATAATACTAAAAGCCAGGGCAAGCACATTCAAAGTATTGTCGTCGTTGTACATGTCTCCAACACTTGCAAAATCATAAAATCAGCAGTTAGATATTTGTACATAAGATGACATTATGCATGACAAGACTAGCTTTATGTGAATTCGTAATTAAAAAAACTGTCACAATTCGTACACAAAATTGTTCCGAATAGAATGAAGTGAAATAAAAGAAAAGAAACGGGAGACGAAATGATAAATCTATTTATTTGTTTGGATACATCATGGAATGAAATGAAATTAACATGTTATTTATAAAAAAAAAAAATCCCTAATAATTAATGTGAATAATATATAAGTAAGGAGATAATAATGTAATTTAATTCATCTTCTCAATGGCATAATCAAATTTCTTGAGATAACTTATTTTAACTTTTAAAAATGCAATCAAATATATAAATATGAATGAAACTCGGAATTACAATTTTATTCTGAGTTTCTTCCTGCATAGCAAATGTAATATCAAAGTTATGGATATTTTAAGCTCAAATTGTGGCCTAAATTCAATGGACACAGTCCAATAAAAACATTTGCAAGCATAGCGTGGCTTAAGGATTTAGTTCCGATATTAACATCGCCTTTTTAATAATAACACAAGAAAGGCCAAACGGATTCACCTATGCTGACTTGAGTGAGCATTGGGTTGGCCAACTGCTGGTTGAGCCTATCAACTACCTTGTAATCCTGCGCTTGCTCATTCCCTTAATAAAAGCTAACTTATGCTTATCATCGGTAAAAACTTTCACAATTATATCACCATTTCAACTTGTTTTTCCTTTTATTAATACGTAATTCTAGAATTCTTAATCAGTTTTAAAGACGTACAAATACCCCTCAATAAGTTTTATAACTGTATAAACGCACGATTGAAAATTTTCATAGAAATTAGACTAAATACATTCTGGAGAGATATAAGTAAATGGATAAAATTTTAAAATACCACCTAATATGCTTAAACTTGGGGAAATGGGCAAGACTTTATGGTTGGCCCTGCATTGCCTTCAACAATGTTATAAATCCAACTCACCTTTTTCTAGCTAGAATCACAACAAATATGGATCAAAGTGGCAAAAGGATGGAAAGTTTGAGAATCCTAGTCATTTTTTTCATACTTAGGTCCATGGTTTATGCTGAATCTGCAACCCCTGTCACATTTATTTTTGGTGATTCCTTGGCGGAAGTTGGGAACAACAATTATCTGCAATCACTTGCCAAGGCTAACTTCCCTTGGTATGGAATTGATTATGAAGGTGGACAGGCAACAGGAAGGTTCACAAATGGGAGGACTATAGGAGACATAATATGTTGCAATTGTCTAGGACATTTTCTTTAAAAATCAAGTCTTATGTTGTTGCTGTTCCATGTCTTTTAGACTAATATCATCCTTTCAACCTGCGATATTATTTGCAGCTGCTAAGCTTGGGATTCCATCATCCCCACCATACTTATCCCTCTCCATGAGGGACAATAAAATTCTTCAAGGTGTGAATTACGCATCGGGTGGAGCAGGAATCCTCAATGAAACTGGTGTCTATTTCGTATGCAACTCAACATGCTCCTTTTGAAGTTCATCAATTGCCTGATGGGAGTATTGCTGTGATACCAACTTTTTTATTTTATTTGATCTCTTTCTCTGTCGTTTCACTTAATTCATTGCAGATTCAAAGATTGTCCTTTGATGATCAAATATCAAGCTTCAAGAAGAAAAGGAAGAATGAAGGAAATTGGAGAGGAAGCTACAAACAAGCTGTGCAATAGAGCTATATTCCTTATTGGCTTGGGTAATGTGACACTTCACTATCCACTCTTAACTATTATTGAGAGAAATAGAAAGCACATAGAATGGTATTAAGAATTACTGATATCTTCATTCATCATATTACATATATATATTAGTGTATATGAAAAGATGAGACACACATGCACCATATTTTTCTATGTAGGGAAATTAAATTACCATGTGTTAATAAAATAAACAAGAAATTACATAAAATTTAATTTTTCCCAACCAACTTTAACAACTTTCTTCTCCTAATATACAAGTTAGATTTTGTCTTCCCGGCCACCTCTTGCTAACATACCGAGTTACTGAATTTCAGGTGCCAATGACTATGTCAACAACTTCTTACAACCTTTTATGGCAGATGGTATGCAATATACACATGATGAGTTTTTGGATCTCCTAATAACAACCTTGGATCTTCAACTCAGGGTAAGTGAACCCACACCAACTTGATTTTGCAAATATCAATGTGTAAGACACGTACGGTTGAATAAAAATGCTGTTCCCTATCATATCTATGTTTCTTGTCCCAGCGACTAACAATATTGTACCAATCTTATGGGAAGACAAAAAATGAAGTGGATAAGTTGTTGGATCATTGGATGGGACATGTACAATATTAACACATGGATACTTACCAAGTTCTTTCTAATAACCTTATGGAAACAAGGGGAAGTGATTAACTAGGAAATGTTTTCATAATTTTTAAATCTAATGTTGGGTATGTTCTTTACCAGAGGTTATACCAATTGGGTGCACGTAAGATAGTGTTCAATGGCGTCGGACCCCTTGGCTGCATTCCTTCTCAGAGAGTGAAATCGAAACGAGGACAGTGCCTCAAGCGAGTCAATGAATGGGTTCTTCAGTTCAATGGCAGGGTTGAAAGGTTAATGAGCTCCCTAAACAGCCAACTTCCAAGCGCCCGCTTTACTTTTGCTGATACATATTCTGCAGTTCTTGAGCTCATCAATAACCCCACTGCCTACGGTGAGCTTGCAAATTTATCACGAAGGGCTTTTCAAAATTTTGTTATAATATAAGTTTGTGAAATATTATCGAGTAAAGTTTTCAATGGGGCGATCAGCAGTCAGAGTGGCTGTTGATCATGAAAATATTTGACAGAAATTAATGGGATAAAAGCACCGGAGTCTTAACTTTGTAATTTGGACAAATTAATATCTCAACTTTCCAACTTTATATTTTTTGTCTCTAGAGACACCAGTATTGCCAAAAAGGTGAAAATCGAGACACAAAAAAATGTGAAATTTGAAAGTTTAATACTAATTTGTTCAAATTACAAAGTTGAGACATATGTGATGACTTTTCTTAAAAATATTGGGATACATGAAAATTAAACAAAATTTAAGAAATCCATTAAAAATGAAAGAAAATTTCGTGCTTCACTGTTTTAATAAGTTATAAAAAATGTAATCGTTTGTTATATCTTCGAGTAAGAATATAATGGAATTAAAAACTGATACAATAGTATAGGGCTCATCAAAACTCGCAAGTTAATCGTATCTTATAAAAGTTCTCGAGAGAGGTTTCCTCTCCTAATAATCAATTGCACCAAAACCAAAATGACGAGGTATATCATTCCAATATGATCAATACCATAGTGTCAAAATTCTGGTTATACTATTACTATGATAATATTTGAGACATACCAAGTATTCATTATAAAATATGTCTAAAAAGGTCCAAAATAACGTGAACCAAACACACCAAATTCTACCTCCATCATCGCCTAAACTTGTCGTCCTGCATTATATTCTACAGGTTTCAAAATCTCCAACACTTCATGCTGTAATGTGGACACATCTGTTGGCGGACTGTGCTTGCCTAACTCAAAGATGTGCAAGAACCGAAAGGACTATGTGTTCTGGGACGCATTTCATCCTTCGGATGCTGCTAATGCGGTGCTGGCGGACAAAATCTTCTCTAGTTTATTCTCTGATGCTCCTTCCCCTGCACCAACTCCCAGTTGATTGAAGTAAATTGGCTTTAAACTTGAGTAGTTGTTGCATGATATTCATATATGTTGCCTTATAGAAGCTAATCTCTGTTGAAAGAGAAACGAATCACAAATGGAATTACAACTTTGATTAGTGCAGTCGGAGGTTCCTTTTTCTAGCACTCGATTCTCAATGGCCCTGCTTAGAATTTACCGAGTAAGAGGCATCAAAAGTCAAAACTATTTCAATGGCGGGCATTGCCAAATGGGTCTCGTAAACAACCATATTTGTTTTATTGTCTGTCGCATAACCCGTGACCATCGTATCAACATGTCGTATTTAAACCGTTCGCGCTGGAAAAATCTCACCAGGTAACAGATCTCGCTCATTAATGCCATATGAAATCTAAACCAACAACCCAAGTTGTCTAATAAATGTGTTTCATGTCTAAGTTCAACCCATTCTTCGTTTAAAAGATTATGAAAATAAATGTTTCTCATGCTCATGATTCTACTTGAAATTAAAGCATATAAAATTATTAAATTGTATAAAACCAATAGAATTATAAACTCATAAAATGGAGTATCTAAACCTTGATCCTATGAAAAATAGCACTTTGATGATTTTGGTTCTAATTTTATAATGTTTAAAATTATTAACCAACAAAATCAGACTTATTAAGTATGAGAATAATATATAAATAGTTATAAGTACAACAAAAGTAAGTCTAATGAAATATAGCAAATCTAAAATATTCATCAACTAAAATTCGCATTGTGTGCCAATGGCATTGTAGTCTACTGGCATCTTATTGGTTTCTCAAGTGAAAGATCTCATATTCGAACCTCCCCTCCCCCATTGAAATGGTAAAAAATAAATGACACATTATGTCAAATTAAATCATACCTTGATCGGATAGTGGAAGACATTTATCGCTAGCTCAAATCCAATAAAAGTGATTGTAACCATCAGATTGGACTCATATGCATTGGGTGTAAGTTAGGCATGCAAGACAAATGGCAATTAATGGTGTGTCAAGGTTTCATCTAGTATGGCCATTTTAATGCTTAAGTCAAGCATGTCAATAGGAATATGAACAATAACAGTATGCAAGAGTTTAGATGACATTATCATTCTCATGGTGTAGGATAAATATTTATAGTAGGCTGATCCTTAGCAATTAAGCGAGTCATGGGATCAAGGTGAGTGAGCAGTTGGCAACGATTATTGTGGATGTGGAGCAAGCCCGCTAATACATGTTTTGTTGTGTTAACCTAGGGTAATTAAGAGGATTGTGTCAGATGACCCCGAGTCAAGGATCGCTTGATGGTACTATTCAACATTTTTCTTCCTAAGCTGAAGGATTTAGCGTCTTTGTGAAGCTTTAGGCCTATCGAAGTAAGTTGAGCTTAGGACCAAGGGGTCGACCCATTTAGATAATGGGCTGGACTAGTTTTAAGAGATCATGATCCGTGTTTGTCCATCAACGCTTGCCTACAACACTACCCCCCTACCCACCCAAAAAAAAAAAAAAAAAGACTCCATTTGTGCAAGAACTTACTAGGGGAGTGAGTCAAGTGGACATGTTGACCAAGGCAAGTATGGGCCTTTAATTGAAATTTGTGAATAACTTTCGATTAAGAAACATCGTTGTTGTCTTAGGCTTGAAGCCGTCAAGCGGAATATTGCCACCTATTTTCTTTTTCGAGGGGCAATTTTGTAATGCTGAAGTAGCTCATTTGATTACCTAAGCTAATGAACAACCCGAGTTAATACTTGTGGGTCAAAAGAAATATGTTCTCGTATTCCTCTTGAAGAATACTAAATGTCGCCTTTATTAGCTAATGGAATGGCTCTTTGTTGTGTTAAAGTATGTCTAGAAGTCTTAACCTTTTTTGTGTTAAAGTGTGTAGCCGCTCTTCTCAAATTTTCACTGATTCTTTCACCGGTAGTACCTCAAGGAAAATTACACCACCTCTATTAACCTCAACCTCAACCTCCATCACTCAAGATAAGGTTGTAGATAGGGTCGCTTTATATAAGATCCCTCATGGAAAGTGAGCCGAGAGACATTTACCTTGTAAAGCACATTGAAAGAAGAGACCTCAAGGATGTCTTTTGTCTTCCATTTTCAAGCGACGCTAAAAAAGGAGCTAATGATGTGAAAAGTTGCGTCTTGGAGGAGGATTTGTAGGACCTGAGACAAATTCTTTGGAAGATCTCAAATGAATGTACTATTACCATCCTGAGTCATATTAATGTACATGTGTAGACATCATCATGGGTCGATTCTGAATAGAGAACCGACCTGACCAGTCATCTACGGTTTCTAAACCAAAACCGGTTCAAGAATAAAGGGTCTGAACCAATAAAGAACCCATTGATTCTAGCAGATCCTTACATTTTATCCCTAAAGACTACATGGCCCGATAGTTTTGAAATTGCCGATTCAAGAACTGGTTGAGAACTGGCAGAACCAGCGGTTCTACACTAAAAATTATTTTAAAAAAAAGAAAGAAAAGAAAATTATAAAAAATTTGTAATTATAAAATAAATATTTAAAAATATTTTCTCATAAATAATAAATAAATTATTTCTTATTCACAATATTTAATGTGTTATTATTAACAACATAAGTAATAAATATATTTAAAATCATATATTGTTAAAGTTTATATAGACTTCTAATTAAAGTAGACTTTTTTTTTAACAATATGTGACCCGTATTTGTATTGTTGGATTTATTTGTATATTGAATATTTTAGTGTGACGTTGTTAATATAACAATTAAAAAAGTGTAAGTGATTGTATATAAATATATATATAATTATAAAATTTCTCTTGACTAATGCTATGAATAATTATTATTAGGCTTAATATTATTTTAGGTTAAAAATTTATTTTGCATTTTTTACTTAGTTAAATTAAATAAATTATTTAATTAATTTTTTATTTTTTTATTTCATGATTTCCGGTTCCTTTGAAACCTAAATCAAGCCATGGGAACTGGTAGTTCCTAAGAACCGAGAACCAAACCAGCTCTCACGGGTCCTGTTTTGATTCCACCATTTTTGGAACTGGGAACCGATAATCAATTCAATTCCAGACCCAAACCAAACCATGACAATGTTTACACATGAGCAAGTTTTGTATTTACACAAAGTGTTTGGCCTTTGGGTCAACATTTCTAATATCATATTTCTGAGAAGAGTCCTTAATGCACTTCAATTGTAGTCCCAATTAGCTAATGCTAAATTCATGGGGTCTACTTGTTGCCTCTAAGGCACTTTGCATAGCTTTATACTGAAGACCCACTCCTTAATCGATGTAACTTTTTTTCACTATTAGAAACCAAGGTCAATGGGTCAATCTCCAGTAAAAGAAGATGTCTTTGTTTGTCGATTTAGAGTCTTTCGTAACGAAGTTAAAGGATTGCTTCATCATCAATGAGAGTAATTAGGTGAATTTTCCTAAATCATATGGTCAACCAAAGTTGGGACTGAATGATGAAAAAACTGCTACAAACCTTTTGAGGCTTTTAGAGTGGGACATTGAGATCAGCTTTAGTCCTCTTGATGTAGGAAATGTCATTAAATTCTTCTTAAGAGTAGGATCCATGCTTTGTCTCTCGGGCTTATTTTGAAAAGAGGGAAATCAATGCCAAAAGTATACCTTGGCAATAGTTATCCTTGTTTTGTTGGTTTCCAAAAGGGGTTTCAAGGTTGAAAACTCGTATGTTGGGGGGTGGCTACTTGGAATACACACAATTTTGGTTTCACTACCCTTCATCTTCACTGGCCTTCCGATGGAAACATCGTTTTATCCTTTTACAAGTGGTTCTAGTGAAAGATATGCTTACGTGCTTCAGAGGATTTATAAAGGCACGTCAAGCAAGTGAACGGCTCACAAGCATGTTCCCATGGTGTGCATATCAAGAAGGAGAAATGTACCGAGGTTAGGAAACAGGCCAAGCAGGTACCTCCAAGAGTGCTGCCATCCAAAAGTGGAAGGCTCCTAAAGAGCCTAAGACAACTTCCAATTGAGCCCCTATGAAGAAGTCCTAAACAGAGAAGGATCCTTTCTCGGCTTATGTAAGGGCTAAGGGAGTTAAGATCACGTCACTGTGGCAAGCAATCGCTTAGGTTCTAGTAGAAAGGTCAATGATTCCTTGGAATCAGTAGCAAGGTTAAGGAGTGGTAGCGATACTCATATCTATTATTATTGAGAAAGAGAGACTAGTGCCAAGCTAGATCATGGGGTGGCAATCCCTTGGGAAGCTAGGCATATAGTACGCGCTGAACAGTTTAGCAATGATGATTGGGAAAAGAATTGCTCTTGTACGGGCTTAACAAGGATAATTGGATTAGCTATCTTAAGGAGTCAGAGGGAGAAAAAATTGCAAAAGAGGGGTCAGGCAAGACCTTCCAATAAGTCAAAGTGCAAGTGTCTGATGCATCGTCCGATCGTAAAGGTGAGGATAAAAGGGCTATAATTAGAACCCTTCACCTGATAATTCTAGGTTGGGCACGCATTCAACCCTTTGGTATCCAACCCATCAGTGCCCAACCTAACTGAAATAACTAGTTTAGCCATCTTGAGCAATCAAAAAGGAGAAGTAAGGGGTTGAGCCAAGTGCAGTGGAGCCTGACTGCTCAATCTAAATCTAAGTTAGGCGCACGACCCTTGGACAGAGGTCTGCAAGTCATCATGGCCGAGTCATCTCCACAGGCACCAACTAGTTCCCTTAAAGGTTAAGCCACGATTGTCGGTGCACCTAAGGAAGCTCTCGCTGAAGCTTATAGCAATGAAATGAGAGTTGATCACCGTGGAGGCACATAAGAAAGCAGTCGCGGAAACTTATGGCAATGAAATGAGATTGATGTGACCCGACCTCTTGAAAAAAATTCTAAGCAACCTTCCCAGTTCCCCCATCTTCCCTTGATTCAACCGAAGCTAAATGGCACATGGCATGTGAAGGATTGACCCATCACACTACGAGAATTGCCAAAATAGCTTGTTTCCATCCTGTAGTACTACCAGGATTGTCAAAATAGCTTGTATTCCATTGTGCAGGTAAGGTATTGCTCTATATTGGTTTTTTACACCACTTCCTTCGACATCTATCAATGATGTAATATAATGGATTGTTATTGGATGAAGTTGTTGGTTCCTCGTCCTCGTATTAGCTGTTTTGCTTTCCATATCTCTTGTCTGTTTAAAACTTGAACAAGTTTTCTCCTTATTAAAATAAAAGTAGATTGTTTAAATGTAAGATTTACATAACAATAAACTTAGATGTGTAAAGTCGATAAACATAGTTCTTGGTAGAGTCGCTGTGTTCAGCAACTATTTACTCCAATTTTTAATTCATGGAGCATTTCAAGATTCAAAACTGAAAGAACGAGGCAAAAAAGAATGAAAGCGCAAAATTCACGAAACATTTCAAAACGTACTCCAGCAAAACAACCCACCCATAAACCCATCATAGCCTAGCTTTCTCAAGCAAACCAGAGCACAAAATGAAATCCAACCAGGAACTCTTCACTTTGGCATTAGCAAGTTTTTCGACCAAATCAATGTGTAACGTGAAATCAAAATAAAACCATCATCTGAAAAACGTCAAAAACAGCCAAAAAATCAAAGCGTGAATAATGATATGCTCTCAGTCGTAAGGCCAAAGTTTTCCACAAGAGTAACATCAAAGAAAGACACGAACGTCAAACATCGAGTTCAAAAAAGACGAAGAAAAATCCCCACTTTCAGTGCCTGACAGTGTGCTCGTCTAATCTCCAAACAGAGAATAGAGTCATCATGCACCACCGAAACACTTCTAGTAAAACGACGCTTTCTCTTACCCAATGATTGACGCCCAATATCTCTCTCGTCACTCTTTGGTGTGGTTAAAGCAAATACGATCATCACTGAGCACTATTAATCAATTACTTAGTTTAATGAACCCAAAGAGAGATGTTTAACTGATAAACTTGTTACGAAATCAAATAAAGTAAATTTTATAAATTACTTTAAACTCTGGTTCAGTAACCAGGTGAAAATTACGAAAAAAAAAAAAACTAGGACACAGATAGATCGAAATACAAATAATTTTTATTTGAACAACTCATCTAATTATACATTTCAAGAAATTGGAGGAATCGGTTATCGGGAATATAGTGCAGAAAAAGATATTAAAATGTAGAACCTACGAGAAAATGCGATGAATCCATAAGAAAACAAGGAAACTGCACGTCCATAGGTACAAACTTATCAGTGAAAGTTGATTTTGCATCTTTTCGTATTCCATGTGCTACGGAAAACAAACACAAGAAATCATAGTGGATGCATCGTTTTCAAAAATCTATAAACAAAAGTCCATGAAGAAAAATAGTCTATCTACCTAGAGATCTGACATAAAAAGGAAAGTAACAACGTTAGGGTTTCACCATCCAGAGCCAAATCGGCGATGGGATGTATTTATATGAGGTAAGGAAATTAGGGTTCCCGCTCCGCAACCGTTGGATCTTCATGCTGAAATGCCGACCGTTTGTAATCGAAGGTTTTAATAAGATTGGACTTAGATCCTTCTCAGGCGGGCTTACGCCCATTAACTTTTGAAGGTTTAGTTTCACGAAGTCGTGAGCATTTTTCAAGTAAGGAAACGATGAGAATATCTAAATAATCTATTTTTTATCTGTATTTATATTTATATTTGTATTTTTTTAAATGATATATATAAATATATTTGATTTATATTTATATTTCATCTATTTGATTTTTAATGAAAATAGTCAACTTATTTTTATCTGTATCTAATTCTTTTATAAATAATTTGTTATAAATAAGTTTAAAAAAGTGTATATATCTGTAATTTGCAAACAAAAAAATAGACCCTAAATACTCCAAATGCATTTGACTCTCTCCATCGCTGGCTTTCTTTCTTCTTCGTCTTCTTTTTTTTTTTTTTTCTCTCTCTTTGGCCTTCCATCATCGATTTTCAATGTTTTAAATAATATATATATATGAAAAAAAAGAAAAATTATTGATATTTACATATTGTAATTGGGTGTTCGTGATTCGATTTGGTTTAGTTCAAGGGTCGAACCAAACAGAATCGCATTCAAAACATTCGGTTCAAACCCTAATGAACCGAACCTCTTACATGTGGTTTAATTTGGTTCAATTCGGTTCAACGCCTTTAAAAAATTTAATTCTAATAAAATATTAATGTCATTGAGTTCGCAAGAAAAAAAAAAAAAGATGTTTGGATTGAGGAACGTTGCATAAGAATTAAAGTTACTTATCACTATATCATATCATATATTTAAATTTTCAAATACATATACTATCTCATTTTAAAAATATTTTTTAATGCGAATTTAAAATAACATATATTTATAATAA
Source organism: Combretum micranthum (assembly GCA_024138025.1). Taxonomy (NCBI): domain Eukaryota; kingdom Viridiplantae; phylum Streptophyta; class Magnoliopsida; order Myrtales; family Combretaceae; genus Combretum; species Combretum micranthum. Next base: position 74,378 of record JAMXBD010001412.1, on the reverse strand, counting down.
CTCTATAACACTAACTAAGAAAATTATTTCTTTGCATTAATTCCATATTTACTTATAATATTCTTCCTTTATAATGTATTTAAATTTCTGTTGTACTAATTAATTTAATGTTCTAAATTATCTCAGTGTTGTTGGTTATAGATGTTGCAACCTAGTATAAAATCTGCTATTGTAGATGTATCTCGTGATAAGAGTTTTGCATTTTATTGAATTAATCTTAGAGCAATACAAGTTCTAATATGTGTTGCTCAAGAGTTATAAATAAATAAAATGGGTCTTATTTATTATTTTTTTTTTTTTTTAATGTGAAGTGGTTTGATTCAGATTCAAAAGGTTCGATTCAGTTCAACTCCTTGAACCGAACCATAACCATTTAGGTTTTTCCTAAACAGAACCACAAACAGAATCGAAATATACAAGAGCTATATTTTGCAGTTTGGTTTCGGTTTTGGTTTGGATCGATTCAATGAACAACCCTAACTATGTATGGCAAATGATATTTATACGCATAAAAATATAAATAATGTTTTTACTATTCATATTTTTACATTTTAAAATTTTATAAACTGCTAATTTATCATCTGGTATATTAATGATACTTTCTAAAAATAGCTCAGGACCTTTCACTTAGGATCATGATGCAAAAGAGATGGTAGAAGGATAGTGGAAGAAAGTATGTTTATTAGTCTAGAGTTTATTTGGTTTATTTTATTTTATTTTATTTTTCACATTCACTCATGTGAGTATTTTCATAAAGAAACCAATACCTAAGAAGGTGGAGATAAAAGAATATATATATATATATTAATTTTTTTAACTTAAATACTCAGTAACTCCGTATAAAATTGAACCTATTCACTCTCCATGACATTTATTTTTACAAATATGCCAATTTCATTTTTGTTCTAATATAAATAATCATTTTACATATCAAATCTTAAAACCTTTTCTTCAACAAATATGTAAATTTTTACATATCAAATCTTACATCTTAATAATCGTTTCATGGTTGTCAAAATCACAACTTTACAATATTTTTCTACGAGCTTGTGATTTTATATGTATTAGGTGAATTTGCTTATGTGCAAACTTTTGGTAGAATAATAAAATTAGGTATACAATTCTAATAATTTACGATTTTACCAATAATGCACGATTTTGTATGATTCTACACCTTGATAACCATGAATTCATATTTACCATAATTATGAAATGGAAACAAATGAAATAATTTTCCAAATATCACACTCAAAGTAAATACAAGTTCGATACAAATAAAATACTGTTGACCGGCAAATTTGATACATGAGATCCATATGCTTAATTCAACTTCTTCAAGCCTTGAGGTCAATGGCAAAACTTATCCATTGACCTCCTCTAGTACGTAGTCAAGAATCTCGAGACGTGTCTTAGTTAATAATTACTCTTTTACAATAACCAAAGCACTCTTCCCTAATAGACAGCCACTCTCTATGAACTCCTAGAGCCTTTCGACTATAAATATACCCCCAAAGCCAGTCCAAGAGATCCTTACATTCCAACATCAAAATCCAAGATATTCCATCAACAATGAAATGAAATAAGTCTCAATTAAAAAAACTTCGACAAAAATCCCTCTTTTTACTAGGTCCACTAGTTCTACTTATTCGTTGAATGTGCATTGATGAAAGGCGGGAAAAAAAAGAAAGAGGAAATTTAATAAGAATGAAAGTGTACTATGCTGGAAGTGATCCCATTTTAAGGCATAAGAGTTGAAATGGTAAAATTTATGTATTTTCAAAATATTAAAATGTTTGACTGTAGAATTAACGAGAACATAATTATAAAAACATAAAAAGAAAGAAAATAAGACTATCTAGATTTAAATTTCAATAGAAAACACTATATATGATATGATTTCCTTATTTTTGTTACTCTAATGCAAGATTTAAGAGAGAAAATGATGACAAATAAAATAAAATAAAATAAATAAAAAGTGGAAAACTTTTGACAGAGAGATGAACAAGGGGGGAATAGTCACTATATTATAAAAAGAGTTATGCACTTTATGGGTTAAGAAAATAATTAACATCATCTATTGAATGCAAAATGATGCAACCTTTAAACAATCAATAAAATATATATATAAATCATAAACACACACACACATATATTTAAAAATTTTAAAGAAAATTTAGCACCATCACGACAGTTTTTGGCTGAATAATCTCGCCAGATATATGCATTTCAAAACACTGGGAGATGAGACAAATTTGTCCCACTTAAAAAGGAGTCCTTGAAACCCGTTTCGACCACGAATAGCCATAAAATAAAAGGACAAAAAAATTATGAAATAGATATCGAACATTTGCTATAAATGGCAGCATATAATTGGTATAAAACAAACAATGATATTATTTCAAATAGTGGAAATTTTGATCCGAAGTCCAAGCCCCTGCAGCCCATGATGTGACAACAATGCTTTTGTTTCTTAAATAGGTTCCATTTTCATTTGTGCAACAGATTGAAGATTCAAAAGCTCAATTGAATAAATTTTACAACTAAATACATTTGGAAATCTAGAGGTTACTTTGTGTGTATTTTGCAAAAGAAACATTCTTTGATCCAAGAGAAAATTGATTTGATACACAAGCTAGTGGCTAAAATCAAGAAGTCTGGCCCCACCATCCCCTCTCTTCCGGAAAAATATTGGATGGGTATTACACACCATGTGGATATACACGTGGTATGTAACTCCCAATTATAAGCTAGCACATAGATAACCACCACCCACATGTCCACGTGTTAGAATTCTATTGGAAGTTACACGCCACGTGTACTCCCAATTATACGCTAGCACATGAATAACCACCACCCACATGTCCATGTGTTAGAATTCCATTGGGAGTTACATACCACGTGTAATATACACGTGGTGTATAACACCTACTGAATCTTTTCTCTACCCCACCAAAAAAAAAAAAAAAAGGCAACTCGGTCAACTACCTTCATCAGGTTCTGTTCTTTACAAAAAATTGATAAGACTAGTTCTTCCAACAACCGTCCGGTCAAATGTTCAGGAAATGCTTCTCCATCCACTCCACTAACACCAGAAACTACAAAAATGATGAACTCCAGAAAAATATGACCATCAGCCAGATGCTTGTGCACAGACTGCTGTTTGATTCAGTATCAGATGATGGTAAGGTTGTCGAGTTCATTGATGGTGCTGTACCATTCACCAATGTTCCATTCCTGCCAAGACTGCAACGGATGAGTAATGAGTCAGTTATCTTCTCAGGTTTGAAAAAATTCAACTACTTTATTTTTCCCAGTGCAAGAACTTTAAAAGGAAAATCCAGCATTGGCAATATACTGGGCATGAAATGCAGAATTAAGTAAATAATTACCTTCCTGGAAATATGCAAGAACCATGACCTGCAGAAGTGCCAAGGAAATTTTGAATGAGTATAGTCTTATGTTTTCAGTATGAGATAAGAGAAAGAGGATATAAAAAAGTTGAACAACTTTGATAAGCTACTCAATTGACTTGACTACAGCCAAGTTAAATTTGAGAAGCTTTCGAGTAAATTTGGCTCATCTATATGCTAGAAGAGACGATAGAAAACTTTGATATTAAAGAACTTTTACTTGGATCTGATGTGGTTACTGCAGCCACCCCATTGAAATCACAAGTTCCAGGACCCTTTCCCATCTGATGGTAGTAAGTGTCAAAAGCATAAGTTGCATGCGAAGCTACAGTGTCCGGTTCATAACAAGATTCACCCTGCTTTAAAGGGGTGCAATCCACCTTGCCAGCCCCACATGCCCAATCCAATGCAGCCTGCAACATCTTTGGATCAGCTCCCTCCTTTGCAGCACAATATGTTTGGTTTGTGGTGTCATTTGCAAGCACCAACCCTGACCCGTCAAGTGTAATATGTAAATGGGCACTCCAGTTGCATCAAACAATCCCCAGTTCTTCTCTGAAAGTGGACCTGGTTTTGTGTCCTCGTTGTAGAGCTCATATATGTAGGTACTGACTGCAATGCCAGGATGCTTTGGAGTACCCGTCTTATTCAGCACATGCCTTATCAGGTTGCTATTATAAGTATTAGCATTTTCCACCGTGGCATCTGGCTCTTTAGAATCTCCCTTGGATGGCCAACCTGATTCAGTCACGACCACAGGAACATTGGTAAAGTTTAGAGAGGCCATTGCAAAGTATGCTGCATCAACTGTTGCATCGAAAACATTAGTATAGTGGAGAAGGGTGTTAGAATCTACGGCTTCTTTGGTGGCTGGCAGAGGTTTGAAGAGTGCATAGTCCAAGGGTATGACCCCATTCGACTGCATATAATCATAGTAAGGATATACATTCAGCATCAGATAGGAGCTTGTTGACTGCAGGAAACTTAACATGGGGACCAAAACTGAATTTAGTGACTTGTTAAAGAAAGCTTGTGAAGGTGGAAATGAATCAAGAATTATGGAGGAAGCAAGGGGTGTTGAAACTTTAATTTGGCGGTCAAGGTTGGATGCCACAAGAGCAGAATGAATAAATTTAAGGGCATTGACTAGGACTGGTGCAGCATTTGGAAGGGCATTTAGCACTTCAGACCCCACGGCGATGCCAGTGATATTGGTGGCTGGATAATGTGCGACAACGTTGTGGGAGACCCAATTAGCTGCAGTGGAATTGGATTGACCAATTCCGAGTAGTTGCTCATTAGGAACTGAGACAATGACCTGAATGCCTGAATTTGCAAGGGCAACAAGCATTCCTCGGTCTGCATCATACAATCTAATGTGTCTTATATTTTGAGCTTTGAGGAGGGCTACAACCTGAGTCGGATGTGGCATGTTGGATAGATCTGTTCCAATGTTTACGCCAATAAATGCATCTGCAGGAAAGACACAGCAAATGTCATCTCCAGTGCAGCCAAAGAAACACTTAAGAACATTCCATGATATGCATTTATGACTAGATTTTACTGTCCAACCTCCCCAAATGGGCAGTTCAGCAACCATGAAAAGTTTTGAATTCCCCCTTAGGTAATGTATATTATAGTATTGAAGTACAAAACACTAAAGTCTACAAGGACTTGTAAACTTAAATCTTTAGATCGTTTGACTATAAATCTAAATTGTCAAAGGAAAGATCCAAGGTTCAAAATCCAGCAAACTCCCTCTTTTCATTCATTGTTTCGTTTGATTAACTGCACTTAACAGTCAAGTACAGGATGGTGTTAAAACACAAATCAGTTTATCATGGAACTAAATTCAACAGGTTCCCAACCGAAAAGAATCTGTTAAGAAGGGGCACCTAAGGCAACATACAAGGTTTTACAACCTAGAAAATGCAACCAAACTCGAACATTACTAAATCATATGGCATTGGAGGGAGTGCATCTTTACGAAATGTTCTATTTCAGTCAATGTCCACTATTTCCCCTTTTTTTTCCCAGTTGCAAAGGGGCAGGTAGCTACATTACAGAAGTTAAAAAATGAAGGGGTGAAAAAAAGAGTCTGAAGTTTCAGGGTGAGTCAGGAAATTAGTCCACATGTGAGAAAATCCTCCTCCTCAAGCATAGAGCATGTGAAAAACAATAAGAAACTGGGACTCAGCTATCCATACCAGCACCAAATTAATATTCAATACAACAAAAAGACAGTAGTCTACTTTGACCCTTCAATCTCTAGCCCTGAATCTTTATTGAATAACTGAAATAATGATCACTCTGCATCCACATGATATTTAAAACCCCCCCAAACTCCTCTTTCCTCCTTTATTTCCCATTTAAATACCGACCAACCTACCATTCAGCTTACACATAAATAATCCCTATACTAAAAATAGTATTTTCTACCATTCTTCTACAAGGTTAAGTTAAACCCTCTATTATTTATCTTATTCCTCTTACCAAACATCCCATTAGAACTCATTTCACCTGTTTCCGCACGATATTCTTTACAATTTAACAAAACCAATGAAGACTTGTTTTTGGATGGATTAGCATAAAAATTGGACCTTTAACACGTATATGAAATTGAAAATACCCATTAGGCTGACAGTCCAAAACATCATGTATTCGGAAGCTACAAGCCGAAACGAAAACACACAAATACAAACAAACAAAGAAGTGGTTACAGGATACAAACACATCCCATCATATAATATAAAGAAGAACTGAACTGAGCTGAACTAAAAGAGCTCACCTTCATCAGCTTTAATAGAAAAACCAGCTAAAAGAAGAAGAAGAAGTAGAAAAGGAGTCATTATGGCCATGGTTTGAATCTCCACCAAAAGAGAATCTAAACTAAACCAAATAATGAAGTAATCAGAGAGACAGAGAGAGAGAGAGAGAGCAGTAATCAAACCAATGAAATAAAGAAGAGAAAAAGTGAAGTAGGACAGAGAGAGTGTGAAAGGGAGATTTTATGCATGCATATGTTTTTTTTTTGTTTTTTTTTTGGTGAAAGTGATTATGTAATATGTTAATTTTTTTCGGCCGAAGCTTATGTGATATGTTAATTGTCAGAAGATCTAACGGCCAAAAAAACATGTTCTGTAAACAGTGAGCATGCACTGCAGTGAAAATAAAAACTGCCAAAAAGCGATTAAGGGTATGTTTGTTTAGTTATTTTATTTTTTTCTTTTTTGGTATAGGTAGATTTTTTTTAATAAATTATTTATTAAAAAATAGATATAGATTAAAAAAATTAATAATTATTATAAAAATATTAAATAAATTAAATATAAATAAAATATAAATATAAATTATATATATTTATATATCGTTTCAATATATATAAATATAGATGAAAAATAAATTATAATTAGATTTTTTGTTTTCCTTTTGTTTTTTTTTTTTTCGCTTTTTCTGTTTAAGGAGCCCAATGCATTTGTTGATAGCCGTTGGAAGCTTGCTTTTTCTGTCACCTTCGAGTTTGTTTCCAGGCTCTTAATACGGTAATACCATCCTCGTCGATTTGTGCTGGACTTGTGGTACGATAATCATGGTCTGTTTCTGTATAGTTTTGAAATTTTATTTTAAATAGATTATTTAAAAAATATAAATAAAAATAAATACTTTTATTTATAAATATATTAAAATTATCATATACAAATATGGATAAAAACCAGATGATGCAAGCACGCTTTGAATCATAGTTGATTCATTTGTTTAAATGAAAAATTAAAAAAATGGAAAGACGGAAAAAATTCTCATCAACAGTGTGGTACAAACAATTTTTAAAATTTATACAATTCGATTATTTTTGTACTTCTTGGAATTTTTCTTGATCACATTCAAGTTAAGATGGAGATAGAGATGAAACTATTCAAATAGTTTATTTAATCCACTCAAGTTTTATGATGTTTCGACCCTACTAACTTTTAAGCCTAATCAAATTTGAGATGAATTTGAAGATTTGTCCGGTCTGAATTTACCTTATACATTAGCATTATTTTAATTGAATTAATTATAAAACTTAATGGTGTGAACTTATCCAAGTCATATCAAATCAAGCATGTAATAAAAATTATCAGTTTCGATGAAGCTTGTACTTGATATTTCTTTTTCTTCTTTTTTTACCAATAATTTTTAACTTGAGTTTAAGTATTTCAGTGCCAATTTTTAATATGCTGAGCTAAGTTCAGCGCTTCCTACCCTATAATTTAGTTAGAAAGGGCCTACACTTTTCTACCAAACATTTAAAAACCTATATTTATAAGGCTTTTTTTTTTTTTTAATATTCATACCACATGCATAAGCTACTTCATTTTAAATTCTCTCGTCCATTTGTATTTTATGATATGGTTGGACATATATATGTGCATAAAAGCCACCCTTATGCGACTGCTAATCTATTGCAACTACATTGAGCTCCGTAGGGAAGTGGAGTGGATAATACGGTTACTATGATAATAGTTATGAGATATTTTGATATTAAGTTGCTCCAAATCCTATTGTAGTAATTTTTTTTTTTTCAAATGGATAAAATCGATCTTTCAGTCTATATATTTTGAAAAAGAAAATGATAAATCATATTCTTGTAGCATTCTTTCAAAATCAAAAAGAAAAATTTTCATTTTTATATTAGCTGCTTTCTGTAAAATATTAATTAATGTTAAGAAAATAAAAATTATTTTTTTCCAGAGTATCATTTAAAAAATTGTTATCTAATAACAAGTTAGGATATCTAACCTATATATGGCAGTTTCATCAAACTTGATATGATATGATTTATATTTTAAAGATATAATTTTTCTCCTAAAGATATTGAAAGTAGATATTAATGAGAATCATGTACTAAAAAGAGATAATGACAATTTATACTTAATTCATGAAAGTTCTTTCTAACAATTAAAAGTCGAGTGGTTTAAGAATTGCCCATCTATGAATTATATAAATACTTATTTCATGCAAAAAGGAAAAAATATATATTGAACATTTTTATTTGTCCTTTTTACATTTTCTTTATCATTTGAACACTATTTTCAGAAATAGCGTGGAAAAGAAATTGAAAGTATATGTCTGAGTGTATTATTTTTATAATTATTACCTAATAAATTCTTATCCAATGATTTACTTTTGACCTTTTACCTTCCTTTAGTTAGAAGAAAAAAAAATGAAATTCTCATTTTCAAATGAATAAAATCTTTTTCTAACCTTTTTCTCTGAAAAATTTATAAATTGTTTCGGTTGTCAACTCATATTCCTCTGCCATAATAAGATATAAATTATAATCTAGAAAAAATAATAAATATAATCAGATAAAAACAAATGAAAAAAGGAAAGTGGAAAAAATTCCAAAAAGAATCCATAAAATGGATGGTGCCATGACCTGTGAGACTTTTAAGCTTTTCATGCATAGGTTAAGATATAAAGGGAAGAGGAATAAAGCTAACGACATCGATAGAAGGTGGCAGATGTGGGACAGCAAGGGTAGAAAAGAACAAGAGACAACATGGATTGGAATGAGGAAACCTCCAGCTGTTCTCAACGGTAATATTTTTTATAGTACTTTCCCTGTCCTTAAATAAGTAACTTATATTTTCTGCTGATTGTGCTTTTTTTGTTCATCGTCCCCAGTCCAAGTTGTCCAATAATAATTGCCGGAATTGAATTTTGCGACCCCTTTTCATTTACGTTATGCATAAATCAGGAGGATTTTATAAGTAGAAAATGATATGTAGGAGCAACTGCAAAATGGGAAAAAATAAAAAAAGGCATAAGTGCATATGAGAATTGTTATACCCTGCGATTCAAAGATATAGATCTCATTTTAGGTTTTAATAGTGTCAAACCCGGTTATCTTGTTCGGTTTAATTTGAACTTGATTCTTTTTTTACAACAGTTTATTTCAACTTTCAGTTTTATCTATCGATCATTTAATCTCCAGTAAGTCTAGATCAAACTTCTAACTCGAGTTTAACAACAATGATAAAATCTTTCAATGATAATTTACAATCATTGATTTAAAGTTGTAATTATAGCTTCCTGTTAAGATGGGGTATGATGGATTTTTTTTTTTTTTTCCTAAATCGGTGGAATAAAGTCATTTGTGTTATGTGAGCTTTACATATATTTTTTAATTTTAAACTTAATGTTTGTTTGCCAAAATAATTATTAATAGCACGTGTACTCATTTTTCAATAGAATGGACCGCAATCCTCCATCCCTAAAGTCGTAATATGTAAATGAAAAATAAAAAAGGAAAAAAAACCCTGAAATTTGATTTTATTAAGTATTTTATGTTGATTAAAATTACACTTGTTCAATATTAAAATATGTATCAACTTTTCTCACTTACATTATTTTATACTACATCTCTACCAACAACACACGATGACATGTCGAGTGATAAAGAAACCCATATGCATCCACGTATCATTCCATGCATACATTTCAATTATAATATAGTTATTTAATTAACTGCCACTTTTGTTACCCAGGCCAACAAATTTATGGGACAGTGAAGCATTAGGCACCCTTTAAGCAGGGTCACATCTCCTTCGAGTGGGTCTGCGTGCCATGACCCTTGAGATCCTAAACCACCACCAGGAAGCTCGTGGTGCGTGGTCCACTATAAGCAGTGGGCCGCCCAACCCGTCAATAAATTATAAATAGTGGGCTATCGCCCATCAGTCTATGGGAGGGAGAGAGAAATTTGGAGGAAATCGGGTTGAGTTGCAACATTTTTTATTGCAAACAATTGTTTATTTTCATTTAAATTTACTCGTAGGGTATTGATTTTCGTTAGTTTAAAACCGTTAGGAAATTTTTCAGTAAGGATTACTGCAAACCAAAACACAATTGGGATACTAGGGTTTATTCGATGCGTTCATGTAACACTTAAGTTAATGTTTATTTAAAATAGGAAGTCGGTAGAAATAGAGTAGATGAATTACCAATTTGGTACATATATTTCTAAAAGTTTATAAATGAAAAATTTACAGAAAGGTTCTTTGCAGTCATTAGTATCGTAGAGAACATGAAGTGACAAAAAATTAAGAATATTAGGGCATTAAGTCATGAAAGCACATCTTGATTCCGTCAAGAGCGAAAATAGCAAAGGTTGTGAGAGTATGTGCCGAGTATCTCAAGTCAATTTTACAAAGTGCCTAATTTTTGAAGGGTTAGTTTGCTGAGTTAGGAAATCACTTCAAGCATTTGAAAGCTTATGATGAGATAGATAAGGATAGAGTTCGGGATGCAATCGAGTCGGGTTTCGGGCGGGTCATATGAATCCAAACTCGAACCCGCTATATTATAAGGCATATCAAACCTGATCCTATAACCATGTAGGGTTTTCTTTCTATATCCAAACCCACCTTATAGGATTTACTCTAAAACCCGCCACCTACCTGGTTACCCGCCTGATCATCAATCCAATTACCTATCCAACCACCTGTTCAATTATCAATTCAAACCCACCTTGCTTAATGTTTTTTTTTAATAGGTTCAATAGACTTAAGCCAATAAAATAATAATCTAATAATATAGTAATTCACCTTCTTTTTGCCAACTTGTTTTAAATTTAGCTTGTTACGATGTTTACATTTAATAAATGTATTTACATTATATTTTTTTTTACTGAGACTAACGGATCGGGTGGGTATCCATTGGGTTTTAGTAGTATCCAAACCCGACCCTAATATCCTATAGGGTTTTTTACCTATATCCTTATCCGACCCTATTACCCTATAGGGTTTTTATCAGGTCGGACGAATCAGAATCCCATTAATAGCCGACGATTGTATCCCCAGACAGACTTAAACCTAATAGGTTAGCACAAGTTTCAAATAGATCAAGCTGACCCGAAACCTCATGCACCAACAATACTAATAAAGTATTAAAAATTTTCAATTTTGCTAAAATTAAGTTGACATCAAATTTATAACGTTTGTTATGTTATGTTTCAGCAAGCAAAGTAGCAATAATCTAAGGAGGCCAGCAGGCAGGGAGAATGCCAGAAATTCGGCCACATCGGCGGTAATATGTCATTTCGTTTGAAAGGAAAAGTTTGGCTAGCGATATTAACTGGGCTTACGTTACATGGTATTGATTGGGTTGAATTGAAAAAATATAAAATAAAGAGGCCTCGGGTACTTGTAGTTGAAAAACAAGAAAAGAATACATAATTTGAATAATTTTTTGGGTCTAAAGAAAAGTAGACGATTGTTTGTTCCTTCCTTGCCATATCGGGAGCTTTTAATTTGACAAAATTAAAGGAAAGGAGCTCGGTCGCTCGCCATATTGACGACGTTTTTTCTTTTTTCTTTTTCTTTTATTTTTTTTTAAATATGGGAAAGGAATTTAAAACTAACATATCTTATTTCAAAAATCAAGAGTAATTCTACTAAACTATAAGAGTATTAGCTATATTAACACCACCTCGCCATTAAACTAAATAAGGAATTGAATTCTAATTCAATAAAAATGTAATAAAAGTATAACGGATATTGCAATGTTCACTTGTATAAAAAAATATAAAATAAGTAATTATTGGAGTAAAAGTAAAATATTTATAATATTACGTTATGATATTTGTATAAATGATATTTTCAAGATATGGAGCATTTATGACAAAGATTGAAAATAAACCATTAAATGACTATTCATATACGTAGGACATAAATTATTATTCAGTATTTTGCATAATAATAATTCATTATTAATTGTCAATTCCCTTAACCAAACACTATAATAAGAGTTTTATGTAGTATGATAATAAAACGAATAGTTATTCTCCTCTAATGACTGGCCTCTATAAACTTCTACACCACACAACAATAAACTAGAAAACTTTTACATAAAGTGTTTAATTATTTTACCAGGATACTTAAAGAATACTATTATTAACTAAGGATGATACTTAATTTTAATATTTATTATATTATTTATTACTTATATAACGATAAAGAAATTTAGCTATTGACAGATAAAGATAGCTAGGAAACTTTATTTTTTAAGGAAGCTTATGATAAAATAAAAAGATTATTAAAAAAAGAGTTTCTTAATCCAATAATATATCACCCTAGACATGTTAGGGATAAGTAATTAGACATTAAAATATTGAAAAAAAAAATAAAAGATAAGTAAACGTACAACTCATTTAGAAGGATTGTGAAATCCCCATAGAACCATCTTAAATGATTATAAATAGCTGCTTTCTTTTTGCTTTGGCATCGATTTTAGCATCTTAGATGCATGATGCCTTGCCATCATTCCATGTATAATCATGTGTATATTTTTTTATATCTCTCCGGTTTTTCTCGATTTTAAGTAATTCAAGTGATATAATTAGCTACAAATATTTAGGATGGATTTGAAACAAGTATTACAAAATTTAAACTTAAACTTGATACACCGTAGGATTTTCAAGAGTTATCACAAACCTTATAGCGTTTTTGTTTGTGAACCCAAAACCCGACAAATAAATCCTATATGATACTTGAATGCAAACACAAAACCTGATAAACCCTTGCAATGCAAGTCAAAAAACAGAAAAGGCAAAGTTTTTGGACATATGAAAAAGAGTCACTCTTAAGAAGTCTATAGTGGCAAACACTACATATAAAAACAAAAGGAAAAAAAAGGAAGAAGAATGAAGAATGAAGAATGAAGAAAAAACATAACCGGTTCACTCCCCAACTGAATCTTCTCTATTATAAGTTATGCCGTCTTCAGTCTCTGTACATAAAAGTTTTGTTTTATTTCGTAAAATATTAAGTCGATATCTTATATTCACTGCAAGGATACTTATATAAATATAAATATAAATATATATATATATATATATATAAAGTCGTTGTAATGTGATAATCTGTTGTTCCTAGGAGCTGGAAGTGGAAGGAGCACTATTGGGTGCATGCACATATGCTTACCATGTGTAATTTTTTTTTTTTTTTAAAACAGACGTGTGCTTTCAATGGGTTTTATATCCATCCCAAAATCAATCCAAACCTATAGGGTTTCAAAAATAATCCTAAAATATGTCCCAAACCTTATAGGACAATACCTTACAGGGTATTTATCAAGTTGGAGAGTCAGGTACCTTATAAAAACTTACTCGGGTGTATTTCTACTAACTTGTTCATTTTGCTAGATGAATAAATCTATAATGAAATTCTTATTACGGAGGAATGAAATAGAGTTATAATAAGATTTTTTTTTTATTAATTTTTTTATTTAAATTGGAGTATTTTGAGGAAAAAAAAAAAACAATTCTAGTATTGAATTGCCATTCATAGATTTGAGAAATGAATTACTATTCAATATTTTCATAATTAGGATATCTTATGGAATCATTATAATCTAGTGAATATCGTAATAATCATTCATAAAAAATAAAGCTATAATGAAATTATTATTTAGTGTTGGTGCTTAGCACCAAATTAAGCCTAAGAGAAACTATTGCGTCTCCATAACAATATCAGAATGTAGCCACTAGTGAGCATCTTGTAGTTAGGATGTAAGGTGGTTGGATTGAATGTGGAAGGCCCACGACCAAAATCATCTATTAATAGACAGTATATTGTGAACATTTAAAAAAAAAAATCTCTCTAATGAAAAACTCTTTACTTTATTTTTAAAGTTCTTCAATTTTTTCTTTTAACAATCTTTTTGAACTTTTGTGAGTTATATATATAACTTTATAAATGAAAAAAAATCCTAAAAATCTTACTTTTTGAGTTCCTTTAAAAATGAATTTGTAAAATTATGCAAAGTTAAATAACTCACTTCATCTGCTGAAATTTCTTAACTTAGGGTATTATTTTAATAATGATGGCCTTACTCAAGAATTAGGCATTGGATGATATGAAAGTGGGATTAAGTTAATGACGTATGTGGAAACTCAAATAAGCAAGAAATTTAACAAAATCACACTTCAAGTATCAAAATTGAATAGAAAAATCCTGGCTTCATATAATTAACATGTTATTATGCCTCTCGGGTTTTGTTTTCTTTTTTTCCTTCTTTTTGTTTTTTTTTTTTTTCCTTCCATATGTGAACAAATAAGAGATGATAAAACAATTCATTAAAGCTAAACCAAATTTTTTTAACGCTGCAAAGTTCTTCCTAAACAATTTATATCAAAACCAGCAGTCCGCGAGAGCCGTCCACACCTCGACTATCTCAGTGATTAAAAATCCCATATTGGTTTTGGGCTTAATGATTACATTTCCATTTGAGGCCCGATTTTGGATCTTCGTGGAGGCCCAACCAAGTTAGCACTAAGATTATCTCAGTGATTTAAAACTATTCTCCAAAGGAAAAATCCATGAAGCTGCAGCCACAAAGTTATACTGGAAACTATGGGCTTTTTTTTTTTTTTAAATAATAATTAACAAATGGAGACAAGCCCACATCAATTGTGGAGGGTAAATGTATAATAATCATAATGCTCAGATCTCATATCAGATTGATCGACTTGATCTTGAGAGAATCTTTGAGACAAATAACATGGTACCTTAATTATTATTGGCTGGTGGTGCGCATATAATATAATGATGATGAAATAATGAAGTTTATATAAAGGTTGAACCACATGTTCGCTTTCTCCCTTTTTTTTTTTCAATTCGATTCGGTTTGAGCTTTTCGCCGCGGGTTCATTATGTCGATGTCGTCTAGCTTCTCCTTCTCCAGCGTTTACGTGCATTTACAGTATTTTTTTTTTTTTTATTGTTAAATATTATTATGATTGCCACTTCCAACATGCTCGTCCTAAGTGCATGCACAAACAACAAAAGAATTATTTAAGCTGTATAGAATTAAAGATTAGGATTCTATCAAGAGAGTGCAAATTATAATCCTTATTAATTAATTAGTTAGTTAGTTGGATAAACTCAAAAGAAAAAAATTATAATTATATAATGGAAGAAAGAAGAAAGAAAGAAATATGAAAAACCCTTTTAATCTATGGGTTGATATGGTAAATTGCTTTAAAAAATAATTAAAAATAACTACGAAAAACTTGTAAACCCTAAGAATAAATTTAAACTCATTTATTATTATTGTTATAAGACAACAAGAAGATAGTCATTAAAAACAATTTTTCAAGAAAACAAAGGTGAATAATATTTGTTTTGTTGTTTGTGCTTGTGTAAGTTAAGGATGGACTAATAAATAAAAAAATTGTGTGAATTACTTATGCATGACCATTTAAGCCTAAGGGTGGTAACTACCATCAAGATAATGGTGTTCTTAAGCTTCTCAAATGAAACCAAATAAAGAACATACCTGTCCAGTTTCACAAGATTTTGATAACTAAATGCACCCTTAGCAACAAATGATTTCTAACTCTAAATTACCGTTAACTTGTAAAGGGAAATAACTTTTAATAAAATATCTAAAATGATTATGGAAAAACAGATAAAAAAAGAAAGAAAAGAACGTTAGAGAATTGCAGACAAAGCTTAGGTTAGCATTTCTTAAAGAAAATAAAGGGAAGGAGAATTACGCTTTTATCTTTACTAATAAACATATTATGATGCATTTAGTAAAAGCGATCATGTTATTCTCATCATACTCAATAATTACCAACTTAGAGAATTAAAAGATAAATCTCAACAATAAAAAATTTTCATTGATGTGTTATTGTTTTCTGCTTACAATTTTAATATTTATTCCTAAAGTTACTTCAGTGATCCTCAAGAAGCCTCTCAAAGAGTTACCAAAATGATCTTAAAGAAAACTTTGCAAAGATTAACCAAAACAATCTAAAGACTTGGAAACATAATAAAAGCTAACTTTAGTAAAATATTCTACAAGTCGTTCCAACGAAACTAAGTATAGGGCAAAACGAGAAAGAAAATCACAAACTGCATTCTTACCAGTTGAAAGACTTTGTGTGGATTAGTGTCTAGGCCAAATTTCGAGTGCTAATTATTTTTGGGCATAGGTATTCGTTTATTGTATTGCTTACTTGATGGAATTCGCAAAATGAAGCCCATTAACAAGATAAAGGTTTTTAATATAATATTTAGTTAGATACATTATATGTATTATTATTAATCGAATTCCCTCTTTTGATGTCAAAAATTTGTACAACAAGATAAGGAAAAAAATCATATAATAAAATAGTGACATTTATTTCATTGGATGGTTACCGAGCAGTCAATTATCTCTCTCTATCTCTTTCTTTTCTTTTCTTTTTTACACACATGAAGTGTGTATTTCATCATCTGCGCTAATTAGTGTAAACGTGAAACCTAATAAAGATTGTAAGTCATTATCATGTAAATGGTAGTTGTTTTATAGGAGGGTCTCCTTGGATGGTCTGTATTTCATCTATATCTAATTTGTTTAATCTTTTTATCAGTAAAATTGTCTATTTCTTATCTGTATCTACTTCTTAATAAAATGTCTATTTGAAAAATATATGTATGCCATCTACACCCAGACAAAACAAACAGACCTAAAGTGTACGAGGTTCTTTTAATACTTACTTTATTTGTAATCATATATACCTTACTTAATGATGTTGGAGGAGTAATCAATCATTGGCCTAGATTTGTGGAATCTCTCTTTGTAGGAAAGTGCCCTTTCCTTCACTATGTGTACATAGATGTCAATGAATTCGATGCGCGCATTTATTATTATTATTTAAATTTTTGTTTGATTGAATTTCCATATTTATCTTATTTTGTTCATTTTTGCTATTTATTTTAGTCATCTGTCGTATTGACATGGCCAATGAAGAGAGAGTAAAAGTTAAGATTCGTACCGATTGTTTTTTTTTTTCTCTCTTTTTTAAATATACAATATTATTTAACTAAAATGAATACAAGCACAAACACCATATGAAAATAGAGAAACTTAGGAATAATGTGGAATCGAATAGGAGTAATTAGAATTGAGAATAATTATCTAGTGCGTTTTTATTTTTATTTTTTAATTAGAAATATCTATAGAATCTCTTATTCTATTCCAACATTTTGTTTGATTTTACAATATTTGAAATAAAATTGAATGTGAATATAATAATTTTTCTCAATATATATATATGTACTCCCTCCATTTGTAAATATACTTATAGACATATCATCAGGGTGGGGGGATCCGACCTGTGATCCAACTCGCCAGGTCCGGGTCTGAAAATAAGGGACCTGGAACCTCCTTAGGGAGGGAGACGGCTCCGATCCATCCCATTTACATTATTTTTTTGAAAATTCATTTTTTTTTTCTAATTTTTCATGGGTGAACCCATACGGACCTGCCGGGTCTGTGGGTCCACCAAGTGAGCCCGCCTTAGACCTATAGACCCAGCAGGTCCGCTTCATGGCTAAGACCCATCCTGCTTGGTCCGGTCCATGTGGGTCAAATCCGTTGTCGGTTTGGACCTGATCCAAAGACATGTCTATATACATATGCATATATTTTGTCACATATATGTTAGGATATAAGTGTAAAGTTAAAAAAATCCAACGTTGTAGAAAAGAAAATCTATTAATTTAATATCTTAAGGTTTTGTCTTATATATACTTTATTAGTATCTTCCTTCACTAGGTTCATTTGTACAAATTATTAAATTCTCAAAGGCTCCTCCTCTCTGAACAATATATACATATAATATATATAAATAACATATAAATATAATATATATATATGTTTAATATATAATCTATATACAAAATATATGCAAGCAACCTTATAGACCCTTAAAATAGTTGTGGATCCCAATTTTCAATGCCCCAAACAGATATGTATTTCTTCGTTGACATGTAAAAAAGGAAAAAAAAATTAAATGATCTAGTTGAGTTATTTTGTGAAATTGTCGGGTTGGGATTCACTTCATGTTGGGCATTAAGGGAAGAAAAACTAGTGAAGTTTGCCATGTTATTGCATGAATTTGATGTGACTTTTTTTTTTTTTTTCATGAAATGAATACACATAAACAGTATATTGAAAAATAGGACCCACGATTCTTTTGCAAGTTTAGATGTTAGACTTTTTAAAAGTATAAGGTTTTTTTCCAATTTTAAATTAAAAACTTTTAGGAGTTTTTATATAATTTACGTTTACGTTTCTTATTAACCAAAAGATATGTTCAATTGAGCCATATCTCTCCGGTATATTCAACAACCATTGGAGAATTGCTATAAAACAAAGAAACTACCACCAAACAGTTACAACATATTTGTCAAGGACATGATTATTATATATGTGCGTGTGTGTGTGTGTTGCTTTTAAGGTTGGAAATTTTTCTATTAGTGAAGATAGATTAAAATCATGATTTGTATCTCACAATAGAATAAAAAATCACCTTTCGTTTAGAATTACAATCACTGACTTTAAGGAATTATAATTCTAATTTAAAAAAAAATACTTACAGCATAAAGAAAATAAATAAATAAAAACCAAAATCATAATTTTATTTCGAATTCCTATACGTTTCTCTGCCAGAAGCACCGGGGACCCCTGCTAAGGACTCATCTCCCTCTAGAGAAATTTTATCTACCGAAAATCCTGTAAGCGTCCCGGCCGATCAATTGCCACTAACTGAAAGGTGGGCATATTAAGCTTTCAACAAAAAGTGGAAAAACGAAAAGGACCAGAAATCCATGACGCTCATTGTATATATAAGTATATGTACCGGTTAATTATGCTAACGTTGTCCCAATTCCCAAACATGTAAAACCGGTCAATGGCCCAACCTAATGCATGCACTCATCGTCTTCACCATCAATTTATACCATATAAAAAGTATATATTCCATCATTTTTTTTATTAAATTTTTTATTATTATTATTAGGTTGGATTAGGACCAGCGATCAAACTTATTGTGAGGTCCACAGGCCCATTTACGCACCAACAATCTCCACGTGTGTTGACATCTTACATAAATTATATTTGCCCAATATTTTGGATAACTAATATTATGGGAACAACGACAGCCATCCATGACATAACAACTCATCATGTTTCCTTATTAATTTATAAATTGAAGATTATTCCATTGTATTTTGTTAATAAGTTTTCGAGAAAGGAAATTTATTATTGACATATTTATTTTCTTTTTTAGATATACTATAACTTTTAAGTTTTAAATCGTTCTACAAATTATAGGTAATGGTATTGTAGTCTGGTGACATCTCCTTAGTCTATCAAGTGAGAGGTTTTAGATTCGAATCTCTTCTCCCCTATTATAATGGTAAAAAAAAAAAAAAACGTATCATATGACAATCATTTATAGAATCATGAGTGAAAACTAAGACATTTGTCCACAAGAAGAAAATATTTATTAAGTATTATAAATCCCATGTTATTTATACATGACATGCAAAATAGAACAAAAACTATCCCAATCCCAAAAACCCAATACCAATATTAATATAATTAATTTAATTTTTTTTCCACATATATAGTATGTATAAAAGACAAATAGTATTTAATTAAAAATGATTTATTCTATCGCTATGTGCAATAATATTCTATTGGTCATGTAAATATATATATTTTTGGGTTTAGCGACCTATCTAAATTTTGTTAATTGTAAACATATGGGCTTGAACTCGAATTTGCCAGCCACAGAAACCAAGGCAGGTGTGCTGTAGCTCTAGCTGAGCTGGTGTTGACTATTGATATGATTAAAGTACCAAAGTTGTTATTTTAGTAAAGTTGTTCCACTTGTTGAAGAGATGATTTTGGTTTTCACAACTTTATGGAAATAAATGCTTAGATAGTCACGAAGATTTTCTTATTTGAACAAATGCAATAATTCCAAGTTCGGATAGTATGTATGTCCCACTCATTTATTGTGGATTAGGAACCCATAGACATAAATATCATTTCATATTAAATATAATGTAAACTTTTTAATTTTATTAACAATGAGATAATTAATTAAAAACAAAGAATTTAACAGAAAACATGATTGCGTAAAAAATATGAATTATGGTATATCTTAATTAAATTAGATTAATCTATGGATCGATTTTGAAGACAGATATTGAATATCATAATGCCTTCAGTCTGCCTTTAGGGTGCAAAATAGCTCAACTTTTTTCAATTTAGGTTCAGCTCATTTATTAACTTAACGAGTTTGAGCTGAGTCGGGCTTTTAATGAGTCTGAAATATATAAGTTCAAGCCTAAATCCTTTAAAGATTCTAAGTCGAAGCTTAGCTCGTTTATGTATATAATTATATATATATTATATTTATGATATTAAATTAAAATAAATAATTATATAATGTATTATATTTATATGTATTAATTATGTAATATTAATATATTAAACGAGCTGTTAATGAGAATGTTTGTGAACTTGAAAAAAAATTCAGAATCGACTCGTTTAGCTAAACAAGTTGAACTGGGCTTGAAACGAATCGGCTAGAGGATTTCATGTATAATTCAGCTCGTTTGCATCCCTACTAGTTAGACTTGTGCTATGATGTTAGTATTTTGTATTGCATGTAGTGTATGTATAGGTTTAATTTATTCAGTAATTAAACTTGAGTTTCAAGTCCACTAAGGAAACTTTTGAGATTAAGCAATTAATTTTACAGGATAATTTATGGGTTTCGAGATATTCCTTGATAGTGCAATTATATTTCTCCATATATGTGAGTTTTAGTCAGAGCCATCAATTTTAGACCTAATTACTACCGCTTGTAACAGAACCTGACTCGATCCAAAAGTAACCCATATATACATGTATATAATATATTAGTTCAACCGTTTCGCATTATCTTCTTTACTTTTTCTATTTTCTTTTCCTTTCAAAGATAACATTTGACCACAGAATATTGGAGTCCAAGGTTTAGGTCTTATGTCGCAGTTTCATTGTCCGATTTCGTGGCTCTCTAGCTGCTTTAGCTAACAGAAATTGTTTCAGGCAAAGCGGATTTTGCTCCCTTTGCAATCAATATCAGGCTGCGGATTCTGCGGTGAAATTGAGGGATTCTCCATTTATAGTGAATCACGAGAATTGACTGAGCAATAGGAGTGGCAGCGTGGTACACGTATTAGACGACTTGGATCTCTTCATTTATTTATTCATTTATCTCTCCCTTACTAAACAAATCAATAATCAAGATTATTTGGATTTTTGTTATGATACCATTTTTTTTCCATGATCTCAAACACTGATTACCCATTTTCTTATTTTAAAAAGATAAATTGAGAAAAATACATAAAAATTAAATAGAAAGAAACCATTTTTATCCCATCCATTGATCGAGGTTTAGAATGCAAAACATCATTAGTGAGAACCATTCTTCAAAAGCATTCAAGGTGTGTGTATAACACTATAAACCCAGAAGAAATGGTTTTTAATGGTTTGATTATGAAATGTTTTCAATCTGAACAAAATAAATCTGCAGTTGGTTTCAAAAGATGAAGTATTGAACAATAAAATGAAAATTGAACAAAATTGTTTGTAATACATGTTTGTGCATGTCAATATGTCGTTAGTTTAAAATGGGTTTTTGAATAACTACACTTTATCATGGACCTAATAAGCACAATCTATAAAATAAAACATGATCAAGGGTACACTAAGAAATCACCCGGTGCTACAATTTTAATGCTCAAATAAGTGTTTATATAAAACTGGGAGTAAATGAAATAGTATAGGAGAGTTACTAACTAGTCATACGTATCTCTAGAAGTTTGTGAGAAGAGGATAGAAATAGGAGAAGGAAACCTTGTGCTGACTAACGTCATGGCATGGTGAGGATAGTAGAGGTTATCAAAGCATATGTCGAGTGATCTAATTCGACTTCATCGAGTATCTATCTTAGAGGGTTGATTTGTCAAACCAGAAGGTCACCATCAGCCCTCAAGAGCTTGTAACAAGTCGAATAAGATCAAATTTGAGCCTAAGAGTTGACCCAAGCCTCAAATGGGTTAAGACTAGGCTTAGGGAGCCCATGTCTAAATTGGCAATCAACAGTATATATGCAAAGTATATATACAAAAAAAAATTTAAATAAAGAACTAATGAATCAATATATTAAAATGTATAATCATGGATTCATGTTTCATAAATAAAATAATTATCTTGTAAATCATAACGTTGTATTTCTTTCTTTGAAAAAAAGGAAAAAAAGTAAAATGAAACACCACTATTTGAATTTATCTTATTTATTTATTTAATCTTATCAGTATGTGTTGTGTGTCTAATCTATATCAATTTAAAATGTTATTTAGAAAAATAACTTATTTATTTATATTTCATATTTATAATGAAAGTGGTGATAGGGACAATAATTTTAAGATACCCAAATATATGTACTTGTAAGAGAAAAAATGTTTTAAAAATATATTTTATACATTATGAAAGTAAATTTTATTGGTATGTCTATAAAAAGGAATAAAATAGAGGGTAGATAGATGTACACAAGTTTTATGTGTAATATTAGTCATTACGTTGTATATTTGTAAGCTAATCTATCTTTGAAATACATCTCGTGTATGTCCCATAGGTGTATACATAGTTATCAAAATAGCCAGTTAAATATATAATTCTACTAATTTATGATTTTATATGTTTTTTTAATTAAAATAGATGAAAAATTGTTTAGGTGCAGATTTTAGATGGATTTATGAATTTGGGTGTACGATTCTATACATTTATAATTTTACCAATTTATCACGATATTGTACGATTTTACTAATTCTATACATTTCAATGAATAGTAAAACCGCATGGTTCTACAAACTATGCGTATATATGTACAATATACTAGCAAAGTCATAATAGAATATATGGAAAATGTCAAATTCAGTACTTCAACTTTACACAAAAATTCAATTTGATATCTAAATTTTGAAGTAATCAATTTAATATCCAATCAAACATTTTTTGTCTACTTTTATTTTCTTTTTGATATTGTTTACTCTATTTATTGACTTGAAAGATGCAATATATAAGTTTTTACTACTCCTTATAATACCGTCTAACACTTTTAAGTTGCTTTTTTCATGTTGGGAAACAAAATAAACAGTGTTAGTGGGATTATAAAAATTGCCACAAAATATTTGATGGGTATTAAATTACCTATTTTAAAGTTTAGTTGCCATATATTTTTCCATAAAATAAACACCACTCTCGATTGGGTTTTTGTACAATCCCCTAGTTTAGTTTCTCTACGGTCTCATTGTTGGTATAGTTAGGTCATGATTTAACCATTAAAATTCCTAGGGCATTAACTTTTATGATCAAATTAGAGTTAATATCAATGATATTTTTCAGTAACATTGCTGACGTAACAACCTTGTAAAGTCATTATAGAAGAAAATTGTAAGTTACTTATATCTCTATCAACTTGAACTTTTCAGTCTACATTCAATTTCGTGTTAAATATATTCTAATCTATTTTTGTTAAAAACCAAATTTACTCAAGTTTTATGTATTAGTTCGACTTTTTAATAAATTAATAGTCAAATTTGAATTAATATATATACCATAATAAAAATGTTAAAAGTTTATTCTTTTAGCTTTTTATAAAGTGAACCGACCACCCTTAATCATTCTTCATACAACTCTATACATAAGTGGTGCAATCACTATCAAATTCTTTTTACATAAGTGGATTAATATCAGTATTGATTAAGTGGAAGTAAGTTTGTGCCCTCTAATTGTGCAAGACTACATCTGTCCTTGATTGCCTATTGAGCTTAGATTTTGTTAAATTAATAAAATTATCTATGACCGTAATTGTTCAATGTGCTATTTGTGCTTGCATTGAGATGACAACCATTCTAAATAGGTGCAAACCAGGCCAAAAATCTATTATTTGATAGGACCCATGATTATGATAACATATCTAATAGTTAAGGCGTTAAAGCTAGTAACCATTCAACCATTAATATTGTTAGATCTCCTAAGTTGGTTTTGATGATAATAAATATTTTAAGTGTTTATTAAAATACTTTTTAAGTGTACAGATTTGTTTAGAGATTGATATAAAGAATATATGATCAAAGAAACATAAGAACATGTGTTTATGGAAAAAGATAATATATGATGAATTTATTTATTCACAGGGCACACATGATACATAAGGATTTGATATAAATTTATTTATTTGATGGATTAAGTTTGACAAATAATCATATTGAGATTTAGCTCCACATGTCGAATATATTTAGGCAATATATTCGATGCGTTCCACTAAAGTTAGTTTATATCCAATGGGGATTATTTTATTTAAAGTGAAATAAATATTTGGAAAATATTATTTAAATATCTTCAATTGTATATAGCCGCATTGAATTCTTTTGAACAAAAGCTTTCGGTTGTTTCAAGTTCAAGAAGCTTGGTCCTTGACATTTTTTATTTTAAATACTTAATCAACATGTTAAGCTTCATAAACAAGATATAGAAGCTTTTACAATAGATTATTCCACATTTCATGATCTGTCCGTACTATATAGTTAGAAGTTATTATAAAAATAAATTCATTGTCTCATGGTCATACAGAAGTAAATGTGATTTGATTATTCAAGTGCGACTCTATTCTTCTTTCATGGACCACTATCTAAGTTCGATGTGATAGCAAACGGAATAAGAGTTCTTGAGTAACAAAAAAGATAATTAATTATGATGATGTGTGATAACGTTCAAAGGTTATGAGATATTTTCAAGTATTGTGAATTTTAACTTTGGATAAGATAATTCATATTTGTTGGAGATATTCAAGGGATTTTATAGTAAAATCACATGGGATTCATGGATATAGATGTTGAGATAAATATTATGAAGATATGGAGGAGATATATATGCAAATATCTTGAGAAAAATCAACACATTGATTTTGGACGAATTTCAAATATAAATAAAGTTACAAGACAAGTATTTACTCTTGATTTTGTGGGAGCTTCAAGATATCAAGCTTGTTGATTTTGAACATTTGAACTATAACATTTGAAGCATATACTAGCAAGGGAATTCAAATTATAGTAGAAGAATCAAAAAAAGTATCAGGGATTTTGTTAGAGCATATCTCTCAAGGTTATCCATCCCCAACGGTAAAAAGATTCTAACTTTAAATTGTATTGAAGATTTTGAATGTTGAAAAAGCTTCATATAAAAGGATTGTCACATGCCTAAATCAATTATAACAAGAAAAAGGGAGAAAATTCGAAATATTTTTACTATAAAAAAACTCGTTCATAGTTCGATTCATTCCAAATTTTAGAGTATTACTCATAGAATAACTCAAAGCGTTTGACTAGAGCTTGCAAATTCCTATATAAACTTCTTTTGTTTCTTGAGCAAAATTACTTAAGAGGAACTTTTATATTCTTGTATTCCTCAACTTGATTTATACTTTGGTGAGATTGGCAGTATGAGAAAGGGACAAATAGCTTTGTAGATCAGTAATTTACTTGGTGAATAAGATAAGCTGAGTAGAGGAATTGAGTCAATTATTTTTTGCAACTATTTGTACTCTCGTCATTTTGTTGAATATAGTGGAACAAACTAGTGTGGAATACCGAGCCTCCAGCATGAAGCTGAAAGAGAAGATTAACGCACAAGGTAGAACCTTTATAAATACTTGCACAATTTCTTCTTTTCCTACTCTCCTTCATTTTTCGTGCATTCATTATTTATTTTCTAAGTTCGAATTATGGTTACAAAACAAATTCAAAAAGACAAATAATTCTTAAATAAATAATTAGGGTTGTGAATATTCTTTTTAAAGGAAAAAGTGTAAACTTTTAAGTAAGCAATTCGCCCCCTCATGGTTACTCCTTTGGACAAAAAAATATGGTGGAACTCTGATACAATTTTGAGACAAAGTAAAACTGTCAATGGGTTACAATAGTGGATGGGATGTTGCTTTAGATGGGTATAATTGATTGAATACAGATAAGTGAAATGGATGGGGATTTTGGCATGAGATAATTTTGTGAGAAAGTTTGATATAAACCACAGTGAGAAGATTAGCTTAATTTATAATAGTAGTGTGAAATAAAATGGACATAAGTTCAGTTTTTTTTATATGTATTTATATATTTAGAGGTTTAGTGTTTAAATAAAAGAAAATATGTAAAATTCATATAAATAATGATAAATATAACCCAGTAGAATTTGGACTACATTGTAGTTAACGATCACTAAAATGTCTATATGTTGTTAATTGTTAAATATAAATAGATGTCACTCAATTTTAGATTAATAGGTTAAGCAAGATCAAAAGGATATTGATAAGAACTAAAGATTAAAATAAGCTAAGAACACACAATAATTAATGTTCAAGATAAATTGACATTGGGAGAAATATATGATGAAAGTCTACTAAAGAATAAAATTCTTAACCCTACTTAAACTCCTAGGGACGTCTTAATGGAATAATTGTAAATACATAAAATTGTATAAAACAAAAATATAAGAAAACCATGTATATTTAGGCTAATTATAGGTAGACATGTGAATGGCTAGATTGGCTATTTGCTAAGGTACTGCTTGAATAATAGTTGTAGAACTGTAGTTTCTTTTCTCTCTTTTCTTTTCTTTTTCCCTTCTTTTTTCACTATAGCAGTTCGGTCCTTATGTCTTGACTTTAGCGAATCCTTATGTATTCCCTACCTCTTATTTGATGTGTTTGAAGCATGATTTGTGACTTATCCCCTTCGAGCTTTGAGCTAAGGTTTTAATTACATCAAAAGTCAACAAATATCTTCTATAGGTTCTCGGATGTTGAGGAATTTTAACTATTGTTTATGTTTGCTACCTAAATATTAAATGGCATGTGTATTACAAACAATTCGATGTTCGTTTCATAATAAATTTAGTCCATCATAGGTGCTGTGACATCGTAAATATAGGGTTTTAAGACTTATATGTTATAAGCCTTATTTTTTGAAAAATACTACATGTAATTAGAAGCTTGTGGACCAAAAAGTTAAATTGAGTATATTTTATAAGGTTAATATCATATTTGATACCTAACTTTTCTCCAAATGTATAGTTAACAACATGAATTTTAAAGTAGTTGATTTAATAGCCTGTTAAAATTTTTGTTTTCATTAATACTTTATCAACCAGCAGAGTTAACTTTGTTTGTTAAGTTGACACTCCTTGCAAAATAAAGAAGTGACATGTGCCAAGTAGAGAATTAAAAACTATAAATTAGATAATTAAGTAGGCAAACTATGGTACATAATGTCTAGTTAAACAATTTAAGTGGTAGATTAAGTCCTAAAAACTTTAATATGTACTCTAATTTGCCCACTTAATTGTCTAATATTCTTATGGTTTTCATTGGCTACTTAACATGCTACTTCGCTATTCAGTAGGAGTGCTAGCTTAGCAAAAAGAGTTGACTTTGTTAATTGAGGTAGTATGAATAAATACATAAACTTTGATTAGGTTTTAAATTAACTATTTTAAAATTTGAGCAATTAATTACATATGTGAAAAAAGTTTAGGCATTAAATACAACATTAGCCCTACTTTATGGGCTTTGGGTATGAGTACCAGCAATAGTGACACATGATAGTATATTTATTTTCTTTTGTTTACCTTTTCTTATCTTATTAGTCCATGGAAATTGTTTTAATTTAAAGTTGCCCTCTTAGATCATGCTTACACAAAGACAACACTTTTTGTAATAAATATGACTTTTTCTTCTTCTCCTTCTCACGACTGAGCTTTTTTCCCCCATAATTATTTTACATCTTAAATTTTATTCTTGGTAATTATTTATAATTCAAACCATCAACAAACTGGATTTTGAAAGTTTGAAAGAACTTTTAAACTGAGTGGTGCTATTTGATTTAGAATAATGAAAAGTCAAACTGTTATTCATCGTCTGTTTTGGTTTGAAAGGATGTACTAAACTGATTCATACTTCCCCTCCTCCAGTATTTGTATGCATTTATAAAGAAATTAAAGTAGAAATTAAAAGCAATTTTTTTTCTCAAATCCAATTTTTATAGACACGCTTCCTTATAGGAAAAATTCAATACTCCAGGTCCATCTCTATTAGCAATACTTGTTTAAGGAAAACGTAAGAAACAAAGATAATATGCATATTAGAGCGTTTTATTGCTTACTATACCCTTCAATTTCTAATGATTTTTCTCTTTTTTAAAGTGGGAAATCCTATGTTAAAATTATTAATAATATTTTGTATTGAAAATGCAAAAGAAAATAAAATATTAGGAGTATTATTCCTACACATCTTGAGTAAAAGACTAAAAGTAGATGTAAACGACAATTAGAAATAGAACGGCATAACTAGCAAAATGATATTAGAGTAAGAAAATCATAAAGTATTAAGTTAAACAAAAAAATTACAAATCTTGTTCTTTAATGGGTTTGTGGCTTCTTTGACATATATACAAAACCTCTTATAAAGGCCTTCTACATGAGTTTAGATATTAAACTTATAAGTTAGACATATTTATAAATTTAAACCGTTTATTAATCTTGTCTAAGTTTTTCTTACTCAAACTCATTTATAACATATTGTGTTGCATCTGGATTTGCAGATAGGTTGCTAATGACATTAGTTACAGATAAAGAAGATATTTCATATTTAAAGATACTAATGTACTTGAGTTTTTATGTTAAATATAAGAATGCGTTGGAAAAGATAAAGGAATAAATATAGTTTTCTTTTAATTCCTTATTTAATAATAACATTATTTCCATAAAATAATTATTTTGGTAATTTTACGTATTTTAAAGAATAAAATAGGTTGTATGGGTATAGATATTGTATTGGGTTAATTACAAAAATACGACATGTGTGTTTGTATATTTATAAATAAGTTATCTGAGTTTTGATTTTTGACAAATACATAAATTGCATTTTGATATTTTATCAAACAAATAACTTATGTTTTTTTTTGACAAATACATGATTAGTGTTTTGTACTTTTACAAATAAATGATATAAGTTTTAATTTTTGATAAATACATCATCCATATTTTTCTACATGTCTCTCACCTATTATTAATATAAAATAAAAAAATAGAGGTAAGTATTTATTAAAAAATAAAACGCATGCTACTTTCTTTTTGCAAAAATACAAAACATAAGTTATATATTTATCAATAGTATAACTCATATAACTTATTTGCCAAAATAACAAAATATATATTATGTATTCATTCAAAATCAAAACTTATATCACTTATTTATTAATATACCAAAATGAAGATTATGCTTGTATGATTTTTCCATTTCTATTTAATCCTCATAAAACGAATCAAATGTATGGTAGAACAAAATACGTGGTATATGCATGTATCTGATGCGGCGTGCATGCATCATTAATAAAACATAACTATTTACATAAATGACAAATGAAGCCAGGCATGAGTTCGGCTGGTGACAAGACAGTCGAGGTGGGCCGTCAAAGGAGGTCGTTGGGTGTTGGACGGTCACCGAACCGAACCCCTCCTGGTCACACTGTTCTCTTTGTGGTTATATGGCATTATTGATTAGTTGATTATCCCGCATCATATCAAAAGCATAATAATATCACTGACCTTTTCAAAAACTAAAAAACCCATTAACCTCAATAAGAAAGCTCAAATTTGACGTTTTCCTACTTCTACTCCTTTGATTCCTTTTCAATTAATAGTAAGTGCGACATGTCTTGACCTAGAACTCTGCGATTTGGGATAAGTTAGAAAAAACGTGATGCGTGTACCAAAAATTAAATACGTCAAAGCTACTCACATAGATTTTTGTGTTCTTTTCATTGGATATATTTAATGCTTTCTATACTTGTATTCTATTGTTGTTTATCGTTGTTAGTTAGAGGGTAAATGCAGCTTTTGATTGATTTACAATAATTATTTTAGTAAAATTATATTATTGAATATATTTTACAAAACTAACATTGCAAAAATAAATAAATAATTATAAAATTAGAAAAAGAAAATGACAATAAAAACTTTTAAAATCTTGGTTGACCGTTGGGACAGTCATGCCAATTAACTAAGTATAGATGTAAGGTTCTAGTTGAAATGGTCATACATGTATCACGTGGATCACGCATTTTACATGTGATTTCAAAGTATTACTGAGGATATGGCACTTGCTAAAGGGGTGGCATGGAGAGAATAGCGAGAAGGAAAAATAGACAATATACAAGTGATAGGTAAAGAAGTTTGGGTAGACTTCACACATTAACTTTATAGTTCTTAAGCAATTAGAGTGGTTGTCGCTTGAATTGCCTTATTTAATCTTTGTGAACAAATTTTTTTTCAATGGAATGTTGTTTGTCTTTTCTCTTCAAAAGTTCTGAATTGGAGAGATAACTGAGTATTTAAAAGCACATGGTATGGATGGCGACTGTCACATCATCTTAGTGATTGACGGATAAAATAAAGTAAGCTTAATAAATAATTATCTTGAATGAGCTCTTTATGGGCCAAGACCAGTAGTCATTTTCTATATGCATGAGCTTGCCTGAAAAACATCGAATGCGGTAGACTGGTCCAATGATTTCTGTTTCGAGTCTATCGATCCAAATCTCTCGAAAACCATCCCAATTAATAAACAGAACTTGTTAGCCCCTATCACTCGGCCTGCGAATAAAACCTAAATAAATAAATAATAATATTTATATTTTAAGCCCATTTACACTAAGAAAACTTGAATATAAAATTTTAAAAGTTAAATTTGTAAAGCAAATCTGAATCATTAATTTCTAGAGATATTATAGTGAAATTTAGACATAGATGCTTTAGGAACAAACATGTACCCTTATTCTTTGTTTAATCTAAAAAGTCATATTCATATAAGAATATACACTATAGCAATTCCAAACAAGTTTAGAAAAGCATTGCACTCGAGTAATTGAAAGAACAAGATGAAAAACCATATCCTATATAAGGCTTTTTGTCAACCCACACTAGAGAGAGCGGAATAGTCATGAATGGAAGATTCTTCACCCTTATCTTTAGTTATTTATAAATAAATAATAAAACTATAGTTATAAAACCATATCCTTAAAAAAGAGTGCTTCTGTTGTAAGAAGCCACCAGAAGTGATTCGACAAATTTCTTAAATCATAGTATAGTATTCCAAAAAATTTCTTAAAATGTCGAAATACCTAAAATCAAAACGATCAGAACCATTCAAGCTAATCAAAACCAAATTTTTGAAAGTGAACTTCACTTTTTAAAGGAGGCTTGCTTGGCGGGTTTATATACGGATTCATTGACGAAAACAAATTAAAATTAAATTCCAAAAAGTTTTTTCTCTATGTGGCACTAAATTACCTGTCTCTTTAAATTAGCATCTATAATAAACACCTATTTAGGGATTTGAACAAGTAAAGGCTTTTACTATTGTCGGTCTTAATCAACTGAATTATGCATAAATGTACCATTTTCGATATCTAAAATCATTAATGAACATAATTTTTTTTTCATTTTGTAATACATCAATATAGGAAATAAGAAAAATTTTATGATCTCATAACAATTATAGTAGAATCAATCTCATCACATTAATTAATGGTTCAGATTTTCTTTTATCATGGTCAAATCCCTGAAATTTTATTCTTTCTTTTTATAATTTATTTAATCTTCATGAGTAATGATACATCCCATGACAAAATTATAGGAATTCGGTAAGAAACAGATGTGCCTTAAAGTTCTACACTCTTTTTTCTATAATTTATTATTAAAAAAAAAAAAACTCTTTCCCGTAAGCTTATTTTACTTGTTGAACATAAATTATTCAGGGGGTGCTGCTATGTGAGTACGTGCTGCCCACCTAGACCTTGACAAAAGGAATCTTAATCTTTTTTCCTGCTTGTTTTTTTCTCTTTTTAATATTCTTTTCTTTTCAGTATCAATCAAGCCACACCTTTTATCCCTTAAAAAAATGTTGTTTACCTATAACCCACCTTACAGTCTTAATCCCACATGTTGATATGTCAGTAAACACTCAACAAACTAAAAAGATTTCCGACACACACCATTTGCATTAAAAATTAACCCATTATTGCTTTAGATTAATGACACTAGTCCCGACCATATTACGCCTAATCTCACTCTAACGCACATGAATTCCTATCTTCATATGCATAAAATTTTTTTTAATGTATTTTAATTATATTTGGATAGAATGCATTAAAAGCCTTTTTTTCTTTGAATATTTAGTAAAGGCTATGAATTATAGATGGTTTTTTTTTTTTATTAATCTGTAAATATATAATTTTGATGCTATTGCATAAAGTGAAAGGAATTGTCTTATAATTTAGTGAATTTTCCGGAATGAATTAGACTCACATCTTCATTATAACAATGAAAAAGCCAAACCTTTATGACTGAATAACAAAGCCAGTCTATTGACATAATTAATTTGATTTTTGCTTATTTTTTCTAAAATTTATAATACATAATAATTAAAAAGAATAAATAAAGTGAACTAAGAAAGCTTTTCGCCGTCGAATTTGCTTCACTTTGGACGCTAAAAACGTGTAATTTGTCTTTTTTCTCAATTACTTAACAATATAACATTAAGAAATCCATATATATGTATATATACATATTCTTAAATTACAATTTATTTAAATATTTATTTAAAGAAGGCAGTTAATTGGTTTACATTGCATTATCCTTTTTAAATAAATTACTTAAGGCCTGTTCACTTTACTGAATGAAATAAGAGGAGAATGAAATTTCAATTCAAAAAGAATGTAATGGGATTGTAATGACTATTACAACGTGTACTTATTATAAAAATAAAATAAAAATTATTAGAGTAAAATATAAAATATATAATGCCTTTATATTTATTATAGAGAGATGATAATTGTATATATGTTATTTTCAAGACAGATTTATTTATGAAAAAATAAAGATCATGAGTTGGAAATATAAATTGCTATTTATCATTTCTTTGAAGTGAATACCGTAATATTAGCTTTACGTCGAAGTGATGAATAAATATATAACTATTCATATTAAGTGAACGGACTTTTACAGTTTGATTAAAAGCAATTTAACCAGTTTATAATTTTATTTATGTGGAATATCTATTCTTCCTTTATTTGATTTGTGAAAATTTCTATAAAAAAAATATCTATTTCATATGATACAAAATAGATAAAGAACCATCGTTTCTTCTTTTATTGAAAAAATAACTATTTCCAATAAAAAAAGTATATATTCTGTTTTAAAAATATTCTAATTATATAATAATTTTTTTTTTTATTTTCAACCTTATCCAATTCGACTGAATTAAACATACTTTAATATTTATTCTTTTTCATTATTTCTCTCTCTCCTCCACCAAAAAAGTATCATCAATAACTAGTTCGCATATAATATACCTTCTTCTTTCTTTCTGCATATTTTCTCACCTTTCTCATATTCTTCTTCATCTTCAAGAATCAGGACTTCAACTTTTTTTTGTACTTTCTAGATTTCTGTGCTCCTCCATCGAGATCTACACAGGAAAAAACGAAAAAATGGGGCTATCATTACAAGACAACTCCACTAACCTGAAAACCCCATGCACAATAACAGCAAACCAATGCTGCGACACTACTGATTATGAGTTTAACCTCAAACCCGGTTTGAAAAAAATGTTTTTGGATCTGGGTTGTCTTGTTTTTCACCAAGACGAAGCAGGAACGACGAGAGAGCATAAAAATGGGAACTTGGAGCATAACAAGGCCTGGCTGCTAGCAGAATCAGGGGCTGAGTTGGGTAATGGGGATCCACATTCCGTACACTCTTCTTTCAGGTTCAGTTTTTGTTCTCCAAACGAGGTTGGGTCAATGACTATGAGCAGCAATAATAATACAGCAGCGGCGACGGTTTTGATAGTGAATTTGGATAATGGGTTGCTGGAGGATGACGATGATTCATGTGCACAAGCACAGCAATTGAGATGGAAAAGGATTGAATCTTTGGAGAAAAGTATTAGTCCTTTGACTAGTGCTCTTATCAGATTCAGCTTTGCTGATATACTTGCCGCTACTCGTAATTTTGGAAAAGGTATTGTAATTGTGTTTGAGTTTTCTACTTTTTTCTTTTCATAATTTTTGTGGTCAGATTATTAACTTTATGTTTGATATCAGAAGACTTTGTATTTGTATATTTTATATGTTTATTTACTTTTTGTTTGTATGCATGGAATCTGTCCAGTTCTGTGCCGGGAATTTAAACGTTTTTGCTATAAATATATATTTATGGTTGTTTTCGTGTAATTTTACTCATTTAAACCTTTTCAAAGGTTGTAAATTGATGGTATGGGGAAAAAAACGTAAATTTAAATAATTTTGGTCATGATTTTAAATTTTACATTGAATTTTGTTTTTTTTTTTTCTTTTCCAAATTCGAGCTGTGTCTCCTTTTCATTTAACTTAGGCAAAAGCCCTGTACATAGGCCGTAGACGGGAGTACATCCTGGTAAAATCTGAATCGAAAAGCTCATTGTTGTCTGCTATGTGTAGCTCGCGGGAAGAGATGGGTTTTGAACCACCAAGTCATAGGACTCGCCCTCATCCTAGTCTCCCAGCTTGTCTAGAATTATTAAAACATGACTTTGATTCCGAATATGTACAAGGAATACAGATAAAGGCTGGACTCAACCGTATATGCTAACTGTGCGGGGTTGAATGCAATGGTTTAGGTTTTCTGTAAATTCTTTTTAAAGAAAAATTCAGCTGAAATATTTATCTTAATGATTTTTTTTTTTTTCATTTCAAGATTGTAATTAGAACTATTTTATATTTTTGTTTTTGGTTGTAGGAAGGGTGTTGGGAAGGGGAGCATTAAGTTATGTGTTCAGAGGGAGAATTGGGCTACTGAGGACTTCCGTAGCAATTAAGCGTTTGGACAGGGCTGACAAGGAGTCTCCAAAGGCATTTTGCAGAGAATTGATGATTGCCAGCTCGCTTTGCCATGAAATATCGTTCCTTTAGTGGGTTTCTGTATTGATGCTGATGAGGGTTTTTTCTAGTCTACAAGTATGTTTCTGGCGGAAGCCTAGAGAGCCATCTGCATGGTATGTCTACTTAATGGTGTGCCTAGCAGAAATTACTAGAATAGCTTTATTTTTCATTTTTCTGATGGTTCACTTTCCAAATGGAAACAGTTATTACTAGCATATCATTTTCTTTTTCCTTATTTAAACTGTGATTAGCATGCTGGTGGCTTCTTCTTTCGGAGATTTGTGTCTCTCGGAATTGATATCTGGGGATTTTAGAAATGCTTGAACATTTACTTGTTCTTTTCTTACCCTCTAGATATCAAATGGCAAAGTTCACTCTATTGATTCTAATTTGGTGCTGTTACAGATAAGAAGGAAGGGAAGAAGTTCCATTCACCACTTTCAATGTCAATGAGGTACAAGGTTGCATTGGGGATGGGGAAGCCATTGCATATTTACATAATGGGATCGAAAGATGTGTGGTTCATAGAGATATTAAGCCCTCAAATATTCTTCTTTCTTCAAAGAACGAACCTAAGGTAATTTACCATTCTGCTTTCATCACTCTATAAGAACCAGATTCAGCGAATCTGCTTAGTTTATTTGGAGGAATTGATGCATGCAATGGATGGCTTTGCAGTTATGTGATTTTGGATTGGCTACATGGACACCGGCTCCTTCAGTCCCTTTCCTATGCAAAACTGTGAAAGGAACATTTGGGTATGGTCCCTCATATCACTTCTTCCTAAAAAGAAAAAGGAATAGAATCATCTCTGCGTTGGTCTTAAGCTACTTTCTTTCCTTCATTAAAGTTGATTTGTAACTATGCAGCTACCTCGCACCTGAATACTTCCAACATGGGAAGGTATCAGACAAAACCGACGTGTATGCTTTTGGGGTGGTATTATTGGAGCTTTTAACCGGACGAAAACCGATTGAAGCAAATAGACACCAGGAGAGGAGAACTTAGTGTTATGGGTAGGTTGCAACTTTTGCTCTTCCATATTTGTTAATCATTTCGGTCCCCCCCACCCCTCCGATATATTTACACAATACAGCAGGGCCTTATTGAAATTAAATGTTAGCCATTATGTGGACCTTTTGCCAAGGACCACTTTTCCCTTTATCTGAAGGGGACGCCATATATTTACTTGAATTCTAATGTTGAACTTTTGACTCATAGATTTTTCCAAACATCTTTATTTGCATGGCCTTGCTGTAATTTTTTTTTCAGTCAAAATCGTGTTTCTACTTGTACGTTTCTGCGAGTCTACACGTTTTTGAGCTTCTTTCGATTTAACTCGGGTAAAAAATCGGTTATGGAGTAAACTCGCAGTGGAATCGCGAGTGTAACACGTAAAATCACTTGAATCGTTTTCTGATCCGATTTTACCGAGTCTGCTATTGGTTATTATCATTTAAATTTTAATCCATCATGGGCCACCATCCACCGAACAGAACAGCCCATATCCCTCTATTCCCTGGCCATTTTCAACCTTTATTACTAAAAAAACAATAAATCAAAAGCAAAAGAAGAATTCGGTTTTCACTTTTCCACATTCACTCTTCATCTTCATCGCTCATAAGCTCAACTTTCTTTACTGAGCCCTTAATCGTCATCGGTGGTGGTTAGCGGTCATCTCACTGTGAGTTTATGTTATCCACTTGCCATTTTCCACAATGTAGCAAATCAACTTCAAGCGAGTTCGGTCATTACGGTTTCAGTTCAGTGTGTTGTTCCTTGTTCGGTGGAAAAGCAAATCAATTTCAAGTGAGATCTTTTTCCCTGTTCTCATATCTAAGTGTTAGTTAACTTAGATTTATTTACTTTTATTGAGGAATCGTTTTCAAATGAAGTTCTCCTTCTAGTTCTAGAATCTGAACCTCTGGTGGCGTTATTTTTTTTTTCTTTTTCTTTGTCTACTCCTAGTCTTCACCGTTTCTTATGGGTTTCAATAATGTATTTTAACAAATGCCTTTTATCTTCTTCCTTAAATTCAGCTCAAATCAATTTATGGGTTTGACAAAACCCAGATTCTATCTACTGTAAGCGTTCTTTTTTTTTGAATTCTCTCAAAAGGAATCTGTTTGATGTTTGTCCTTTGAGCTCTATAATTTTTATTTTTATTTTATTTTTTGTTTTAGTCGCGCATTATATGTATTGATCTTCATAAAAATATGGAAATTGTTATTCGCATGTATGTAAATTCTGAAATTGTGCACTCATATTTTACGTTTCCAGTGCTCTAATTTGATATTAGAGTTAATAAAATTATATGGAGATCGGAGGGTAATGATTGATTTTAGATTTGTTATAAAGTGCAAGTGTTGGTGTTAATTGGACTGAAAAGTTGAAATTTTTATCATATATATATTCCCAAAGGGTTTTGAAGGCTATTGTAAGAATTAATGCAATGAGGATTTTAATTTTCAGATTATAAACGAATAGTAACAGTTTTGTGGAGAAACTCGAATTTTTTAATAGCTTAAAGGTGCAATTTGTAACCACGTTAATCTAAATATTCATTCTGTCAAGTGTGTATGAAGTTTGGATTTTTTTTACCTAGTTTTATTATCTGTATGAATGCTTTTAATTATAGTACAATTATTGATTTTTATTATGGAGTTATAATTCTTTGCATATTATATTGATAATTAGTTGTGAGCTGTTACCCATCAATAGGATTCATGAAAGGTCCATCCCTTATTTTTGTCTTATCGGTTAAGAAAAAATCGAGAGAAGACTGTTGCCAACAAATTGCTCAGTTTTATAAACAAGGAAGGAATGCCATTGATGCCTTCTTCAAAAAGAAAAGTGGTGGAACAAAGCAAAACCAAACAACCATGAACCCATTCATGAATAAAGAGTTGAGAGAAGACTGTTGCCAACAAATTACTCGGTTTTTTTATACTAGTGCAATTCCATTTAATTATGTTAAAAATCCAGAGTTCACAAAGATGCTTGAGGTGATTGGTCGATATGGTTGTGGGCTTCAACCTTCTTCCTATCATGAGCTAAGGGTAACATATTTGAAGAAAGAAGTAGCTCGGACAATGGAAATACTTAAGGATTATAAAGCAGAATGGAAAAAAACGGGTTGCTTCATTATGTCAGATGAATGGACTAATAAAAAGAGGCACTCCATATGCAATTTCTTAGTAAATAGCCCTAAAGGAACGGTCTTCTTAACTTCTTTGGATACTTCTGATATCTCAAAGACAGCTGATAAGGTCTTTGTTATTTTAGACAATATTGTAGAGAAAGTTGGCGAGGAGAATTGTTCAAGTAGTTACTGATAATGCTGCAAATTATAAAGCAGCTGGAGAAAGATTGATGGAGAAAAGAAAAAGTTTATATTGGACACCTTGTGCAGCACACTGTATTGATTTGATTCTAGAGGACTT
This sequence comes from Combretum micranthum, assembly GCA_024138025.1. NCBI lineage: Eukaryota > Viridiplantae > Streptophyta > Magnoliopsida > Myrtales > Combretaceae > Combretum > Combretum micranthum. The sequence continues at coordinate 35,615 of JAMXBD010001412.1, read as the reverse complement.
TGAGAAGTAATTGAATATCCATCGTACAACAATTGCAAAAGGGAGGAGAATCACCACATATATTTACTCTAGAACTATACTCATCTCAATGCTACGGCATTTCACAAAAAAAAAAGAACCTGGTTAGGCCTGGTGCAACTCGCTTTATAACTTTTATTTGACTTTGGGTTGCCTTAATGATCAAAAGGGTGCATTGATGTATGTTCACTTCCAATATGTGGAAGTCCACTAAGTATGCAAAAACACAAGATGGAAAGCAGATTCAGCAGCTGGTTTTGGATAGTAGATTTTGAAAGAATTATTACTTGCCTTAAAGCTGTTTTTCCTCTCTTAAAGTACTTAGATTGGTGGATTCAGATTATCCAGCAATAGGCTTCATTTATCGAAATGGATAATGCTAAAGAAGAAATCAAAACAAATTTTAACAACATAAAGAAGAGGTAATATTTTAACTTATTAACTATACAATCTATCCTTATTTTCAATTTGTATTTTAAAGTTTAATTTTCTAAAATGTGTCATATGATCATGATCATATCCAATTTATTTGATGTAGTTATGAACATGTGTTGAAGATCATTGATAGGAGATGGGAGCTTCAACTTCACAAACCATTGCATCCTGCAGCCTATTACTTGAATCCTCATTTCCATTATAGTCTTACCTCCAAAGTGGATGCTTAGGTTAAAATAGGACTATATGATTGCTTACATCACATGGTCTCTAATACAAATGAAAAGTGCAAGATTGATATGCAACTTGAACAATTTAAGGATGCTAAAGGATTATTTGGTATTGAGGCTGCAAGGTTAGCAAGAGATAAAAAATCTCCATCAAAATGGTGGGATTCATATGGAGATGAATGCCCAGAACTACAAAAGTTTGCTATTCGTGTATTGAGTTTGACTTGTAGTTCTTCTGGTTGTGAGCGTAACTGGAGTGCATTTGAAATGGTATGATGCAAATAATTTTTTTATTGTGTCTTTCATTCTATCTATTATTGATACCATTATTCTTATATATAACCCTTTCAATTTCAGGTTCATGCAAAAAGAAGAAATAGATTGCACTAGCAAAAGATGAATGATCTAGTGTTTGTGATGCATAATTTGAAATTAAAAGAGAAGAGTGATAGTAAATATGATTGTAGTGTTGACTTTACAGTGGATGATCTCTCATCTGATGATGAATGGATTGTTGAGGAAGAAGATATGTTTAATTCATCAAGTGAGGATTTGTTGAATATTCTAAGCGCTGAGGGAAGGAAAAAAGATGATGAAGATATGAAGGATGTTGGTGCACTTATAGATTTAGAGAGTCATGGAAGTAAGAGTCAAGATGATTTGAGATTCAAGATATTGATGTTGTTGAAGATCAAGCATAAATGGGTAATTTAGAGGATATAGACACTATTGGTAGTAATCATGATGTTGATATTGATGATGATCAGGAAGACGATTATGATGAGGATGAGAAGGGAGAGCTGATGAGCTTTGATGATTTGTTTTAGTTTTGTACTTCGCTATAATAATTTATGTTGGATTGCATTTTACATTGCGAATGTTGTTTCAAGTATTTATATTATGAATTAATATATTAGTATTACTATTAAGTATTACCATTATGTTTGATTATTCGTACTGTTAAGTGCATAAGTTTTATTGAATTGTGAATTGTAACTAAGCTTGATGCTAAATTTCTTTATTTTCATGTTTTATTTAGTAAAGTAAGTATATTTACAATATTTGCAAGTAAAGCTACATCGATTGTAGAATCTTAGAATTCTACGTTTCGTTTCTACGGATCCCTTGGTAATTCTAGGTGGAAACTCGAATTTGACAACCATCTACAGGGCTTTCATGGAATTTCTTTGATATAATTAGGATAAATACGCATGCCAGTGCTTCACGCATGACGTCTCTAGTTGATCGAAAACATTCATTGATGTGTAGTGCTATTTTATGCGCAGGGCAAAACCTCTCTTGCAAAAAGGAGTAAGAGCAATGGAAGAGTTGCTAGATCCAAGGCTTAAGTGCAATTTGAGACGATCAAGACAAATTGCTAGGATGATGCAAGCCGCTGCAGCGTGCATAAACACAGAAGAATCTCAGAGCCAGGAATCGATGAGATTGTTGCCATACTGAGAGGTGAGGAGGATGTCTTTTCCAGTAGAAAACGATCAAACTTTTCGGGTAGTGGATGCGTGGTAGACTACTATACTCAATTGCAACAAACAAAAGTGAGGTGAACAATCACTTGGCTTTAGCATTGAGAGGAATTACAGAACTTGAAGATGATGATTGCTTTTACCATCATTGATTGCGGATTTCAACCGCATGATGCTTGTATCTATTTTTTTCTTGATCTTGCTTGAAGGATTTGATTTTCTAGGTGCTTGAGATCAGATGAAGATCGTCAATACTGTAGATAGGAGAACGGACTGCTAAAGAGAAGTATTTGTACATATCTTCCTGTATCATGTCCCATTTTCTTTGAGCGAAATGAAAGCAACTTCCATCTCCATATCAGAGTTCCTTGCATTGGGAATATTGAACATGTTTCTTCTCTTTATTTGGGATTTTCTAATTCCAAACAATACAAATGCAGAAAGATGGAAAATTTTTAAGGTAAAACAAAACTAACTCTTTTAATTTGAACCACAAGATGTACACTTTTGAACTTTCAAATGTTACAAACAAATAAGTTCTTAAATTTTAATATGGTGGTAATTAATCACTAAACGTTAAAAAAAGACCCCCCTCTCAAAAAATTTTGGCCTTTAGTAGGATAAATATTCTTCAAACTTATTAAAATACGCTTTAGCAGTCTTAAACATTAATCCTGATGGGTTTTTATTGAAGGAAAAAACTGAATGTCTTTTGCTGTACTAATTTATCAAAATTCCATAGAGATGCTTACAACATTTAAAAGGGTATATTTATATACAAGTCTAAGTTTAGATTGTTATTTGTAATTTGATTTACACTTAACTTTACCCTCATCTAGAAACTTCGGTGTTAATCGATAAAATACAACCACATTGTATGACGTATGTCATCATGTTAAATTTTTAGATCATTAGCTTTGAGAATAAATCCTATTATGGTATTGAGTAGGGAATGGGTGTTTTGGTCTTCAATTAAAGTTTTAGCCTATAAAAAGAGAGGATTGCTATAAATAAAATATAAAATTATATTAAACCTAGTGGGGCGAACTTTTAGATTGGTTGGCATGACTCTAGAATTTACCATGGTGTTAAAAGTTTAAGTCTATTAACACTGGTGCCTATTTTGAAAGGAGTGTTTTGGAAAATCATGTCCTCCCACTCTTCACCCAATATAGAAACTATGATTTTCACTCTTTAAATTTTAAATCTTTCTTGAACAGCCTATATTAATATTGTAATAAAATACGGCACCGAAAAGCTCATTTACTAATTGTTTATCCAAAAATAATCATATTAGTTATAATTGTTCTCAGTCCAGGAATAATGTTCATAGCACTCGAAAGAAATATAAGCTTCTGAAGATATCTTGCCAACTGGAATCTCTTCCACAGAATTGAACATTTCTTGCATTATGAAGCTTTCCTATGGTTCTGAAATTGCCGTCGCTCAACGCCTAGATTTCAGAAAGCAGTAACTTTAAGGTTGTAATGAATGCACGCAAAGTTAAAATATAGTATTACAAATTATCCACGAGATTGGCGGATTAAGCAAAAGAAGAAAAGTGAAAAACTGAAACAACCGCCAAAACGTCTCACGTTGCGTTAATTTATCTTCTTCCCTTTGGACGAAACATCATGCGACAATGTCCATGTCTAAACGATATTTCCATCCCCTTTAGCTTACTTTATGGAATAAGGGGAATTGAATTGTAATAATATGGGTACAATAACTATTAGAGGACTATTATAATGTTTGATTGACTGAAATTAAAAAAAAAATTATATTAAAATAATAGGAAAATATCTATTATATTCATGTTATAAAAGAAAAGTATGGTACCTAAATTTTCACATGCAATTAGGTACCTTGATTTTGAAATTGATTAATTCAATACTTGAAAAAGTTTTTCGTGCACACTAATAGTACCTAGTCAAGTTCTTTCAAGTGCTAAATTGATCAATTTTAAAGTTTTAAGCTATCAAATTGATTAATTTTGAAGTTCAGGTACTGAATTGATCAATTTCAAAATTCAAGTGCCTAATTATATATTTTGCCAAAATTCATGTACCATTTACGATATTATCCCAACTATTAATTGTATTTATGATATTGATGTGTATTTTTTAGATAGTAAATTAATGGAATTCAGTCCCTAATTATATATTTTCTCAAAATTCAGATATAATTTATGACATTATTCCAACTATTAATTGTATTTATGATAGAAAGGCATAAGTATCAGTAATTTTCAAGTAAAAATATTTATGAAAAAATGATGAAATAAACTATTTATGTGATCGAGATATAAATTGTCATTCATTATTTTATTTCAGTTGCAATTTATTATTTTGCAAAATAGGTAATTGTTATTAATTTAAAGTGCAATCAAACATCATAACAACATTTTTGCATGAGCAAGGCAGAATCGAATAGCGATTTAGCTAAGTTAATATACAGTAGTGTGTCTTGAAGATACGACTTTCTATGCTGGGTAGTAAAGGGGGAAAAGAAGGAAGGGAAAGAAAAGAGTGCTTTTAAATAGCTGGATGATTTTAATGTTGGTACATACTACTTAATTTTAATTTCGGCAGAAAGAAGTTTTATTCCAATATTAGCTTGCAATATGAGCCAATTAGTAGATCGTAGTAGTTTTATTGCACGTCTAGTATTGGTTTGAATGTATGGAATCGAAATGAGATAATGCATTATTTGCCTTAAACTCTAACTCCATTTGTAAATTTAAAGCTTAAATTTGTTTAAACTTGATATATAGAGTTTAAAATATTATTTTCAAGATTGATCAAGATAAAGGGTGTTGTATGGACATTTATTAACATAAAAGAAAAAGAGTTTTTATCTCCTTTTCTTTTTTTGGATGAGGAATTTTCACTTATTATTATTATTATTATTATCATTGCAATTAAAGTTTGGAAAGATGTGAAATTCTATTTTTAGGTTCATCTTACAATGCTAAAAGATATTCGGTAAAAGGATGTTATACAAACCTCCAACTTAACCAAACAAATACAGTCGTCTTTAGTTCAAATTTGAGCTCGTACTTAACCAAATCATATAAAGTAACGCATCTTTAGTTTATTTAATACGTATCAAATATTTATTGACTGGAAGAGGATGAGGATACTATTTTCGAAACAATAAGTAGACTTATGGTTCCATCGTATTATACAAACCCTAGGAAAAGCAGGATAGAGAATTGTTTAACTACCATTTATTAAATTAATCGGTATTACAAAAATGAGCATGATAGAAACGTAAGAAGTGGCGTGTATAACTCAATAACATGACTAGTTAACGAAAAAAAATAAAAAAACAAAGACTGACGATAGACCAGACAACGACAACAGTGACATTTTTCATGTAATGGTAAGAAAAACCTTTGATGCCATTAAAATATCTCCCTACTAACTTATATCTTGGGTAAAATTACTTTACAGCATTGGTTAGCATGGAAAGAAAAAAAAAAAATTGTAGAACAAGGGAGGAAATTTCCAAATTTAGAATATTTTGGCAACGTCTTTCATTAGGCCACGATTAGCAAGAGCAAAATCAGTGAATTCCTCATATGAGATGGATCCATCGCCGTCCGTGTCGATTTCCGCCATCATACGCTTGATTTCATCTTCCGTCACGGAGCCAAGGGTTTTTAATGCATCACCGAGCTCCGATGATGAGATTTTCCCATCGCCGTTGGCATCGAACCGCTTGAAAATGCGATCGCGGTCGGCCTTGTCTTGTGCATCATCTGCCATTTTTTATGTTTAAATTCTTTCAATTAAGACAGGATTTTGCTTTGTTGTGTTTGGAATTGGTGATTAAGTTAATAAAATGTGGGGAATAAGAAGTTGAATTGGGATTAATAAAGCAAACGTCATGTCCCGATATTGAGAATGTCCTAAAATAGTGAGCGGACCTGCATTAGGACCGGGTAACCTAGGAAAAACAACTGTTTTCCAGAGACGGAAGGGCAAGAATTTGGGCTAAAAATTGCAATTCGACGACATCAAAGATAACTTACTCTTACTGGATTTAGCTTTAACCAAACAAAGGAAAAATATACTGAATTTAGCTTTCTCGGAGCTACAAGTCATCGATTTTCTATTGAACAATGGACTGCAACATAATTTAGTATTAAGGTTTCCGTCAGGGTTGGATGTCCCATCAATTTTGCGCGAATTATGGTTTGCACTATAAAATATCTCCCTTTTACTTTTCTAGAAATTCCATCCAAATTACTTGCAAAGTTGAAGTTTCATGAAAAATAATCCCTTTGGTTATCGTTTCGAGATAAATGATAAATACCTTTTTTTTTTATTTTTTTTAATAAATTATTTATCAAGAAATAGATATAAAATAAAAAAAATTAGCAGTTTTTATAAAAAATAAAATATAGATAAAATATAAATACAAATTAAACATATTTATATATATAATTTCGGCATAAATACAAATACATATAAAAAAAATACCATCCAAACATACCCTCATGGTAACTCTATCTTTTACTCATGTAAAATAAACTCCTGGAGGTATAGAATGAAGAGAGAATTGTCAAAAAGAAACCCCATAGAATTGTACTTATAAATAAGATAACAATATCATGAAAACCACAAAAGATCGATGCACTTGGAATTTACATCCATACCCTTTTTACTTAGATTATCTCTTGTTGGAAGAGTATTTTGGACATAAGCTCAACGAAAGAAGGCATTTTGGGATAATAGGATAACTTCCTTAACCATTTTTCCATGCTCAATGGGACAATATTCCCAAAATAGTAATAAGTTGATTTAACAGGGGAATACCACTAACCTTATCGTTTATTATTCTCTTGTCAATGACAGAATAACATAGTATTATTACAATTTCTAGCATGACAAGTGGTTATGTTAAAATTCGAAAGGTAGCAAAGTTGTAGTGGTTTTGGAGAAGATTCACTAAATCTTTCTTCTTCTTTTTTTGGTTTAAATTCAAGAATATATTTTAAAAATTACCATATATATGGGATTTTATTCATGGTAACTTTGGACTTGGATCCTTTAAAGTTCCTCTTTTTAAGATATTGACATGTGGAAATTGTAATTCAAAAATCCAATAAACAAGATCAAGTCCTCCATTAACTATTCTACTCATATGCTTTTTTTATCTTTTTAAATATAAATTTTATTCCTTGTTCTTTTCTAGGACATTTGTTATAAAATATGGATGTTTTATATCTTGTAATTTGTAACATATATATAATGGGGCGGATGCAAGATTATACGACTGGGAGAGCCGGACCTTAATTAAATTAATTTTAAAATTATTTATTAATATTCACTCGCTATTACAATTATATTACATGTTATATGTTCATGAGAATTTTATAATGATTTCAATGTGATATTTTTTAAAACTTCATTCGAAAAATCATTCAAAAAATAATTAAGAGTATTTAGTACATTTCATAAGAGATAATATATATATCACTTGAAAATTAATTATTAATAAAAAATATAAAGTTAATATTTATATAAATTTTGCATTTAATAAAAATAAATCATAAAATATATTTAGATAGGATATTTATTCAATAATTTGTGTTCATTTGTCTAGCATTACATGTAGAAAAAAAATAATGTTATTAAATCAAGTTATATAATTAATGTGTAATGTGATTGCTTTTAGTATAAATAGATAATAAAATATATGTAGATAGGATAATTATTCAATAATTCATGTACATTTAAATAATATTAATTGGAAAAAAGAAAGTTACTAAATCAAATTTAGTGTGCAATCATATTCAAATGTAATATGGATAATAATAAATATTACCTTGCAGTATATTTTGAACATAAAATAGTTATTAATAAGAATTTATTTGGTTTGATAATTTTATGACGAAAGAATTTATATTATTAGTTATTATGAAAGAAAAAGTTAAAAAAAACATACACACACACACACACATAGAGAGAGAGAAAGAGACAGTAGTTAGTATAAAGGAGAAAATTAGCTAGGGTAATAAATACATGTTGAAAAATGTAAAAAAAAGTATATGTACATGGATATAAAAATAGATACTTAATCATTACACCACACCTAGTTTTATATTATAGTTCTCTCTTTATAATATAAATATATATAACATTTTTTTTTTGAAAAACATATCCGGGATCCCCATCCCTCCACCAAGGCCCGTGCCCCCCACCCCCACCCCCACCCCCCCGATATATATATATATATATATAACATTATGCACTATTGTATAATGCATAACATATATATATTATGTATATATGCTATAGATTAATATAATATATGTTACAACCATTAAATATATGTCATTTTTTAATAAATTACATACATTAACATATATCGGTTATATATATACTATAATGCATGTACGTTGTAATATATATTATAATTCATAACTTTTATGGGTATATGTTACAACCACTAATTATACATATTACAGTATAACATTATATTTATGAGATCGGTTTCTATAATGAGTGAAATATTATATAATGTATACAAAGTAAATATATGATAATTATATTGTAATACATAACATTATAATTGTATGATTGGTTTCTTTAATTCTTCTATACAATACTTGTGAGATAATGAGAAAATAAAATTCATAATAAGAAATTAAGGAAAAAATTGAATTAAAAAAAAAAGAAACAAACAAACGAACATATAATATATGATGAATAGATGATATTAGTGGAGGATGAATAAATAATAAAAATTTAACCTTATCCCCGTTACATTTTAAAATTGCAAGTGCCTAACATCTTAGATGAAGAACTTTAGGAAAGTTAGAAAAATTTGAACTTTAGAAGATCTAAATCCCATAAATTTTATTATCGTCTTGTTTGGATTGAAACATCAGCTAACAAAACTATACTATTGTCTAGAAACAATGAACAAAAAAAAAAAAAAACATTTTTTAGATCCCAGGCGTCTAACCTATGCATATACTTTTGATCTAGTCACATAAATACAATGCAATGGACAAACACACACCCCCTCCACCCTCTTTCCCTCTCATTCAATTTAGACAATTACTATCGCTTCATATAGAGGTCTCCACCAGGTCCAAGCCAAATCCGATTCTGGGTCTTAAAAATAGGAGCTAAAATTGGAATTGTCTCCCATGCTTTTGGTTCAGCTCTATGAAATTGGTTGTTTTCGATCTGGTTTTAGAATTGTTTCTTTTTTCAAGTTAAAATTTTAAAAAATAAATAAATGAATTTTATTTCAAACTCAAAATAATAATTAGGTCTAAGAGTATTAAAATATTTAATCAATTTTAAAAAAATTGTTTGGGATGATATTTATTTATATACAAACACTCAAACACATCCAACATTGGTTGTAATATTAACAATATGAGATTACAAAAAAATTTAGAGGCTAAAAATAAAATTACAATACAAAAATAGTCTCATGTTATTAAAAAAGTAGATTTTCATTTTAAAAGAAATTTATATAAACTAAAATATGTATACTTTTAAGTTATATTTAGTTGTTATGTTAATAAAAACACATTAAATACTATGAATGGGTAATAAAATTTACTTTTCACATGAAATTGTTTAAATATTAATAATCATATATCTAACATTATTTTTTAAAGAAATATTGTCTATAATTTTTTAATGGAACCACCGATTCTAAGTCAAAGAACTACTTAAGAACTAAGAAACCAACAATTCTTTAGCCGATTCTAGAACTGTTGATAATAATTCTGGTTCGAAAATGAACTATGCCCATATCTAGCTTCCTAATATTGCAGGAACTAAGATTTGTGAAATAATCAATAAGAAACGTCATGAATAAACTAGTAGAACTGGACAAATGGGCCATAACCGGTGGGTTGGCCCGTTTAACGCACTTTTAAAACGGGTTAGGGTTGATTTTTTCCAACCCGTTTAAAAGCGGCCTAAAAAAAACCCATCCCGTTTAACCCACGAGTTAAAGCGAGTTAACCCGCAACAGGCCGGGTTGGCCCACTTTTTTTTTTTTAGATTAAAATAGGTTTTAAACTTAAATTTGAAACTTAAAATAGGTTGCTTGTCCTCAATGAGTTGTGCGAAGACAAATTGATAGTGTATGTATGTTATAAAGTTATTCATAAAATTTTGTATGTTTTAAGCTTTTATTATTATTATTATTATTATTTATATATTAGTGTTAATAATATTATAGTCCTTCTCGTATAATGGAGGGTTTTATGTTATGTTATTACGGGTATGTCTTTGAACTCCACCTATAAATTATCGACAAAAACTGATGTCAACATCATTCTCTCAACGGATATAATTAGTTTCGATATTCTCTTTCTAAAGTTATAATAGATAAAAATCAAAAAGAAAAAAAATAAAAAAATAAAAAAAGAAAAGATCAAAAGTGCATGCATTAAGCTATTAAGTTGAAACGACAGCTTGAAGAAAGTTGGGAGGAAGTCGGCCAACCTGCCAGGGCGAGTTGATCGCCATCGCCATCTTCTTTGCTAGATAGAGATCTATCATCCGTCTATGTTCTTAGTCCGTCCATAAAAAACGACTTAAAGTTGTCAAATATTAGTATTTTTCACTTGAAAAATCATGAGAGATGACGTTAAATTATAAGACTATTAGTATAATATTGCTCTTTTGTTAAATTTTAAATGAGTCAAGTTAGTGTGCTGGCCCATTTAACCCACCAGCCCGTGTGGGTTGGGTTAGGGTTATAAATTTTGGCCTGTTTATTAAAGTGGGTTAAAATTTATTGGCCCGTTTAATCCACCAGCCCGCATGGGCCGGCCGGGCCGGGTTGGGTTGGCCCATTTAACCTACTTGCTCAGCTCTATAAACTAGCATTTCTATTAGGATAAGCTGTAACTGTTCAACACCTACATAAATTAACCCATAACATTATTTTTAACTTAGAGTTCCTAGCATAAAGACCTAAAATAAGAACCTTTACACTAATATTTCCTTTTTTGCACCTTTCTTTTTTTTTTCTTTTTTAATAAATATGTCATTAATCGATTCTTTTTCTATTCGTAGATACAATCATTTATAAATAGAAGTGATTGCTAGTAAGAACATCCCCTTAAGACGTTTATAAATAAAATAGAAATGTAAATAAAGGAAAGTTTTTTTTTTAAATTGCTAATGTTTTACTTTAAGTTTAATGGGTGTGCTTAGAAATAATGACAACTTAATATTTTTTTTTTTTGCCAGTAATGACAACTTAATTTAAGTAATGCTTATTATGAAAGGTATGGTAAATGGGTCGTATCGTGTCCTCTGCATGCCAAATTTTACGTGCTTTGCGTGCCTCTTGCTTTTATGTGCTTAGCCCATTCGTGCCAGTGTGCCTCGTGTGTCATGCTTCGCATGCCTTTTTTTGGCATGCCATACCATGTTGGGCCATTTAGTTGTATGCCTTCAATCCGATCCAATTTCTCACGGTTTATTCAGTTTTTTTTTTCCAATTTTAACTCACAGTTTTTTTCCAATGGTTTTTGGAATTTTAATTAAATTAATTATTGAAATTACTTACAAATAAATTATTGATTTAAAAATTTAACATTAATAAAATTTAGATATTTATTGAAGCAATAGTTTTAACTCTATTAATAATAATATAAATGACATTATTATTTACATTGATAATAAAAAAAGTAATTAATTTAATTTAAAAAAATAGTGTGAATGTGATGATTGACTACCTTGATCATTAACATTGCTCGAGGGCTGATAGTGATACGATAGTTGTAGCCCTTATGGGGTGGTGGTGGATGATGCACCGGTCGATAACCTACCCATTCGAAGAAATTGTGCATATGGGTACTGATAGAGTTGAGCAAGTCCCCATGTTCTTTTTGGACCTTGGTTATCTGTATTACCGTATTCATTATGTTTTTCGCATTATATGTACCAGATCCAGATTGTTGCTGTGTTTAAGCTTGACCCTACCACTGTCCGTGTCTGTATCCATCTTCCATTACCTCATGGTGTCATGGGAGGAGGAGAGACAGATCATCCAAGTTGAGATCAAAGCTCTATTCATTTGATTTATTTATGTCTCTCGGTTATGCTACAACACATTGATCTCTAATATAATGGTTGGCTTCAGGATCATACTCGAAATCCAACTTTCTTACTATGTCGCTCTTTGTGAATTTGGACTTTGATTTTACTTTCATGTAATTTGAAAGGTCAAATCCCCATGATTTTAGAATGAGTATGATAAGGCGACCATATGCAAGATGGGTGTCCTTTCTCCTAAGCACCTGATGCATGCATTTTTTCACCAAATAGCCAACATCTAATGCTCAGGGATCCATTATTGTGCCCACTAGGTAGACGTCTTCAAAAGAGGCGTTATTTGAATTCTCCCATGAACATATATTGTATCCAATCATATGATAGATTACTCTATAAATTGATAAGAGATCTTTTTGCTTGAGGTGCTTTAAGTGGTTAGATTAACTCTCAGTAGCACATATTGGAGCCATAGCTCAATTAAATACCCGGTGGAATGCATTGATCATATCCCAATTTTTACACAACTCACTACCTTCATTGGTTTGATGGAATGGACTATTTAGATAATCTGGGATAATATGGAGAACATGACCAAACATATAAGTAGTGATAGATGCTCGACTTTGGCATCCACTATCCACTGAAAGAACCAAATTGTCATCTTCTATGACATCGTTTGAAGTGGTATTTGAATAAAACATACAAACGTGATTGATATATGTCTTGTTTGGAAGGTCCATTAGTGCAATAAACTAGTGTTACGTAAGGTGTTAGTAAGTATGCCACTGATTTAATTCGTCCATGTCATAATCTTTACCTAGAAGGATGGAACGAGAGTAGAACTCAGTTTCGTATCATGCTCTTATAGCTGGGGTGAGCAAATTGATATAATCATTATTATCATCACGTGGGTGACAACTAGGTGAAGAAGGTAGACATAGTGATGGGAATGAGGTATGTGTTTTTTCTCAACAGCGGCATCATGCGATAACTTTAGTACAATAGAGTGAACTTTGTGGATGCTTCATTATTTATAGAAAAAGGAACTTCTAATAGAATTGGAAAATCACAAATGCTTGCAAGTGTGATGGTATGAAAATGATACGGGTTGGAATCAATGTGCCTATGTCGGTTGAATGTATATATAGAACCGATGTTGACACATTTAAAAAAAAAAAAGATGGTTTGATGTTGGCATGTCGCTGACCAACGTACCTATGTTGGTAGCTGACTTGAGCATGTTAGCTAGTGGTGTGCCCAAGTCAACCTTAAAGAAAAAAAAATATGGTCAAACGTGGGCACGTCGCCGGCTACCATGCTTACGTCGGTGATTGACATGGGCACGTTGGCAAGCAGTATGCCCATGTCTGCCTTAGAAAGAAAAAAAATAAAGATAGTTGGACATAGGCACATCATCAGACAACGTGCCCATGCCGATGGCTAATGTGGGTATATTGGCTAGTGTGTGTGCCCACGTTGGCCTTAAAAAAAAAAAAGATAGCCGGTCATGGGCACATTGCTTGCCAACATGCCCATGTCGGGGGCTAACGTTATATATTAAGTCTGGGCTCCAGATTGCAACTCTACCCATTTTGTAGCAAATTCAGCTGTTATCATCTACTACTTGTTTTTAATTCAAACACTTTTAATGCTTTCTCGCTTTTTGCTTAAATATCGATATAGCAGGAAACAACAACAACCGGGACAATTTTCCTAACTTTAATGAGTTTGATGACTCATGGATTTTTGGAAACATTATGCATGGTTTTAACAACTTGATGAATCAGATAGGGCATCCCAAATAAGCGGTACCTATATCCTTGCCACATATGCTAGTATATATTCCCGGACAAGAAGTAATTGGAGCGAGGTATTTACAAGCTCCACCAACAGTCACACAACCGCCTTCCATGGCTAGTGGGAACAATAGAGGGAAAACTTTTCGTTGTGTTTAAATTTTTTTCTATCATTACTACACAATTATCTGTAATTATTTTCTATTTGTAGGCAACAACTTTCTCCTCAACTGAACAATCAATCCCAAAGAAGAGTAATAATGACTCTGCCATGATCAGCGGTGCTTCAAGACATCTTAGGAAGAAGACAACAACTGTGTGGAAATATTTTAAAGACACTGAAGAATTAACATCAAGTGGAAAACCTATTAATATGTCGTTTGTCGAACTTACAAAAATAAGTTATCATCTAGATCCCACAATGATACGGAACACTTAAAACGACATATAGAAGCACACATGTCGAAAGGGCATGTTGTGGTAGATGACCCCACCAATGACAATAGCTTCCGCATTGAGTGTGTCGATCTCGTAATATAACAATTCAATCAACGAGATTTACGAGAGTAGTTAGTGGAATGGATGATAACTACAAATATATCATTCCATCATCCAGGTCGATAAACATTAAAAAATGATATGGTTAGCCTTTTTGTGAGAAGGCATGAAGCTTCGAAGGAGCTTTTGTCGAACCTCTCTTCTGGGTATAATCTTCTAAAATAATTAGTTGTTCATGTAATTTTTTAGATTATATGTTGATTTACGATATTTACTTTTAGTTTAGGTAATGCATTTGATTTTGCTTATGTAGTGTCTTTCGCACCTCATATGTGTGGAAATCTCCCATTAATGATATACAATCTAGCCATATATGCGTAACCGCTCACTGGATAGATGAACAGTGGTCAATCCATAAGTGGATTATTTCTTTCAAGCTGTTCTAGGAGAAACACACTGGCCAAACAATAGGAAATAACATATTGGAAGCCACCTAATCGCACGGTATATAAACTACATTTATTAATATATCGTTCGACAATGCATCAAACAACATTGGTGCCATTCGTAATTTGAATCAATCATTGAAGCCAATGTGCAATGGAAAGTTCTTTCACGTCTGATGTGTCAGCTATATTTTCAATTTGGCAGTGCAAATAGGCCTTGCAGCTTGTGGCCTTGAATTACAAAAAAGATAAGATATGCAATCAACTTTCTTTGTGCTTCACGGAGATTTAAATAGATTTGTGGATTTTGTCGAGGCATACCATTTAGTGGAAAATATGCCTACACTTGATTATGTAACTAGGTGGAATTCTATATTCAAAATACTTAACCTGGTATTGAAGTGTAGAAGGGCTCTAATGTATTTGTACAATACCCTACTCAATCCCTCTAATCCTATCATTAGTCTGATGAAGAGTCGGGATTGACAAATAACACATACACTTAAAGAGGTCTTGAAGGTATTTCTTAGCCTAACACAGCATTTACCTGGTTGCTACTAGCCCACTAGCAATTGGGGTGGACGAGTTGGTGGAAGAAGAGGACACACATGATGCCGGTGCTTTCCATATTGGCACAGGATGTTTTGGCTTCTTCGGCTTCAACATTTTCATTAGAGTCAGTTTTCAGTTCAGGTGGACGAGTCCTCAAACCTCACTGCCATAAGCTAAAAGTTGCCATTATTGAAGCATGTGTGTGCTTAAAAGATTGGTTCGATACTGTTAGCAGGAAATAGACGGACGCACACTTTTGATGGCCCGATGATAGTAACTCGAGATTGGAGAGTTATTGTCACCATCAGATTTGTAGCACCAGACACAGACAAAACAGTATGGTGGGCCTAGAGAAGGTTCCTAAGAGGGAGGGTATATGGTTGATAACTTCTTTTTTGTAAGTATTCTTGTATTTTTTCGAAGTTAAAAAATGTTACTAGTAATGTTTATTTTTCCATCGATCTCAATGCATTTATTAATTTCCTTTATTTAACAATTTGCAATTATTCTAAATAAATTAATTAAGGAAGTTTAACATTTAATATAAATTAATTATTATTACAATATTAGTTGATAATTTCATTTTTTTCATTTCATACAAAAATTTGAAGTTAATATCTAATATGTTAATAGTAATATAATTAAAATCATTTAAAAAAATAAAATATACTAAATATATTAGATTTTTTTTAAGAAGACAAATATATTTAATTAAAATAATAAAAATAATTTATTTAAATATAATTGAAAGTAAATTAAAAAATAAATCACTATTTTTATATTATTATTTAAAAAAGGCATATAAATTAATTACTATTACAATATTATTTGATAATTTCATTTTCTTTTATTTCCTAAACACTATTGAAGTTAATATGTTAATAATAATACGATTGAAATCATTTTAAACAAATAAAATATACTAAATATATTTTATTTTTAAGAAGATAAATACATTTAATTAAAATAATTTATTTAAATATAATTTAAAATAAACCAGAAAAATAAGTCACTATTTTTATATTACCATTTAAGAAAAAGGCTCACGTGTTGGTTCGCATGTCTTACATGCCGTGTAGTGCTGGCCCACTTATTTTGTGTACCGCATGCAGGCTCGCGTGTGCTCATACTTTCATCTTTTTCCTTTGCGTGCCATACTAGACCCGCATGCCGCAGTTCATTTATCATGCTTAATATTTATGATACATAAGTAATGTTAGAGATTGTGCTTACATATATAATTAAGCCTTGTATTTTTAAAAGATATTTTATATTGGTTCAAACATTATCATGATATACTCACTTGAGTTTGATTCAAAAATATATTATTAGATCAATTTGACTTTAAGCTACTTGAGTAGTTAATTGAATTTAGTTTGAACTTTATATTATATAGTTTGGCTAACTTGGAATCCAATTAAATTTGGGTAAAGTTTATTTGTTAATCAAGTTTAAGTAGGGTTTAGATATTAATATTATTTTACTTAGAATATATATGTGTTTCAAATCAAGCCTAAGAAAATTTAATGAAATTGAATTTGAAATAGAATCTAAATGTTACTTTGAGTAGCCTCAAATTCACGCATTGAAATTTCGATTCGAATTCGGGTTGAAGTTTAATATTAAATGATTTCAACTTCACTCGTTTATGATCCCAGAGAGGATTCTGTCGATTATTATTTAATTTGGCATTTATCTTGTTGTGAGGGGTGTGTAAGTGGCTATAAAGCCCACGCATATAGGACAAAGACAAATCAAGTTGTAAGGCGTGGAACATCTGATGTGACAAACACCAATAGATTTCCAATCCATGACAATGTGAAACATGAGTTTTGCGATCGGAGATTATCGGAAAAATAAGCTTTATTTATTTATTTATTTTATTACATATGAAAGAAAATTTCAACCTCAGACTTCTTATCTGAAAGATTAGGAATATATTATTAGACTATAATATCATTAACAAGCTTTATTTATTTACTAGATTTTGATTTTTTTCATAGGTTTACTAGTTGATATTTGCTTTGTTTTCAAGAGCCCACATTAAAACCTTTAGTTTTTTAGTCAGTTAAAGGTGATCGGTTGATTGCTAAAATGACCTAAATTTTATTACATAATTTTAGTTAGAATTAGTATGATAAACTAGTTTTAATGGATGAATTAGTAAGAACTACTAATTTGTCACTCTAAGATAAATGAATATCCTTTAGAAATAAAGATAAATGGTCATCATGGTATATAGGTAATACCGGGAGCGTGATAATAGATAAACAAACCTTGTAATTTTAAAAGAAGTTCTAAATATGCAAACACCATCATAAAATATTTATTTGTGTATGGCTTGAGAATAGATGAGACTAATTTGACTTTGAACTATTTAAGTAATTAATTGAATTGAGTTTGAATTTTATAATGTTTAGTTTGTTCTACTAACTTGCAAATTCAATCAAGTTTAAGTCAAATTTAAGTAGATTTTGGATAGATAATATTTTAATTAGAATATATATGTATATTAAATTGAGTCTAAATAGATTTAATTAAATTGAATTTGGGTTTATTTAATGCTACTTTGAGTAGGCTTAAAATTAAAATTTTAAATTTAATAGAATTGAATCAAAATTGATTTAAAATTTCAAGTTAAGTTTGAGTATAGTTAAAAAAAAAAAAAGAATATCCAGTATGACCAATTCATTAATAATTTTATCAATCAATTGTCCTAATGAAAAATCCATCGATGGTGATTCAACTTGGCGTTTATCTCGTTGGGAGGGGTGTGGAAGTGGTTGCAAAGCCCATCCATGCATATACGACGAAAGGCCATTCAAGGTGTGCGGCGTCTCATGAGTGGCTACAAACTTCCAAAGCCTGTGCAACCTATACCTATGATGTGACAAACACCAACCAATTTCCAATCCATGGCGATGAAACCACTCCATTTTTGCGGTTGAAGATTATCGGAAAATAAGCTTTATTTATTTATTTGGCTTCACTTTTTTTTTTTTTTGGCCTTTTCATAGGATTACTAGTTGATATGCTTGCTTTGTTTTCCAGAACGGCCTCCGTTAAAACTTTTATTTATTTATTTATTTAGTGAATTAGAGGCAATGATTGAATTATGAAAAAGGTCCCAATTTTATTATATATGGATGTATTTGTTTTTTTATATTTTGATCGTTTTAGTGTTATATTTTATTTTTTTTTAAATGAAGGTTTGTTAAAAAATAGATAATTGACAGTTTTAATAATAAACAAACTAAATAGATACTATAAAAATATGATATATATATAAGTTACAAATGTAGATCTAGTTTAGATATGATGCCAATAAAAATTAGACAATCCAAACAGATTATAAATTTAGTTAGATTTAGTATGGATGAACTAGTCATCATAATAAAACACAACTTAAGATAATAAATGACTTTATATTAACATCTTGGGTAATATTATAGAATTGAGTTCTTTAATACCATAGATCCAAGATGGAAAGATGGTTGCTAGGATAAATCTAAATATGTTAGGTAGCCTGAAGTGTGAGCATATCTGTTTTTGGTTTAATGGTCCAATGATAAAATAGAACTACTTGGAGAAATTTAAACGATGATTGTTCTGACAAGCCTATTTTCTAGTCCAGTTTGTATAATTTGGAAGTATCTTAATTTTTTGTCTAGTTATCATGATATTATATTTTTATTATTTTTAAACATATATTTATTAAATATAAACGTCAATAAAAAATTAATATTTTTACTCATAAATAAATCAAATAAATTCAATATATATATAAGATAAATATAATATAAATAAACTACAAATACAATTCTAATATAAATATAATATAAATAAAAAATAGACAAACTAAAGAGATCTATCTGCATTGTGAAGAAGCCTTTGTTTTATTACAATTTCAGGGGAAAAAAAGGCATTATAATAAAAAGACACACTAAAAAGAGATTTCAATCGAATCGGTGATGATGGAATTTTTATGGGTCTTTTCTCCACCGGTGATGACGACTTTAGGGAATTGATGTGCTGGCAGTGGAACATGCAAGTGTTTTAAGATTTAAAAATTAAAATAAATAGCGCTAGAAGGAGGGCTTGAACCTCCGACCTTGTGGTTAACAGCCACACGCTCTAACCAACTGAGCTATTCCAGCAGGCGTTATTGGATTTATATATTAAATTATATAATTAAATAAAAAGAATTAGTGGAGCCCTCCAGGTCAGGGCCGACCACTGTGGCCTTTGACTCACAAAAGATTCAAAGCCGGAAGAATAAAAAGAAAGAAAGAAGCAGGCCCAACATAATTGGACAATGTTTTCTCTTTTGCAATCATCAAGCCCCTCGTTTGCAAATTCTTCTAATGGATTTATCGTTTTACTGAAGGTCTTATGATTTTACATGAAATCAAACGTATGGGGATTTTGCTTGGGATACGAGTGCATATTGTTGCTATGATATATGTATTTTTACGTATATCTATTAATATTAAGTGAATGTAAAATATGACAATTTCTTTATTCATGTAAAAAAATAGCAGATGGTTTATTTATCTTATACTCTACTCTCTCTACTAGAACACAACTCCACAGTATTACTCCTCTTTCTCTCTACTCTTTATAGTGTCCACACCTCGATAACAAAGCTTCAAGCTTTGTTTTCTTTTTTTCTTTTTTTTTTCCCCTCACACAGATCACTGGTCAATCACATACTAGTTTTTATTATTAGGCTAAAACATATTACTTACCATATAAATCTAAAGTTGTTTGAGTATCTCGATTGAGAGAAGATGTTTGAAATTTGAAATTAGATTTATAAAGTCATAGTTTCTTTTAATCATACTTCTCATGAAATAAACACTATAGACAAAAAAAAAAAAAAAGTCTCCTTATTTTATATGCATGTAATAACAGAATTAAAAAAAAAAAATGGAATGACGAACACATGCAACTTTACTTCAATTATATATTATTACTAATCAAGTTGTATAATCAATTTATGGTTAATGTTGAAAAATCTCATTTGTATCGTAAATTGATAACAAGTTCCTAGTAATTTATATAATTCTATAGCATTAAGAGTAATCATTTATGGATAAATTACTTTTTGCATATATATGTATGTATTTTCACTATTTTTCATTTTGTACAATGTATATTTAAGAATAAATGGATATATGATTGTATAATTTCATATTTGTATCCTATCATGTAATCACAATTTCTTTGATTTTGGAATCGGACCCTACCTTACAATATGTCGAAACCATTCCACAACCTGTATCCAGTAAACCAAGGGGTAGTGTATATTTCTTTTCCGATTACTCTTGGACTTGACCCAACGGGTCATCCTACAATATGAATGGAGTTTCAGTTTGCATAAATAGCAAACATGAGTTAAGTGATATCATGGGTAGCTTGGTAAAAACACTTTGACACTTAAGTTACGCAGGGATTCTCAAAGAGTAGAGAATATAACACCAATTGATTAATAGAGGGTAAGTGATAATTGAATCATCTCAATACTCAAGTCAAAAAGATTGGTTGATGGCTTACTACAAAATGTAGAAAGACGGACTATAGGAGAAGATGCTCTCATGAAGGCTCTCTAGAACATCCCCCCCTCCCTATCCTTCATATCAAGGGATTTAATAAGGATGGTTTGACCATTTAAAGAGAATACGCAGTTGCCTATCTTTATCCTAAGTGTGGTCATGGTTACCAAGTGCTTTTTTTTTTTTCCCCGGTAGGAAAATAGATTCTTAATGAGTAATATTAATAATTACAAGGATTAATAGTTGCATTATGTGGCCCAAAATACAAGTCTACTGAAATAAGAGGTTCATGAATAAAAGATTCTTTTTACACATCTCTATACATTCCAAAAGATTTTATATCCTAATGTACGAGGTTCAAAAGTTGCTCAAAATGAGTAATGATTAGTTTTTCTTCTTCTTTCATGATTTGAGCCTCTTATGCCAACATATTAGTGACTTTGTTTGTCTCCTATGACAATGATAAACTCTATTTGCTCGATGCTTCAATAAGCCTTCATTGCAAGAAGAAATCAAACTTAAGTATTTAAGCTTTGGGTTTTAGATGCATGCTAGGTAATTTACAGACATTATTGAGTCAGAGTTGATCTCCACATTTGTGATGTTGTTTTATAGGCATAGATTCAGTCTAATCAAGATTGCTTATAGTTGGTAGCCAGGATATCCAACTGGCCCAACTTCTTTGTTATGCCTAGAACCTAGTTACCTTATTTTGAATCACTGCTCCCATAGTTGCATCTCCAGCTCTATGGTTCACTAAGCCATCGATGTTTAGTTTAAACTACCCCATTGGTGATGGTCTCCATGTGATATTCACTCTTTCAATTTTGAAATTTTTTTTTTTTTGTTTTGATGTGTGCCCATAATTCAAGGACAAAGATGTATATTTGCTCCTTTGGATCTGCAACTCTGCTTGTTTGATTAAATATCAAAAAATTTCTAGCTTGCCAAATCTTCCATAAGGTCGCACCAAAGATAAAGGGCTTTGGTGGTTTATTAAGTGTTTTTGGTTTTCTTGTGATGTGATGTTGTTTTTGACCCATGGTATTAGTAAAGGATGGTTTACGGGATCGTAAAGTTGAAGGGATTCCCATTTGCTGACAATGCTGTTGATTGTATGACATGACTTTAATGCATGAGCAATCGTTTCCCTATGATTATTGCATCTAAGGTAGCCTTGAGAAAGGTTTGTATTTCTTTTCTTTAGGATTTGAGATATGGGAAGATTATCATTACAAGTCCTCCATAAAACACCTTTATTTTGGGCAGTTTGCAAGATTTCCAAATCCCAATTATCCTTTTGATGTAGGATAGATATAGCTTCAAATCTGCAACCGATTGCTTGTAAGGTAGTTATCCATCCTATGTCTAGCCTAACATCTCTTTTTTTTTTTTTTGGATTTATGCGGATAGATGGAGGGCATCAATAACTTTCTTGATTAGGTTTAATATAGGGAAGCTAATAATTTCTTCCTTCCATCTACAATTTTCCTACTAGCACCTTAGATAGTGACATTTTCATTATCTCGTGGTAGAGGACCTTAGATTAGGTTTCTTATTAGGCTATATCCACCCCACTAGTCTAACAAAAAGTTTGTGGTTTGCCAACTTCCTATAATACGGAAGCCATGTTGGTCCATCCATTTTTCATTCTCTTGTATTTCTTTGCCTAAGGAAGAGGTGGTCTTTAGAGGGTCTCCATAAGGGATTTGTCTTAGGTGCTTATATTTTGCTTAAATGAGTTTGACCCATTTTATTTTCCCTACTCTCCACTCACTCCATTTCTTTATTGAGTTGTTCTATGATAAAAACAAATTATACTCATCTTTCATGGAACAAACCATGTTAATTTGTTATGATTTTTATAGAAATCAATAGGAATCGGTACTTAAGTGTGCTTAAATGTCATATTTAAGGTCTTGAACAAGTTTCATCACATTTGAAATTATAGCACAAAGTACAGCTGACAAAATAGAATCAACACCGCCGGTGTAACCTTCAACATGGACAAAAATTTTATTCATCACCGCTGGCATAGAAAACAGGAATCATCAACTTTTAGGAAAATGAACTAATGCCAGCTTCTGGGAATTTAACACCATTGGCGTATAGCCAGTGTAAGCTGCGAATAGAATTGAAAACTTAAGCACCATCAGCAATATTGTCAGCCTTCATCAATGATCAATATCGGTGTTCAATGTTATCATCCAACGTCAGCTCCTTGAGGATTTATGCTGCCGGTGTATAGGCAATGTAGACAATGCATAGTAGCAAAATTATTAACGTTGTCACCAATGCCGCCCATTGCACCACCAGCGTAGCATGGCTAGAGAATTGTCTGAAATCAACGAACGCCGGCAAATTTTTATTCCATTCTGCCAGTATAAAAGCAATGTTGATAGTTGAAAGAAGAAAGCCGACATTGTTCTTTTCTTTAGTTTAAATTTCAACGAACACTGGTAGGGTACGTCGGCGACGTACATTGGGTAACTGCTGGTGTACATTGTGGCTGTTCAAATTCCAAGTTTTGTTCTATAAGAATGGAAACCAGATCTGATTTGTTTTCAATACTTAGACATTAGAGAACCCTAGAATAGAGAGATTATTGTACTAGAATGAGTGGCTAAATTCTTGTTTTCTAGCCAAAGGATTGTTATAAGACTCAATTCTTCAAGAATTGTGAGATCGAATTGAATTATTTTGTTTTTGTTCTTGTTTTGGGTATTTATGTATCCTATGATCTTTTTGATTTTACTATCTTGTTTGATTGATGCAAATTTGGATCTGTTTGATCAATTAGCAAGGTGATAATCTGTCAATTAGAATATAAGATCCGTAATTATTTGATTGTTCTAATGTTTGTAACACAATGACATGAATGATTATAAGACAAGTAATCGATTTATGTTATGAGGATATATAATCTGATCTAAATAGGTTAAGCATTTGATTTGTTGGTCAGAATTGATCATCTCTCTTGTTTTTCATGCTTTCCATAAATTAAATCCTAAGAGCTTGTTTAGGATTGCTTAGTCAAAAAGGGAAATAACAAAAAAACTTGTTTTGGTTATTGATCAAGTAAGGAGAGATAGGTTGTTCGAGCTTGTTAACAATCATAATCAATTTATTTGAGATAAAAAACAAAGATTTTTGCATCAATGATCAATTATGTGAACTGAGTTGTGGTAATAGCTTTGGTTAGGAATCCTTTGATATTGAATCAACTCTTAAACTGTGATTGCTTGTTTTAGATACAATTAGCTTTCGTTGAATTTCACAACCTCCCCCCTTTCCTCCCCTTTCTTTTCTTATTCTGATCTCTGAATAGAAATAGAATTTGACCAATCTCTTTGGATCGACCCTACTCACTGTTATATACAAATTATATAAATTTTGAGAGTAGGATAATATATTTGTTAGATTCGATACCTATCAAATTTTTGTTGTAAATCCCCGAAATTTTTTATCCAAATTAAAGACCTAAACCCTAATCGGGAGTCAAACGGATTCTTAGGTCAAACAAAACCCTAGTTTACCGTAACTTTTTAACTCCGGCATTGCCGTTTTCTCAAGCCCTAGAAAACGAAGTTGGAAAAATTAACTCGAATAGTTCGTAATAACCATAGGTTTTATAAAAGTTTCAGTTTCGCGAATTTCGGATGTCCTTCGAACCCGAACGGACACAGTTCTTGGAAAATGTGTCCGGAGGCCGGAATACTAAAAATATTCCGAATACACCGTTAGACTCGTAAAAATATAAGATTTCCAAAAATATCGATTTCGTAATTTTTCGATAACTAAAAATATCAGATATCGCTTTTATACTCGTATTTTCTTACTACCGGTATTAAATTGTCATGTCTACTTTTACATTACACTATTTTCTACTATTCTACACTATTCATCTATCTCTACTTTTTCTTACAACCTATTCTTACAACCTATACACCTATTTCTTACACATTTTCATTTCCAATACAATTTCACATCTTTCATTTCTTACTTTTAATTAACAAAAAAAAAAAAATTAATTTTTCCTCCCCATACATCAAATTGGCGCCGGCCCTCTCTCTCCATGCTCAATTTGTTTTAATTTCCAATTATTTAATTAACACAATTTATCTCCCACATTTTCCTATAAATACCCCTCATACCTTCACTTCTTTCACACTTCTTCTTCTCTAAAGTTACTATAAATCTCTCCCAAATTCTTTCAAGATTCTCTCAGAAGTCTTCTTAAGTTTAGTTTCCTTTAGGTAAGAAATTCTCAAGAATTCTTCATGTTCATCTACTTAGTATGAGCTTAGTGTATGTTTTCTAAAACCATGAAGGTTAAGAAAGCAACATTAGATTCATACTTTGTTTTTGTTCATAATATCAATCTCTTTATGTTCCTTTATGTTCTTTATATTTCCTTTATGTTCTTTACTATCTAATATATCTATATAGCTATATATATTATTTAGAGCATATAAGCTCATTGTCTTACAATTTATTTATCTTTCATGCAATTTATTTACTCCATTTCAAGTTATTTAAATTCAAGTTGATTTTAAGACTAGTCATTCTAGTCTTAGACTTGTCCTCATCAAGTCAAAACAATTCTTTTCTTTTTCGGGACTAGTCTTTTCTTAGTCCCGGGGTACCTTGATGAAGCTAAGGTCCCAATACTTGATTTACTTATTTAAGCTTTCAAGTTATTATGTTCTTTATATTTCTATAGTTATGATTCATATTCATGCATGAACATAATGTTTTTGTCTCAACAAAAATAAATGAGAAAATGTTTTCTTAAATTAAAGATTCTTTCTAAGAAATAAATATAGAAAACGGATTTCTAAAAACCCATGAACATGTAGGAATGATTTCTTACATAAACAAAAGGTTTTATGAAAACTTATCTTTTATAAAGAATAGAAATTCTTTGGAATCATTACAAGAAATAAAAATGTCATTTTGCTACTTTTGAAATCCAAGTTTAAAAATAAAACCACACTTAGAAATTAAAGTAATTACAAGAGATTTCATTTAGAAATAGAATATTCATCTTAATAACTAAAGATCTTTCAAAAGTAAAATAGAATCTCAAGTTCAAAATCTTTTAAAACCTTAAATTTTTAATTGAGACAACTTCATTTACTTCATACATTGTTATGAGTCATTACAAATATATATATACCTTTCAAAAGTTTACAAAATAATTAAATATTTATCTTTTCAAATGAGCTTTGTTACAAGAAGAAAAACAAGTGTTTGCAAATTCGTGGCAAATCTGGACGCTGTCTTTTCGGAACCCAAACGACTTAGTTTTATGAAAATAAGCTTAGAAATGCGTAGATCTTTTCGAGTAGGTAGAAAACGATATATATACGCGAAATTCCGAGTTAAAATGAGCAAGTTATGGCCATTTTAAGTTGGAATTTCCCCTTATACGATTTTACACGATTTTAAGAAAAGATTAGAATCTTCAAGATAGAATTTCATGAAATACTCATTTTGGGTATTCTTCTTGATTAGATAATCACGAGGAGGATTGTTGTATCCCGAGGATTACTACGATTAAGTGGAATTTCCGAACGACCCATCCAATTCAAGAAGGTGTCACCATGGCCGAGTGAGTTACTTCCCGTTAATTTTCCTCATACTCTTGATTGTGCTTGTAAAATTAGTTGCACTAGAATCTAAGCCAAAAATCAAAAAGAAGTGTATGATAATATGTTGAAAGGATACTAAGTATATCGAAACCCGATTTGATTGTAATAAAGTTGTATGTATATTAATGTCTTGAATTGTTTGAATTGGTTGATCACTTGAAAGAAGTTAAATGTAACTACTAGACTTTAATTAAAGAAATTATTCATGCACTTCATATGTTGAGTCACATTGCATTCACTACTATACAATTGGTGGGACAAGTGTATAATAGTGGTGGTAGACATAACCGGTATATCATGTAAGTGGCGAGTAGGAGCCGGTAAAACTACAAAATTGGTGGCTAGTAGGAGCCTGTAATAACTACATGTTTTTGATGGCGTATAGGAGCCGGTAAGATCTATAAAAGTGTTTTTAAAAGTTGTGGCTGTAATTGGCCTGAATACCCAACCCCGAATGAAGGGCGTAAATTCATTCAACATATGATTCCCGGAAAGTCATATGTCTTGTATGCTCACGTGGTTGTTGCATTTCATACGTTTGAATAATAAACTTGATTGATAATTTACTTCGAGTATGAATTTTGGGATTTACTCACTAAGCCCATAAGCTTAACACCCCTATAGATATTTGTATTCTCAGGAACACCATTTTTGTGCCCGAGGTCTTCCAGTCCGTATACGTTTTATGTTGAAGCTTTTGGAGGAAATCTACTCGAAGACTTAGATTAGAATTCCTTTGAAATCTTTAATTTTGGATTTATGAAGTTATCTCGATCCTTGGAATTAGCGGGGGTATGCCCCTAAGAAATTATGTAACAGACCTTTGGTTATTTATGATATGATATATTTATTTCTGGATTCTTGTATGTTTATCTTACTTGCTTAAACTATGCTTCCCAAAAGCGTCTCCTATTACCGTGTTAGACGCCTTACATATAATACTAAGGCTTTCGCATGACTAAGGTAGCCATTCTTAAGCCTTGATATTATATGTGGCGGACTGCCACGTTTAGGGTACCCTTCGGGGCGTGACAGTTTAAGTTGGTATCAGAGCAACAAGTTTATAGAAATAAAGGTAATAGGAATAAATCTAGAATAGAAAAAGATAGATAGGTTTACGAAAGGACTTAGATAGAATTAGATGAGTCTAGAAATTCTCAAAAAGGAGAATTTATGACCTCCCTTGTCCTTTAAAGTTTACCTTGGAGAAGTTAGGGTTAAGGCCCAATGTTGAATTAGAAAAGAAGAAACCCTTGTGGATTACCGATTAAAAGTAGGAAGCCCCTGTAAGGAGTTTTCCCTATTAGACAGACTTAGAAGTTTCTTACGATATGGAATGTCTTATGTACCATTACAACCCCTATGCTCCAAAAAGCTACGTTCTTTTTCCGAAATAATAGATGTTTAGTTTTCCGATTTTCGAGTTTGGAATTCCATAGGACGATTATATATCTAAGCCCACGATGAGCCAGTAGATCATGGAAGATAAGGATATTTCCAACCAACATAAAGCCAGTCAAGATTTCAAATGACCTGATGAGAATATCCCGAATCGAAGACGATCTCGTGTAAGAAACCTGATCGAGAAAGAAGTGACGGAAGTATCCAATGAGGAGCATGCAGCAGACGAAGTTTGATCAACGGGAGCCAAGCAAGTCTAGAAATCAACCCTCCCGCAAAGGAAAAAGAATGATGGACCGAAGCAACTTGAAGCTGTTCGTAACTAAGATGGCTAAGGACGACTTGAAGAAAAGATCAAAGAAAGAAGGAAGGATCCACATGAGCAATCCCATGTGTCCAAAAGAATTCTGTAACCAGATCGACTTAGGATATAGGATCGATTAGTAGATTAATTTATGTTTTCGAAAAAGTGTTTAATATTTGTTGTATTTTGAATTTCTTTTACCTTGATTTCTTTATAAGATTTTATTCCCTTCTATACTTTTAATTAAATATTTTGGTTTAAACAAATTTCATCTCTTGATTTAGTTGCTTAAATTTCTCTTGTGTGATATTTCCCTTTATATGTTTATTTCTTTGAAAATTTCCGCAATTTCCGTAACTTAGTATGTAAAAGACTTAATAATCTAGTATTTACGTAAACGATTAAAACAGCCGACCTAGAAGGGGACGACCAAGGATGAGGCAGGCATCAAATAACCCGCCTGAAGAAGTTAACCAACCAGAAGTGCCCCCTGGCTCCTGCCCCAGACCAGCAAGGCAATCTCCAAGCCACTCTGGGTCAATTAACACAGCTTCTTAATGTGTTAGTTCAACAACAACAGAGGAATATGCCACCTCCCGCACCAGCTCAAGCACCACCCCAGCAGCACCCCAAGCATCTGTACATGGACCAGCACCTGATGCTCAATCACATACAGCACCCTGCCGCCTCCGCCACCACCTCGACCATACAGAACTTCACTCCCAGATTTTATCAAAAGTAACCGTTACTTTGACGGAGCTTTTGGGAAACCCGATGAGGCTGAAGATTGGCTCGCGCAGATAGAACGGTCTTTTGCCGCCTATGAAGTTCCTTATCATCTTCGAATAAGCTATGGTACTTATATGTTGAGGTTCAACGCCCGCATCTGGTGGGAGTCCAAGAGTAGGGAATTGCCGCCACCCATCACCTGGGACATGTTTCGGAATGAGTTTCTGGAAAATTATTTCCCTGGAAGTTTAAGAGTAAGGTATAGTGCGGATTTCTTGCACATATCCCAGAGAGGAAAATCCATAGAACAATATGAGACGGAATTTAGCCGACTCCTGCAGTATGCTCCGGATTCTTATAAGTACAGTGAGGAGCTGAAACGACAAGTGTTCCTGAATGGGTTAGACGAGGACTTAAGGATGCGATTAGAAGAGTTTGACATTCGCACCTTCAGAGAATTGGTCGAAAGAGCAAGAATTGTTGAAGGGGCCAAGAAAAGGAAAGCTGGGACTTCTGAGAAGAAAGTACATGTGTTTGGAAGGAAATTTCAACCAGGAACAAGCTCCAATTTCCCTTCCAAGAGGTTTAAACCAATTAGCAACTTTAAGGGAAGGGTTTAGTGGACAGAAGGATAATTCCAAGATAACAGCAAATTGTTGGAAATGCAAAGGAGCGCATTACCCGAAGAGATGCCCCCTTCTCCAGAACAAGTGTTATTTCTGTGGTGACCCGAGCCATAAGATTCCGGATTGCCCAAAGAAAGCTTCTACGACTTGTTTCGTATGCAAGCAATTGGGACATTTTGCTAACGAGTGTCCCCAAAGGAATCTCCCAGCAAACCGACCTGTTGGATCCTCAGGAGGACTTGCCCCGACAAGGAGTGGGAATGGAAGCGGAAGTCGCTCGGCATCATCTATGCATGGGCTGAGAATTTATAACCTTGAAGGGCAATGGGTCTGCGAGGAGGATGCCGAAGAAGGAGTAGAGTTGGCTGCCCTGGACCATGGAGAGGAGTATGACTATAGCTTGGTTACAGGTTAGCCTCAACCAAATATATGTCTGTTTTGATATCTGTTGAGTATAAAGTTATGATGTATGTTGGAAATAATAGATATCTAGGAAACCTTTTTAAGGACAATAAGACTAGTAACACGCGCGTCTTGAACGCAGGAACCATACAAATAGGGGACCTAACCGCTTATACCCTCTTCGATACCGGTGCAACACATTCCTTTGTTGCCACTAGTGTAGCCTTGAAGACCGGTTTACCTATCACCACAATCACAACAAGTTTTCGTATAAAAACCCCCACCGGTAGTGTGGTGACTACCAAAGAAGTAATAAGGAATTGCCCCATGAAGATACAAGGCCATGAAGCAACTACCGATCTTATAGTAATAGAAATCAGCAAGTACGAAGTGATTCTCGGAATGAGTTGGTTGTCCATGGTGGAAGCAAAGGTAGATTGTAGAAATAAAAAGGTGGAATTCATGGACAAGATGGAAAGAAAGCTACGTTTTTGGGAAATGCAACTTCAAAAGTTTGGAGTTAAGTTCGTTTGAGTAATTGAAGAGTTGAGGAAGGAGTTGAAAGTTATGTGGGAAGTACGGAGGAGGATAAGGAAAGACCCAACATTGACGACATCCCCATCGTTAATGAATTCTCTGATGTTTTTCCAGAAGAATTGCCTGGGTTACCCCCAAAACGAGAAATCGATTTTGAGATCGATTTGATGCCAAAGCAGAACCTATATCCAAGGCCCTACCGAATGGCACCTGTTGAGCTCAAGGAACTTAAGAAGCAATTACAAGAATTGCTTGACCAAGGATTTATTAGACCAAGTGTCTCGCCTTGGGGAGCTCCGGTATTATTCGTGAAGAAGAAAGATGGATCGATGAGGCTGTGTATTGACTATCGAGAACTCAATAAGGTCACTATCAAGAATAGGTATCCATTGCCAAGGATTGACGATCTCTTTGACCAACTACAAGGAGCAAGTGTATTCTCACGCATTGATTTGAGATCTGGATACCACCAGCTGAGGATAAAACCAGAGGATGTGTCAAAGACCGCTTTTAGAACCGGTATGGACACTATGAGTTCATGGTCATGCCATTTGGATTGACTAATGCACCAGCTGCTTTCATGGACTTGATGAATCGGTGTATAAGCCGCTCTTGGATAAATGCGTGATTGTCTTCATTGATGATATTTTGGTCTATTCTAAAACACGGGAGCAACACAAGAACATCTGAGAATGGCATTACAAACCTTAAGGGAGCACAAGTTATATGCCAAATTATCCAAGTGTGACTTTTGGTTGGACCAAATATCTTTTCTAGGACATGTTATCTCAGGGAAAGGAATATCAGTAGACCCTGAAAAGATTAAGGCCGTAATGGAATGGAAACAACCAAGGACGGTGACTGAGATTAGAAGTTTTCTTGGATTAGCTGGCTATTACAGGAAGTTTGTGCAAGATTTCTCAAAAATAGCTAAGCCTAACTCAGTTGACCCAGAAGAATGAAAGATTCATTTGGAATGAGAAGAGGGAACAAAGTTTCCAAGAGTTAAAGCAACGGTTGGTATCTGCTCCAATTTTAACCTTACCCGATCCAGAAAAGCCATATACCGTCCATAGTGATGCGTCAAGAAATGGCTTAGGATGTGTGCTTATGCAAGAAGGGAAAGTAATTGCTTATGCTTCACGGCAGTTGAGGCATGAACAAAATTACCCGACGCATGATCTTGAGTTAGCCGCAGTTGTCTTGCTCTCAAGCTTTGGAGGCACTACCTATATGGCAGAGATGTGAGATTTATACGGACCATAAGAGCCTCAAGTATTTATTTACACAAAAGGAATTGAATATGAGGCAAAGGAGATGGTTGGAGTTGATCAAAGACTATGATCTTGGAATAAATTATTGCCCTGGAAGAGTGAATGCGGTAGCAGACGCTTTGAGTCGGAAGAACCATGGAGAAGTTGCAGCCATGCTCACAACTCAAAAAGAACTCATAAAGGAATTCGAGAGATTGAGCATCGAATTTGTGGGGCAAAGTGCGGAAATGGAAATTTCCCATTTGGTAATGGAGCCAACCCTGATCGATAGAATCAAAGAATCTCAACGATATGATGAAGTCATACAAAAGTTGAAAAGTGAGATACAGGGGGAAGGTATGACGATTTTGAGATAGATGAGGAAGATGTAGTAAGAATGAAGGGAAGATTATGTGTACCAAATGATGAGGAGATGAAAAAGGAAATAATGGATGAGGCGCATAACTCGGGATATACCATGCACCCCGGTGGTACCAAGATGTACCAAGACCTTAAAAGTCGCTTTTGGTGGAATGGTATGAAAAAGGATGTAGCTGAATTCGTAATGAAGTGTCCCATATGTCAACAAGTAAAGATTGAACACCAAAGGCCAGGAGGACTTTTGAAACCATTAGCCATACCAGAATGGAAATGGGACCAAATTACCATGGATTTCGTACCCCGAACATTAGCCGGATATGATGCCATATGGGTAATTGTGGATCGACTTACCAAGTCAGCACACTTCATCCCCATCAACATGACCTACTCGATGGAAAAGTTGGCCCGGCTATATGTAAGGGAGATTGTGAGACTGCATGGAGTTCCAGCAGGGATTGTATCGGATCGAGATCCTCGATTCGTGTCAAAATTCTGGACAAGCCTTCAGAAGTGTATGGGAACCAAGTTACAGTTCAGTACAGCTTATCATCCACAAACTGATGGACAATCAGAGCGAACTATCCAGACTTTGGAAGACATGTTAAGAGCTTGTGTTATGGAATTCAAAGGAAGCTGGGAAGTACACCTACCTTTGGTAGAGTTTGCTTACAACAACAGCTATCATTCAACAATTAAGATGCCACCATACGAAGCTTTATATGGAAGAAGGTGTAGATCGCCTTTATTTTGGGATGATGTGGAAAAATTAACGATTGGACCAGATCTCATCTAAGACGCCTCGGATAAAGTCAGGATTGTAAGCCCCGGAAAATTTCAGTAAATAATTCCAAGATGAACTTTGAAAATAAACCCTAAAAATCACTCCAAATTAAAACCAAACTTCGAACGAGTCCTAATATATAAAACGAAAGTAAGAATTCATTAGTCTTGAGAAAATCTAAAAATAAAATAAGGACTACAAAAGTCCTTAAGTCCAAAAACCATTACGTAAGATAAACTGCTTACCTAATCTATAATTCATAAAAATCGGGATAAAAATAAAACACAGTGATAATTTGCTAAAAAGCAAGTTAATCTATAACATGACAATTTGAAGGATCAGGAAATCACCAAAAGCCAATTCCATAATTAGGCATTGGCACGATTAAGAAAACTTTATCTGCCAATAATAAAATATAGACTTTGGAAATTCCCCAAACGACTAGACTAATAATCCTAAGAGACGGAAATCACAATAAAGCCTTAACGATCAAATCAAACTTCCAAGAATCATAGAACGAGTTAGAAATTGAAATCTCGTAATCTTAAGAAGGAAGAATTCAAGAAACAAAATAACAAATTAAATAATCCTTAAAGTTAACCAATTGTTCATAAAACCTTAAATCGAAGCAAAAATAAATTCGAAAACAAAACACTATGAAGATCCTTTTTCAAAGCAAATTATAAAAATCAAGATTTCCCCAAAATCATTCCAAAAATCGATATTTGACTCAAACTCAAGAAAATCATATCTGGTAACCATTACCGATATAACTCCGGATATAATTCAATTCAAGATTTCCAAAAGCAGTTAGAGATATTAATACTTATAAAAATAAAACTTAAAATAAATTTCTCAAACTAAATACGTTGTATAAACAGAAAATCACAGTTTCCAATTTAGCAATATCTAAACTGGAAAATCATTCGAAAACCGTAACCGGAATACAATAGTGTAAGTCCGGCAATCTAGCACCCTTAACTCTAGAGGCCGAAAGGTAGTTTAAATATGTAGAATAGGTCGTAGTAAAATAAGTTTATTTAAAAACATCAGATTGGTAAATTTTTGACCTATCTCAAACCCGTTCGGATACAGACTTTGAAAAGCGTGTCCCGAGACTCGAGATATCAAAAATATACCATTAGTATCGTTAGACTCGTAATTTCATAAGATTTTTAAATATATCAGTTATATAATTTTTCGAGTTATAAAAGTTACAATTATAACCTTTTATCGTATTTTCATTTCTATCGGTAATTGATTAGTCTTTTGTACTGTTCTTTTTATTTCATTACACAATTTTATTATTATTATTTTTTTTATATACCCCGGGTTTCCTAGTAATCAAGTAAACTTCGAAAAACCAGAAAATGAAACCCTAAACCGGTTTAGTTCAAGCTTTGTGAGAAAGACTTAGAAACCCTAATTCCGGCTTTTCCTCGGTTTCCAAATAAGAAACTTTTATAAGCAAAATTAATTTGGATAAAGTTCTTGATTATATTCAAACCAAGAAAAGATCAGATTTTGAGAAAATTTCAATTCCGGGTCATCCCGAGCCCATTATAGAAAAGCGTGCCCCGGAACTAGAATTTCAAACTTTCTTTATGAATACTCATTTGAATCGAAATAAATAGAGATTTCAAAAGTAAATTTCATAATTTTTCGGTATATGAAAAATACAGTTATAGCCTTCTTATTCGTATTTCGTTACTACCGGAAATTAAATTGTCTTTGTCAACTATTCACTACTATTCAAAAAGTACCACCTATACAACCTAGTCTACCTATTTGTACACTCTACAATTTCAACCTTACCATCACTCAAATCAACTTCTTTTCTCCATGCTTTTGTCCCTTAAACTTCATTACAAGTTATGAACAAGTCAAATCAAAATCAAATCTTCTCCTCCTCCCCATGCATCGGTTGGCGTGAAACCCTCCCCAACAAGTTCTAATTTGCAAATTCTTTTTTTCTATTTGTTTTATTCCATTTTAACCTAATTTCACTTTAATATATAAACTACTTTTTCTCTCTCTTCTTCATTCTTCCACTTTCAAACTTTTGCAAAGTGTAAAAGCTCTCATTTCTCTCCCCATTTCCCCTCCTTTGCCGTGAGCTTTTGTCCCCCCCCCACACACACACACAACTTCCACTTCTTCTTTCCATCTCCTATTTTACTTCAAGTAAGTAAGCTTTTACCTCCTTCCACCTTCAGATCTTTGTTATGGCTAAGTGATTCTTGGATATTTCCAACTAAAAGACCCCATGAGCTTTTGCTAGGGTCAAGGAAAGATCAAAACAAGAATACCGAACCATTACAAAGTAGATCTACCATTTAAAGGAGCTTTCATGCCAAAAGCTTTATGTTTCTCCATCAAAAAGTATTTTGAACAAAAGATCTTTTATAAAAATATAGTTTTTATGTTTTAAAACCTATTTAAGCATTTCATATAGTAGATCTACCATTTTACTACTCATATTCA